>ML675603.1:108604268-108738169 GCA_007922155.1 Mesoclemmys tuberculata | reverse complement strand
CCCTCAATCTCCTCTTTTACAGACTAAACATACCCAGTTCCTGACTTTGATCACTTCTTGGATTTAGATATTTGGATGCTAAGAGGACTGGAAGCTTTTGCTGGATTCCTGGCTGTGGTGTATGTAGGGGATGAGGGCCTCAGTCTGGCCTCCTAGGCTCAGAATCGTAGCAGAGCTCAAACAAATTCCCTAGGTGGTAGTGGTAGTAACCTCTTATGCTCTTTGTGAACTACCTATTAGAGAGGGATACACCAGATGTGGACAAAATAATGAGGCATAAGAGTCACCTTGAAGAGTTGTCTTTTTCAGGGTACTGTGGACTGGGTAGGATCCAGAGAACTCTGTTCCAAATTCCAAAGCTTCCTCATAGTTCCAAAGAAGCCATACTGTAACTGGATTAACTCCCTCCATTCAACAGCTGCATAAAAAGTCATGAGTAGACTATGTGCTGTTTGCAGACTTGCAAAGTGACACTTTGTTATGCTAAAAAGAGCACTCAGGATCCTTTTAAGGGGAAAAGGCAGTATGCCACATTTATTATCAAATGCTAAATTAATAATTATCTTAAACCTATGCACATACAATAACTATCTTAAACCTATGCACATACACACACAAACACACACACACACACGCCCAAACACACCAGGAAATGTTCTGAGTTCGTATAGCTACCAGTCCTTATCGTGGCTTGAGGTCACAGCTTGGGTTCGTTGCTGGAGTTGGTGGCTCGTGGCAGCTACCTGGTCAGGGAAGCTGGGCATGAGGAGAGCAGGGTCTTTGTCGGGCGCGCACCGACGCTCTTCTTTGCTGGTTTGCAGAACAGTTTCTCTCTTCCCCAAAGCTTTGAATCTCACCCAGTCTTTTATATCTTTTTGTCTTCAGTTTAAACTTAGGAGTTCTGCTGAGTCACGTCGCTTCTCTGTCCGTTGCTTGCTGGACAATAGCAGACGTGACTTTCAGCTCGTTCCTGGTGTTGTGATTAAGTTTGCTCTTTTGTTTTCTGAGGTGGATTCTTGTTTTGCTTTTCAGGGATGTGTTCACACTTCTTCAGCCATTAGGGTGGACACCACACTTCATCAGAACAAGCTGGCAGTTTGGGTCTGGTTCACACATACACACACCTTCCATTCACACTTGTTCAGATAACATTACCTAATCATCTAACAGTTTAGAAAGAGTTTTGTGCAACATGGAGTACATTTGGTTAAAATGGAGTTTTACGTTTACAATATGGAGTTTTACATTTACAGTATGGAATATAGCTGAGGGGAGTTCAAATAGATTCTATTACAATTTTATTCCTACATTATTTTACAATTTTATTTCTACAACTTCTCCTGCAAAACTCACATGCAGATCACTGAGGCATTCACAGAATCCAGGCTGAATGTCAAGCATTCATCTTTGGGAAACAAGATGACATGAGTTGCAGTAGATCATCCTATGGTCCTGTGATTGTAATTAACTATTGGAACAACTTTCCTAAGGATGTGGTGGGTTCTCTATCACTTGAAGTCTTTAATCAAGCTTGGGAATCTTCCTACAAAGAAATAGGGTGATCAGATAGTACCAATTTTATAGGGGCAGTCCTGATATTTGGGGCTTTTTCTTACATAGGCACCTATTTTCCCCCCACCCTTGTCCCAATTTTTCACACTTGCTATTTGGTTACCCTACAAAGAGAAGAACTAGCTCAACCAGAAGTTGGTTGTGCTTGATGCAGGAATCAGTTTATGAAATTCTACACCCTGTGTTATACAGAAGCTCTGATTAGAGGATCATAATGTTCCCTTCTGGCCTTAAAAAGCTATGTTTATGAGACGACCTAATTTGATGCTTCATACTTGTTGGCAGTGCTGACTTCTTAATGTTTGCTTTTCTGCATTGTGGTAGTCTGTCATGGGTCTAGTCAGCATCTTCCCTCTTATTTTATTTTTTACTTATCTTGTTTCTTTGGATTCATACAATAATAAACAGGGAACCTATTCAAGGTTCTTGGCACTCCTGTAACAAATTACACAAACAGAAATTTAAATGGGAGCTTACTCCTAAAAGCCAGCAGAACTCAACCCCCTACAATGAACACTGTTCATGAAATGCAACTTGTTGAAGAAACAATGCAGCACTGAGAAAGTGGAAACACAAATCCCTCTGGTTTGCTAATGCTCTCTGAGAGGGATGAATCACAGTTTCATCTTCTGTGGACCGAGCCTTTCTTCTTCCATAGGACAGCCTGGAAGACATTCTATCTCAAATTGTACAGAACACCTCTTTGTTGAATTGAATGCTAAAGGCTCAGTCTTGGAGAATTGTACTTACTTTGGCCTAGAGTCACAAAGGGGATTTACACATTGCAATGCTTAACTGCTAAGCACCCTGCCCTGGGGCTGTGAATTTCACAGCAGTATATGTATTAGGCACCCTGGCTCCCTGTACAGTGCATTGGGAGAGTTTAGGCATCTAAAAAAGGGATTGTCAGAATCCAGCACTAGCCAGGAGTAAAATGCAGAGGAAAGAGGCAGCATTTGGGGCCACATCCGCAAAGGAATTTAGGTGCTTGACTGACACACCGGAGAGAGGTGCCTCCTTTTGTTCAGGATTATCTGCTATGAACCCTTTCCTGGAGTTAGGCATGTAAATTAGGTCAACACTTTCTCTCTCACACCCACAAAAACCCAGAGGGGGGAAGAGATACCTTCTCAATTGTAGCCAATAAAAACAAAATTAGGGCACTCACCTTGGATGTAGGATACCTTTTTTCAAACATGATTTGGAGCAAGGACTTGAATGCAGGTCTCCCACACCTCTCAGGAGATTGCCATGACCACTGAGCTAAAGTGTATTCTAATGCGGGGAAGCCCTTGATCACCTCTTTTGAAACTGTTCCACGTGGATAAACACTTACAGCATTATTATGCGAGTCAGAGAATGAGAATGACTCTGTAGCTTAGAGGGTAGGATACTCCCCTACGAGGCCCATGGTCAAAGCCCCTTGCTACAGTGATTATTCAATGACTATTTAAGGCACATGGACACCTAGAGTGAAGCACTGTGTGCATGCCTAGAGGCAGAAACACAGGCATTCAGGAGACTTTCACAATGAAAATTTAGCTGACTACAAATTTAGGTAGCAACAGAGCAGAGCTTTTGTGGATTGCAGTTGTCCTTAAAACTGGGATTTAGGCGCCTAAACATCTTCGAGGATCTGGGATTAATTGATTTACTCAAGGTCAAACAGCAAGTCAATAGCAGATCTTTTGAATAGAATCCAGGATTCATGACTCTCAGTCTCTTATTCTCAGGGGTGCAATTTCAGATTTTGGTGGTGGTGGTAGGGGAAGGGGCAACTTTAACCATGATTCCAGGGACTGCTTAGGCACCTGAAAACTCCAGATATTTTTGCAAGTGATAAGTTAGAAATTTAGCTGACAGGAGCACTGTACACAATTCCTATATAAAGAAAAAAATAAACACCAGTTAAAGCCATATTTTAAGTTTTTTTTTAAATTGAAAACAATCAGGAGATAATACAACAAAAAATTCCCAACTCCAAATCTGACTAGGCAGATAATGAGAACACTGATTTAGGCCACTACAAATGAAAAATTTTTTAAAAATTAATGTATTTGGTATTGTAAGAAGGCGCTGCGGCATTCCCCGTAGTTGGGACCCGAGGGAAGGCCGCAGCTAACCGGCCAGAGGTATGGCCTGCCAGGCAAGTGTGCCTGACAACAGGGTGGTCAGGCTGTGATAGGGCCAGCCCGCCAGTCTGCCCGGCCACCACCAGGACAGACCGTGATAGGGCCAGCCTGCCTGACCAACCAGAGGCTGAGAGGCGGAGCCCCTACAGGAAGGGGCGGTATAAAATCCAGGCCCCAGGCCTCAGTGAGAGAAGGGCAATTGAGGGAGACAGAGATGCTGCCTGTGGCCCAGGCCTGGCTGGAGCCTGACAGAGGCAAGGAACACCCACTGCTCCAGACAGGAGCCCCGCCTGCTTCCTGACCTTCCCCGGTGCCGGGAGTGGGTAGGGCCTCTGGGGCCGGGTGCTTGGGACCGGCCCACGGGACCTGGCAACTGGTCTGTGCTCCCAGAATCCTGAGCCTGGCCTGAGGAGCCCGAACATCCCTGATGGGAGGCCCCTCCGGAGGCTGGGCTGGACTTAGAGGAGCTACCTTCCGCTGACCCTCCAGAGGCTGGGCCGGACCTGGAGGAGCTACCGGAGGCTGAGAGCCCCCATGAATCCTGTGATATGGAGGAGCTGCCCCTCGCGGAGGACTTCCCCACCTTACCGCCCATCGATGAGGAGGGACTGGTAAGCCAGCTGTGGGCCAGGTACCCCTCCGGCCTGTGGGAAGCGGGTGCCTGGGAACTTGGGGAGGAAGTAGCCCAGGGACAGCCAGACAAAGTGGCTGAGTTAGGGGCCCAGCCCCAATGGTGTGTTGCGGCAGGAGCCCCTCCGAATCAGTGGTGACAGTTGTGCCACTGATAGGGCCCTGGGCTGGGACGCAGTGGAGATGGGTGGGCCTGCATCCCCCTCTCCCTAGCTGCCCCAGAGGAAGAATCCTCCACCTCTCCAGCCGGACAGCTGGAAGACTGCTTGCCCCACCTGCTCTGCCTGAGGGCCGGGTGTAAGACTGCTTGCCCCACCCGCCCTGCCTGAGGGCCGGGAACCAGACTTGGTGCGGGAAAAACCCTGTACCAGACTAACTGCTATTTCCCCTTGTAAGAAGGTGCTGCGGCATCCCCCAGAGTTGGGACCCGAGGGAAGGCTGCAGCTAACCGGCTGGAGAGGACGGCCGGTGACAGGTATCTACTTATGTGTTTTACTTTCTGCATTTCTCTAAGTGTACACAATGGGGAAAAATCAGTTCTACTACTTATAGTTCATTTCACTTTCCGTTTCCTAGTAAGTGCTCTGAAGTTTGGGTTGCAAACACTGCACAGGAATCTTGGTCTAAGAACTAGCTTCAGTCAGATATATAGCCTCTTAATAAAGGTTTTTAGTCTTTTTTGTAGTCTATGGTTTTATAACACTTGTGTGTTGTTTGTGGTTTTTTTTTTTGTTTTTTTTTTAAGTCATAGATGCTTGAATCAAGGGTGTTGGGAGTGCAACATCCCCTGGCTTGAAGTGGTTTCCATTATATACAGGGCCAGCAAAGTGGCTCCATGATTTCTAGATTATTATTTATTTATTTATTTATTTATTTATTTATTTATTATTGGGCATGGTATTTTTGGAGATCTTTCCATTATGAAAGAACTTTTCAGATTATGTATTGTAACTTGATCATCTTTCACTGCTAGCATAGATGAGCTGATGCTAAACTACTCAGATGAAAATTTAAAAGTTTGTCAAGGAGGACAGTAGTATTAGAGAGAAAGTATGTACATTAATTAGAAAATGAAGGAGGGGGTGAAATTAATGATGGCTCAAAAATAGCTGAGATACCAAACTTAAAAAAAAATCTCTTAAAAAAAATCAATATCTAGAGTGTAATTAAATGATAGATGTTTGCAGCATAGATCTATAATTGACAAATTTTGGCAGCCAAATTATCATATAAAAATTGTCAGCTTGGGTTTATGTGCACTGAAGGTTGGATTTCATAGAATATTAGAGTTGGAAGGGACCTCAGGAGGTCATCTAGTCCAACTCCCTGCTCAAAGCAGGACTATCCTCAGCTAAATCATCCCAGTGAGGGTTTTGTCAAGCCTCATCTTAAAAACCTCTAAAGATGAAGATGCCACCACCTCCCTAGGTAACCCATTCCAATGCTTCACCACTCTCTTAGTGAAAAACTTTTTCCTAATGTTTTTCTAAACTTTTTCCAACCTAGACCTCCCCCACTGCAACTTCAGACCGTTGCTCCTTGTTCTGTCATCTGCCAGCACTGAAAACAGCCTAGCTCCATCCTCCCTGGAACCCCCTTTCAGGTAGTTAAAGGCTGCTATTAAATCTCCCCTCATTCTTCACTTCTGCAGACTAAACAGGCCTAGTTCTTTCAGCCTCTCCTCATAAGTCTTGTGCTCCAGCCCCCTAATCATTTTTGTTGCCCTCCGCTGGACTCTCTCCAACTTGTCCACATCCTTTTGGCCCAATTCTCCAATTTGTTTAGGTCCTTCTGTATCCTATCCCTCCCTCCCAGGGTCTCTACCACTCCCCCTAGCTTACTGTCATCTGCAAACTTGCAGAGGGTGCAATCTACCCCCTCTTCCAGATCATTAATGAAGATATTGAACAAAACTGGCCCCAGGACCGACCCCTGGGGCACTCCACTTGTGACCGGCTGCCAGCTAGACATGGAGCCATTGATCACTACTCCTTGAGCCCTTTGCTCTAGCCAATTCTCTATCCATTTTATTGTCCATTCATCCAACCCATACTACTTCAACTTGCTGATAAGAATACTGTGGGAGACTGTATCAAAAGCTTTGCTAAAGTCAAGGGATATCACATCCACCTCTTTCCCCTCATCCACAGAACCAGTCACCTCTTCATAGAAAGCAATCAGGTTGGTCAGGCATGACTTGGCCTTGGTGAATCCAAGTTGACTGCTCCTGATCACCTTCTCTTTTAAATGCCTTAAAATGGATTCCTTGAGGACTTGCTCCATGATTTTTCCAGGGATTGAGGTGAGGCTGATCGGCCTATAGTTCCCTGGATCCTCTTTCTTCCCTTTCTTGAAGATGGGCACTACATTTGCCTTTTTTTCCAGTCATCTAGGATCTCCCCCTGTTGCCACGAGTTTTCAAAGAGAATAGCCAATGGCTCTGAAATCACATCAGCTAACTCCCTCAGCACCCTTGGGTGCATTGCATCTGGCCCCATGGACTTGTGTATGTCCAATCTTTCTAAATAATCCTCGACCTGTTCCTTCAGCACTGCAGGATGTTCACCCCCTCCCCATTCTGTGCCGCCCAGTGCAGTAGTCTGGGAGCTGACCTGGTCTGTGAAGACAGCTGAGGTACTCAATGCCCTTTTTGCCTCTTTCTCCACATCCTCTGTCACTATACAAATAGTTATGATAAATACAAAGGACTAAGATGGAAGGAGGTTTCTAGTGTTTTGCTGTAAGGATTTGAGAGAGTAAACATCTCTCCAATGAAATTCACTGAGGTACTCAAGTTTGTGAGACTCCTCTCTTCAGAAACATTAAATAATAAGTACAAAAGGAGCTAAGATTACTTTCCACTTGGAAAAGGACATACACAACTACAAAATGACTGCCTGAAGGCAGCAGTTGCTTGTATCTGCACCTCAAAAGGTATTCTGGGAAAAGGGTCCTAGAGAAGTACAACCTTGTGGGAGATAGTAAGATCAAGACATTCACAGCATGTATATAACAGCCTATGGGGACCTACCTGGTAACCTGACCCAAAGTAGGCAAAGGAAAGATTCTCTCAGTCAAGTGGGATTAAATGGCTACAGACACTGGGAGTACTGCCATTCATTAACAAAAAGTTAGTTGAAAAAAAATGGGAAAGTTTTAAGTGCCTTTAAACAATATTTGTGGTGTGACAGCACTTGCTTATATCCTCACAGCAGGGGAAGAAACTTGTAGCCTAAAAGTTTCAAAGCTGGGCTGTGTGTGTTCATGAAGATAATTAAATAAATTATCGCCTGAATGTGCTTCACCCCATGAGGCAAAACAGTGTCTCCCAGAAACTCAGTATTGTATAGCCCTCACTAATAGCTCTACTACAGCTTTAGGGTAAACCTATTTTCAGTTAAACAATGGTTAGTATGGGCCTGATCCTGCACACGTTGGAGTCAATGACAAAACTTTTATTATCTTTAGTGCTGCAGGATCTGACCTTAAACCAGGATTTGGGGTTAACAAATTCTTGAAGTATAAATACATCAATCAAATCATCTTTTTCTATTTTTACATACAAGTTGGTAAATCAGAGATTATATTCAAAGTAAAAAGTGCCTGATTAAAAATAAGATAGTGGAAGTATATATCAAAGATGTGATTTATAATTCAGAGGCACAAGCTATAAATCAGTTGAACATCTTTTAAATGAACGCAGTAACACACAAAGTAGCATGACTTCTAAATAAGCCTCATATTTCATAAAACCAATAGGTGGGATATAAATCTGATATTTGACTGGATTTGTCAAGAAATCAAACCATAAATAGTATATTTTGGCAAAAGAATTGTCCTCAGTTATAACCATTGTAAAAGGAAAGTGAGCAAAGGGAAAGGACAGCAGCATTTTTTTTTGGATTTGTTGCATAACATGGACTGAAGATTTTTTTCTGCTACACAGAAGAACTAGCACTGTCTACCAACTAAATATTCATGAAAAATTCTTGGGAATTTGCCAAGAGAACTCTACAAGTAGAGTTAATACATAATGAATTACCACAGCTACAGCTAATCGAATAATACGAACTAGTACTAGGGTGAACTAAGCAATAAGAGTCAGATACTGCTCTCCTTGGGAGTGTGGGGTACACAAGGATGCAAGACTGGGCCCCAAGATGTAAGTGGGTGTGTTGTGCTTAAATATTGTCATGCTTGACATAAGTTTCAGGCATGAGGCTAACTGAAATCACTCAACAAATGGTGATATTTCAGCACAAGACACTCTGGAGTGTCTTACAGCAATTATAAAATGAGCCAACAGTATGTCAATATTATCAGGAAACAATAAAAAAAATCTGTTCAATATTCAATCATTATTTTAGTATGAATGTTTTTCAAAAGATGTGGGTGAAAAATCAGGCTTTCCATAACATAAATTCCGACCAGGAGCCGTTCAGGGCAATGACATTGGAAAACTGAAGTTCTTTTAAAAAAAAATTCTGTTACTTCTTAGACATGGTTACTATTGTTCAGTTATAATTCTAGATTTCCTAATGCTGTATGAAATTCTACTTTTGAATTAAAAAACCTGGACATTGCTTTAAATCTCTTCAGGGCCCAGTCCTGCTGACCCTTACTCATGAGTATTTCTTACTCAGAGTAGTTCTTTCAACCTTAGTGACACTACTCCTGAAACTGAAGTATCCATGGCTGAGTAATTGTTGCAGGTTCAGAACCTAAATTATTGTTGGTGTGTTTCTGAATTACACACAGCAATGTAGTTGCCGACTGGTTGGAGACTTTGGAGTCAGTAGATCTAGGATGAAATCCAGTAAGCTCTCACTGATTTATATGGATCTCACCCATATTTTTTATTCTGTCCCTTCCATTAACTTTGCAACCATGAGCAAGACAAAATCCAACATACATTGAAGGAAATGGATCAAACTGAGTTTAATATATTTGTACTCTTTGTAACTCTGATGCTTGAATTTTTGGGTGGCCTGTGCTTCAGTTTCTTCATCTGTAAAACAGGAATTAAAATAATTGTTGTAAGGAAAGTACTTTGGGACTCTCAGAAGAACAATTATATCAAGGATTATTATACATTTACTTTGATGTATTTCCTGTCAATTTTTCTCTACCTTTTTCCATCCAGACACTGGATCAGTCTCTATTACCTTATTCCCAAATTATTACATGATGATATTGCTTTTATATTTTTAAGAATCTTATGAAACAACATCATTTAAAGAGCCACTGTAGCATCTATTTCATATGTGTACTTTCTTATCGCCTAAAGTGATGATAATACTTGTGTTAGCAAGGTCTCAGTGGCACTCCCTGCTCAGATGGTCTGAGTGGCACTCCCTCCTGCTCAGTCAGCTGAAAGGAGGGGAGAAACTTGGAAGAGCATGAAGAAAGGCTTCTAAAAGTATTAGACAGGTTGGAGGCTTACAGACTGAAGCTCTCAGTTGACAAATGTCAGTTCTGTAGAACCTCAGTGAAATATGTGGGTCACATCATGTCCCAGGAAGGTATGAGTACTGATCCGGATAAAATAGAAGCACTCACTACCTGTCCATGCCCAAGAAATTTCAGAGTTCAAGACCTTTCTTGGATTTAGTGACTACTATCGCAGGTTCGTGAAGAATTCCGTTGCCATTGTAAAGCCTCTGAATGATCTTACCAGGGGATACCCATCCAGCAAGAACAAATCAAAGACCAAGAGTAAAGGGGAGCCTTCAACGCCCCCTGTGCCGAGACGCTATGGCTCCTTAGAGCCCTTTGGATCACAATGGAATGAGAAATGTGAAAGGGCCTTTCGAGCAATCATTAATTGCCTAACTCATGCTCTAGTCCTGGTCTTTGCTGACCCAGGCAAACCATTTATCCTACACACAGATGCTAGTTTGGAGGGTCTAGGAGCTGTCCTATACCGGGAAGTTGAAGATACACGAAAACCTGTGGCCTTTGTCAGGCGAGGGCTATCAGATAGTCTCTCTTCTGTTATTAAATGGTTTACTTTCTACGCTCAGACTCTGTGCTTGCGAGAGGGGAAGTATTGGCATTTGGGGCGCCTAGGGGATAGTTTGTGATTTCCCAGGTGATTGGGTGGGGGCTTGTATCATTGACAGGGACCCCTAGATATAGAACCCAGCCCTTGTTGCTGCTGACTCTGTCTGGCAGAAAGGTTACACTTGACACTTATGTAATGTTTTTAATCTTCAAAGCACTTTACAAGCACTAATTAACTTTCACAATACCACTGTGAGGTAGGTGAGCAAATATTACTATTTCTGTTTTTGAAATGGGAAAGCTAAGGCAAAAGAGTGACTTTTCCAGGGCCACAGAACAGACCCATGATGTTAGATGACCATGATAGAGCCTTTTGGCCCTAAAGTCTAAATCACAGTCAGAAGCAGGACTGGAAATTAAGAGTTCTTGTTTCATAATCCTCCACTCAAATGACTAGACCCCATTGCCTTATTCTATATAAATTATGTAAATCAAAAGATTTTAAAAAAGGACCAAGAAAAATATGGGAACATACAAAAGGGGAAGGTGGCTTGGCTAGGAGAGAATGGAAGGGCTTGCCTTAGAAAAAAGCAGCATAATGAGAATGTTGTTTCCAAGGGCACATCTACATGGGAGCTGCAAGATGTAATTTCCAGCTTGAGGAGACATACATGCACTAGCTCTGATTGAGCTAATTTACTAAAAATAAAAGTGTAGCTGTGCTGAAAGGAGCCACAGTAAGGGCTAGCTGCTTTGAGTACAATCCAGTCAGACTACAGGTACGTACACTTCTACTTTTAGTGGGCTAGCTTGATCAAAGTATGTCTGATCAAGCTAGCCCACTAATTAGAGCTCGTCAACTTTCAATCTCTAATGTATACATACCTTAAAATCATTCTGGCCCTTGCACAGGTGCTTGGTGGAGAGGGTGCAAAGGTCCTTCACCACCCAGAAGGGTCATGGAAAATTGCAGTCCCTGTTGTGCTTGGAGGGCTGCTACCTAACGTCTACGAAGCTGCAAGCCATCTCAAAGGAAGTAGACAGGAGATGGGGCTGTTGGCTCCTAAGGGATGGTGCAGCATGCATTTTCCCTGTGCACCTGAAGCCTCCAGGAGCCTCTCCTGTCTGCAGTGATGTAGCTTCCCATCACTCACATTCCAGAACTCTGTATAAATTGCAGAAGCTTTCCTTTTATTTCTATTTCCTGAAAGAAAAATACCAGAATGCATTGCAGGGTTGAAACAATATATAATGTAAAGAGAAGATGTGTTCTCTAGCTTATCATTCCACTTCTATTATACACAGTCTAAATCTGTCTATTTTTATATGTATTCCGGACATTTCTTATGAACCTATTGACCTACATAGTGTGAATAAAGTTTGGTTACAGGTCAGTAGTTTGCTTTTCTGATATCATTGTGCCACTCCAGTGAATGCTGTTGTTTAGTATCATATAGCACACTGAGTTGTCAATGTCCTGGAAGTGATAACCTGTTTCCTCTTTCTTGCAACATGTCATTCTTTAGCATTCCAGCCATATTCTATATTCTTAGGTGAGAGAGAAAGTTAGAGCAGTAGTCTCCTATTACTTTAAACAAGGCAATTTATTTGCCATTAACATTTCAAGTTCAGTGATAACAGTTAACTGTGATGAAAACTCATTTGGATGAAGAACATTAAAAAAGTCTTTGAGCTGATTAAATTTAGTAATAAAATCATCTCTTTAAATAATTCAATCTGCAATTAATACAAATGAAATCAACAGAATGATTAATTACCTTAGTTTCTCAGTGCAAAAATCAGTCAGTCTCTGCTTACACCCAGGGATTTCTAGTAGACCTCAGGCCAACTCTCGCTTGCTTAACTCCCATGAATAGTCTCATTGATTTCTAGGAAGCCACTCGTATAGTAAGGTGAGCAGGATTTATGAAGCACTGCACTGAAAATACAATTCAAACTTCATTCAATGTGCATTTTGTGTGTGACTACTATGTTGCCTTGAAAAAATATTTTTATAGAAATAATAGAAGTGAAACATGAAAAATATCCATTACAATAGCCAGTCTGTCTCCCTGCCAACAAAGGGCTGTTCCACACAGCAATTTTTCTTGACCTTTGTCCAGTCTAATTTTAAAAATCCCAAGAGATAGTGGATAGCAAATTGGACATGAGTTTCCAATGTGATGTGGCTGTAAAAAAAGATCAATGTGATTTCGGGCTGCATACACAAAGGCATCCTGTCATCGCATAATGCAGCAGGAAGCTAATAATCTTTTTGTACATAGCTCTGCAGTGCACACAGTGCACTTGGAATGTTGTGTTCTGTTATGGGCATTATATTATCACAAAGATATTGACAAGTCATGAAAGCAAAATAACTCAGGATATCTTCATTTGTCATTATAGTGTCATTCCACCCTTATTGTCTTCCTTGAGGAAAAGAGCCAGAATTTGACCATAGAAGTATTATGGTATAATATACAATTAAATTATGGTAATAAGTATGTTGCATTGGTTCTTATGCATGTTTGTGTGAGTCAGTCTTGTGAAAATAACATTAGAAAAATGTATTAGAATCTAGTCGGAATTTCTAGGATGATATGATGACTTTTTTCATAAGCTCCTTTCTGAAATTTTAAGGTGAAACACACCAGAAGACCCTGATTGGCCTTGGAAGAAAAAATCCCACTAGATGGGTGAAGTATTTACATTTCTACATTTTTCAATCTTCTGAAGATATCTATTCTGTTAGTCTATAGCAGTACTGCTGTCACGTGGAGAAAATGGATGGTGGGGTAGCTCAGTGGAGAGAGGAAGAATGGAGAGAAGTCAGAATTCCATTGTGCACCAGAAGACATATATTTTTATTTAAAATTCCTCAACTGATGTGGGCATATGGTGTTTGCTTGAAGGTACAATGAAAGGTGTAAAATATGGTAGCATTTTACCTGCACTAGGGTGATGAGGAAGAGTCGAGTCTCCCCAGATATATTCACAGTTTGCAAAACAAGAGAGGTATAAAGAAGTTCTTCTGAGATGCTGGGAATCATAAAGGAGGTTGGTTAGAGTAAATATTGGTATAGGAGCCTTATTTTGCAATTTCCTTATTTTTAAACATTTTAGATATTTTACAACTAGAATTTTTTTGTTAACTTTTAAATAAGAGAAACGTTGTTTGCCATGTTAATTTTATATTGATTTTACACATTAAATGACTTAAAAACTGGCTAGCTGATTGGTCTTAAAATGGCATTGTAAACAGGAAATAATCATCAAGTGTGTATCTTTTCAGTGTGATTCTATAGGGTTTATAGAATTATAAATTGGATTATATGGGGATCAGTTCTTGGTCCTATTCTTTAACATTTTTATCACTGACTTGGAAGAAAATATAAAATCATCACTGATACATTTTGCAGATGACACAAATTGGGGCAGCAGCAAATAATGAAGAGGACAGGTCATTGGTACAGAGTGAGTTGGATCAGTTTGAGCTGGATATGCAAACAAACAATATATGCTAAATGTCAGTAAATCTAGGAACAAAGAAAGCAGGCCATACTTACAGGATATGGGACTCTATCCTGGGAAGCAGGGACTCTGACAAAGATTTGGAGGTCGTGGTGGACAGTCAGCTGAACATGAGTTCCAAGTGCAGTGCTGTGACCAGTTGTTAGTGCTGTGCAATGTTGTTGCTGATGCTGCAGCTTTGTTACTGCTGTCAATGTTGCTGTTCTTGGCTCTCCAAAGTCAGCTGCACTAGCAGACAGAGCAGCATACTAGTTCAACAGACCTCAATGTTATTCATAAGAAAGAGCACAGGCTCAGTTCAGTGGTGATGACTCTCTGCCAGGTTGATTGTCAACAGAGCATGGTACTAGAGCCCCATAGGAGCTACAGGTACTCTAACACATGTATGCCCATGACAGGGTACCTGCTCAGTCAGCATAGTAGGATGCTGTCCACTCAGTGAGTACAAAGCTGCCCCTCTTATGATTTCTCCTTTTATACATTGATATAAACAAGTTACGTATGCACTCCAGATGTTAGTTATCATCTCTCTCCTTGTACCTGCTAGTTTGAACAAAACATCCTTATCCATTATCCTGTCATCCTATCTTTATCTTACTAGTAGTTGGTGTGTTCTTGTACCACCTCTTAGGAATGCGTTTATGTAATTACTTGAGAAATCTGTGTGTTTTTGTACCATCCTCTCCAGTCAGAAATGTGCTTACTTGGTGTTAGCTAATAAACTATTTTATTATTTTGCCCTGGCCAGGCTTACTCTGGTTAAAAGCCTTTGGTTCATATTGTTAGTTATGCCAGGGCTTCAACAAAGCCTACATAGCCAAAAGGGCTAATATGATCCTTTGATGCATAAACGAGGGATTCTTGAGTAGAAGTAGAGAGCTTATTTTGCTTCTGTATATGGAACTAGCATGTCCACTGCTATAAATCTGTGTCCACAATTCCAGAAGCATGTGACAAATTGGAGAAGGTTCAGAGAAGAGACACAAAAATGACTAAATGATTAGAAAACCTGCCTTATAATGATAGACTGAAGGAGCTCAATCTATTTAGCTTAACAAAGAGAAGGTTTGACAGTGACTTGATCATTGTCTGTGAGTGCCTACATGGGGAATAAATATCTGATAACAGGCTCTTCATTCTAGCACATAAAGATGTACCATGAGCCAATGACTGGAAATTGAAGCTAGACAAATTCATACTGTTAGGGTAACTAATCATTGGAACAATTTATCAAAGGTTGTGGTGCATTAGCCATCATTGGCAACTTTTTGAATCAAGACAGAATACTTTTCTAGTAGACATGCTCTGCATAAAAAAGAAATTATTTTGTAGAAGTTCATTGACCTATGTTATACAGGAGGTTAGACTAGATAATCACAATGATTCCTTCTGGCTTTGGAATCTATGAATTTGTTCTTCAACCTTATGGGCTATTTTTTTTGGCTATGAATTACATTGTCAAAAATCTCAACTATTGACTACAAATGAGAATGTAATTCACAGCCAAAAAACCCTCAAGTTAAAGTACTGATTTGTACATTCTATACGATATGTGCCTCAATCTACCTGGACTGCTTTGCAAATCTCAAACAATGGAAGCTGTTGTAATACTAATGATATATTTGTACCCCCCCTTAAATGGATGGTTCAAGTGAATATGAAGTTAGAGAAATGGGGTTTTGTAGTGGTCTTATCTCCAAATTTCCTAAGGTTCATATATTTAAATTTTTTTGTACTATGACATTGTAATCACATTTTTGTTTAAGGTATGTCCTATTCTATCTTAAAGATCTTGATGAGGATTTGTCACTCTTGTCTTTTACATCTTAGATGATGAGAGAACATACATTCCAGTGGATAATGAACTGAACTGGGAGTCAGATGACATGACTTGTTACTGGTTCTGCCACTTAATGACTCATGATGTTATCATGAGCAAGTTGCTTTCCTGTGCCTCAGTTTTCTCAGCTGTCAAATGGTGATAATTATGCTTAATCACCTTTATAAAGTCCTTTGAGTTGTATGGATGATGATGAGGTTAGGGCACTCAGCTGAGAGGTGGCTGATCTCTGTTCACATTCCTTTTCCTCAGCAGGCAGAGCGGAGAGTTGAACTGGAGATCTCCCACATCCCAGTTGAGTACCCGAATTACTAAAAGTTCTGAGGGAGGTCCTTCTTCCCATTTTGTGTGGAGTTAGGGAGCCTCTGAACATGCTTACCAGATCAGACCCCACAGGGAAGTTAGGCAGAGGACTCCTCTTTCCCCCCAGTTTGTGCATCACTCTAGGGCTTATGTATCTGTGTAGGAATAAAATTGTAGGATAATGTAGGAATAAAATTGTAAAATAATGTAGGAATAAAATTGTCATAGAATCTATTTGTAATATTCGAACTCCCCTCAGCTATATTCCATACTGTAAATGTAAAACTCCATATTGTACATGTAAAACTCCATTTTAACCAAATGTACTCCATCTTGCACAAAACTCTTTCTAAACTGTTAGATGATTAGGTTTAAGCTGAACAAGTGTGAATGGAAGGTGTGTGTATGTGTGAACCAGACCCAAACTGCCAGCTTGTCCTGATGAAGTGTGGTGTCCACCCTAATGGCTGAAGAAGTGTGAACACATCCCTGAAAAGCAAAACAAGAATCCACCTCAGAAAACAAAAGAGCAAACTTAATCACAACACCAGGAACGAGCTGAAAGTCACGTCTGCTATTGTCCAGCAAGCAACGGACAGAGAAGCGACGTGACTCAGCAGAACTCCTAAGTTTAAACTGAAGACAAAAAGATATAAAAGACTGGGTGAGATTCAAAGCTTTGGGGAAGAGAGAAACTGTTCTGCAACCAGCAAAGAAGAGCGTCGGTGCGCGCCCGACAAAGACCCTGCTCTCCTCGTGCCCAGCTTCCCTGGCCAGGTAGCTGCCACGAGCCACGAACTCCAGCAACGAACCCAAGCTGTGACCTCAAGCCACGATAAGGACTGGTAGCTATACGAACTCAGAACATTTCCTGGTGTGTTTGGGCGCGTGTGTGTTTGTGTGTGTATGTGCATAGGTTTAAGATAGTTATTGTGTGTGTATGTGCATAGGTTTAAGATAATTATTAATTTAGCATTTGATAATAAATGTGGCATACTGCCTTTTCCCCTTAAGAGGATCCCGAGTGCTCTTTTTAGCACAACATCTGGATGTCTAGAGTGAGGCAGTAGTTTGCATGCCCAGAGGCAGAGATATGGGCAACTAGGGAATATTTACTACAAAAGTAATGGCACAGAGTAAGTTTTGGCAGCTACAGTATTAGGCATCACCTGAGCAGGGGTTTTGTGAATACCAGGAGGGCTCAAATGTTGGACTTAGGCATCTAATGTATCAGTTAGGCAGCTAAGTCCCTTTGTAAATCTAGCCTTTGGAAAAGTTTATAAGGAAAAATTGGAGAGGGAAATCAGAACAGAAGTGGTTTGAGAAATCATATCAAGCATAATACCTGTTAAACTGAACTGTTAGTTAAATTTTATAAAACTTGTAAAGAGCTAATGTTTTTAAAGAGCTAGGTGAATTTTTTTCATCAAATAGTGAATTCACAGAAAAAGACACTTTTTCAGGCTATGGGTTGAATTCAGAGGAGAGTTTCCTCCAAAATTTTATTTTTTGGCAACAAACCATTTCATTTTGACATTTCTGAAATGTAAAGTTTCTACATTTTGAAACAAAATTGTGTATTACACAATCAGAACCACTGATATATGTAAAAGCATGATGAGCCAGCCCAAATAAGACATTTACCTCTGCTTTTGTTTGTTTGGTTTAATTCTGGTTCCCTAGAAATGATTAACAATTACAGCTATATAGGTAATCCTTTAAAAACCTTGGTTTTGAGTATTTAGAAAAAGTCTCCCATAAAATTAGGTAATTTTGTGCACCAACACCACCAGTAATGAGCAACTTAGAATTCAACCTAAATAATAACCTGAGAATGCTTCTGTCGCTGTTTCTTTTAAACAATAATAGTAAATTTTGTATTTTTTTTTCCAGAAGAGTGGAGCAGCTGTCCACTGACTCCAATTAGTCTGGGAGTAGAAGGTAAACAAAGGGAAAAAATTCATGAATGCTTGTAGCATGCTCAGTAGGGCATCTCCAATGAGAGGGCCAATTCCTTTCTCAACTATAAAGAAAAAAGATACCAAACTCTTCAGATAATTCATCCGGGGCCTAAGAGAAACAGCCATATGGAGGGGAGGTGAAGATCTGTACCCTGAGGGCTGCTATTCACAGGCCTGCTTTTATTAATTGCAGCAAAAAGATAACCACCAGGAGAAAGGTACCAGTCTATTTGAAGAACTGGGTGCTTGCTGCTTGTTCAGCTCAGAGTGGTGTGATGGAATTAATGCCAAATCAGTAGGGTATGTTTTAAATGCATAGGATTAGTCTCCTCTGTACCAGCTAGTATGGAAGAATTGTATATGTTTAATACTAATTTTGTTGTTGTTGTTTGCATAGTATTTGCTGTATTGAAATAATGATAAGATTGTCTTTAGGAGGAGTCTTAGTTAATACTCAAATTGTCCACTTATAAGCCTATAGATTTTTTTTAGTTGGAGCAGCTTTATTGCATTGTGGTGTCTTTTTTCCAAACTGGAGCAATTCAGGGCATGGGCATCCTTGACTGTCCAAATCTTCATACTTATCTTATGTTTTCCACAGGTGGGAATTCCACTGTCAGATAAACTGAACCCGTTCACTATTGCCGCAGTAAAATGGAATTATAGTGTACTTGTGGAATCAAAGTTACTGAGTAACAAATGGGGAAAAAAGCAGGAATAATGACCAGTGTGTCAATGCTGGTGACTTCTCTAATATTCTCAGTCTTTTCCTTGCTGACTTAGTTGTGGATGCCCTCCACTGTATTCTCTTCTACTCTTGACTCCTCCGTGTATTTTTCTTATTGCAAAAGATAGCTCTCCAAATCCCAGCATCTGCTTCCTCCACTCTAGCTTCCTATGTATCTGAGCACCTGGAAAAAGTCCCATAACTACTACCAGTTGGGCTTCCTTCACTGCAAGTTTGTTCTCTTATCTGTCTGTCCTGCTATATATCCCTTGCCTAACAGCACTATTACTCCAGACTCATTGAATGCCCACATATAGATACTTTTATTCTGTCACTTCTAAAATCCTGCCCTCCACACTCCAGCTCTCCATACAAGATCTTGCTGCATTTTTGAAGATTGACAAGATCTGCCATGACCAATCAATCAGTCTCCTCTTCTCTCATCCTCTCACCAACCCTTGCAACACCCTCTTATTGTGATGGTCATTGACACAGAGGTTTCTCGTCTACCCTCTGAAGCTACTCCACCTATCCCCGATCCCATCTCTTCTTAGCAACTATCTTCCCTTGCCTTAACTCCTATCCCTTCTTAGCATTTCACTCTCTTCTGACCTGATTCCCCCAAAACAGTAGCATCCTCTGGTCTCGCTCATCCTCAAAAAAACACAACACTTGACTTTCCCTACCTCCTCATCTCTGTTACTTACTGTTCTCTTATTTCTTTCTGCAAACTCATCAGACATGCCATATACAACTTCTGCTTTAGCTTTGGCTTCCCAGTGCCATCCTGGATGCCCTCTAATTTACATTTCCTCCTCTCCACTGCATCAAAGATTTTAACTACCTTTTCCTGGCCAGATCCTGGGACTACCTGTCCAATCGCATCTTCCTTGACCTCTCTGCTGTTTTTGACACCACTGATCATATCTTTCTTGGAATCTTGTCTTCTCTGAGTTACTGTGACTATCCCTTCTTTGCTCTCCTTTTGCCTCTTAATCATGCCTTTCATATGTCTTGTAGTGGCTTCTTCATCCCTCTCCCACTCTCTGTGGAATCACAGGGCTCCATCCTTGGTTTTCTCCTGTTCTCTTTCTAAGTGATGTCTTCCTTCTGTATTTGATGTCGTCCACTGACATCATTTCAGCTACCATCTTTAATACTATGACTCAGAGGTGTACCTATTCAAAAAAGGAAAAAGTAACTATATTTGCCCAGCAAGACTAATCCTTTATGAAACTCTGCTTCCTATTACTTCAGGTTCTGTCACTGAGTAGCAGATTAATGCTTTCTTTTTTGTAGTATAGATTTCATTATTGAACCAGGCAAAAAAGTTTGACATATGGGACAACAATTACCATGCTTCATTTTCTCTTTTCTAGAAAATTGTTACTACATTTGGTTTGACCATCTTTCGCGTATCTCCCCAGTTTTCCAGTATGTTTAAAAAACAATGGTTTTTGGGATAAGTTTACCTAAATATGGTTAGGTAAATTTCAAATTCAGTTTTCATTGGGAGTAACTAATTTGTACATGTTCATATTTTCTAAATGTTCCCCTGTCTTAATCAAGAGGTGTCTACAGTCTTTTTTTTTTTTTAAGTGGTACAAATTTATTTTCTACATTACGTAGGCTCTTTAAGCCATGAGAAGCTCTAGTTTATTTTTGATGAGTGTTGTCTCTGATATCCCTGCACCCAGCTTTTTTACCCCTCATCCAAAGGAGCTATTTGTAAATAGGATTTCTGGAGAGTGCAATTCTAGAAAAGATTGAGCCTCTAAGGAAAGGCAGTTTATCTATTACTCTACTTTAGGTCACACCTTGGGGCCTGAGACAGGCACACACTTCTTTCCCAATTTGCAACTGACAATATATCCACAGAGCACATCTGTAATAAAGGATAGGAAAGGGAGGACGCAGACCAACACTACCCTCATGCCTTATAACTTCAAAGTATGAGGACTTTCAATTATCCTCTCTTTGGGGGAACCTCTGAGCCACCACAGACTGCTGAGGTTGCAACTGCTTTTTTTTTTTTTTCTGGGCAGGTTCATGTGAGACTGAACTCCTGAGGATCATCTACTCCACAGGAGAGAGAGCTTGGGAGCAGGTGGGGGCTTCCCCACAGGAATATTAGAGTTGTCCTAGTAGTTAGAAGAAGGCCTATGTGGACAGAAACTTTTACATCATGCTAGGAAAACCTCTAAGAAGATAAGTGGGCAACTCAGGACATCTGCAATGTTATGGCCCACTCCAATAAAAGGAGAAGCATTTCTATCAAGTGAGTCAGTAATAAGGCAGCTCTACGGGACTGATATCTTTTGGAGTGGCGTTTGTCTTGACTCCAAGGACTTCTGTAAAATTATCTGGGCCAAGCAAAAGGCAGTGTACCAAAGATTCAGTGGTTCTAAACAGATGATAGATAAATTTAATCTAGAAATAAGGTGTACAGTTTTAACAATGATCGTAACTGACCTTTGGAAATGACCAAGGAATATGGTGGACTCTCCAGCACTTGAAATCTTTAAATCAAAACTGGATGTCTTTTAAAAAATATACCGTAATTGAAACAAAAAATGAGTGAGTGAACTAAATTAGGGACTAAATTTGGAGGGCAGTTTAGACTGTTTTTTACTAGTGGAGGCAGAATTTCTTTCTTAAGAACATGGGATTTATTGCATTGTAGTCTATGTATAATTTTTGTGATTAACTAACCATAGGTATGACTCATTGTTACTTTTAATTACCTTGTATCTCTCTTCCTGCCACTAGATGGTATAAAGATATTGGAACATATCAGTGAGGTGTAGTTATTCTATGGCACTGATTGATTGGTTTTCATCTAGATGAGTTTTTGCAGTGTTTAAAACAAGATAATATGAAGAATATATCTAATCTTAATCAGATATTTCTCTCTGTTGAAAAAAAATTGTTTTTACTAATACCTCATGTGATTGACTGCCTATAATGGACCATAATGAGAATGGCGCACACACAGGGACAGTGAGAAGCAGGGCAGAAATTCTCTAAAAACTGAAAGCTTATTCTATAATTAGACTCCCCAAAGCAGTAACAAAATGAGCTTCTGTTAACTGGTTAACAAGAAGTCAAAATACAGTTCACCTTAGGCATTTCAGCTCCTGAGTCTCATGCAGACAAACTGGTCTAGTATGGCAAGAGATTACTGAAAACCCAATTCACCATATGTGAAGTTCTACCGATCCCAAAAGATTAAACACTTACCCCCAGGTCAATATGTATTTCAGATTTTACCCAACTATCATGCTGTCAGCCAATTCTTAGTAAACTAAGAATTTATTAATAAAAGAGAAGAATGGAGTTATAAAAGGTTAAAAGTTTATATGCATACAAATTGCACAGTCCTTAGATTAGCATCAATGGAATAGTCTGCTGGTTTGCAAAAATCTCTATGGTAGCTTCCAAAAGATTGGAAGGTTCTTAGTTTCTTGTTCAAAATATTCCTTTTAATTGTAAGTCCACAGTCCAGAGAAGTTGAAGCAGGAAAGAGGCAAATTGGAGATGTCTCATAGTGTCTTTTATATCTGCCATGTGCATGGAATGTTACTGTCCCAAACAGAGCCCACAGTCCCTGTATATGGAAAGTTATTGGCAAAGATGGAGTCCACGATCACATATCCACATCACATGCTCTTACATGTTCTGCTGAACTACAAGGGTGGCCATTGGCTCCTTGCTGTCTGACCCGTCCTCAGGAAGTAAAAGATGGAGTAAAAGATGCATGGATAAACAAAAAGAAATTATTGGTGAACTAGAAATAGTCACTGACCTTTTTTCTTTTTGCTCTTTTCATGTATTTCAAAATTTCACACCACCAGTAATTACTTAGCTGATTCCCATCGCACCCCCTTTGCCTGAATGGGGCTGAATACCTCTGCCCTGTGGTGCAATGCTAGTGCCTATGTTGCCACTACATAACAAAATGAAGCAGTAGCACTGTTCCCTGAGTGGAGCTGGATTTCAGGGTATGTGTGTGTGCACTTGTGTTGTGTTTGCCTGGCACTGGACAATTACAATGGTCCCTAGGAGAGCATGTACTTGTTTTCGTGATGTGCTGCATAGCAACAGACAAGTGTTAATGCCATGAGTCCTTCCTTCCCCCATGACTGTAAAAATGTGGCTTCATCATACCAGAGTGGTGTGGTGTTAAGTAGTTCTACAACAGTAATTTAAGGCAATCCCACAAAACATAGGCACACAACCCCCATACTCTGGGGGTTTTTAAAATACATTTATGGAAGCCATTGCAGTTCCAGTTTATAAGTCCTTTGTGCAACCAAAATGCACTGTTCTCAGCCAACAAATGGTGGAGCTGTTGCTTTGAGAAATGACCATGATACACACTGATGAAAAACTGGTACAGAAATTGGACCATCCAAAGCACATATATGTTTTAAATTGTAAGGCTGGTGAAAGAACTGCTGCCATGACAAAACTGCAGTATGCTATACTTAGAATGCACCTGTCTGTAAGAGACAAACAAAACGAATGATTCCCCAGGGCAGATATCTAGAAAAACCTGGTTAAAACATATTAAAATTATGTTCTTAAAGTAGAATGGCACTTAGTATTGTAAAATTGGTTAAAATAGATTCTAACATACATATGATTATTTTTTTTCTTTTAAAGTATCTTGATGTATAGCAGTTACTGTCTTAATTTTCTAAAGACAAAGATGCTGAGTTGTTTGTTATGTTCATTTCTTTTGAATATGAGGAAAAATATGCTAGTGCTCTTCTGAAATAAAGTATTTTTTAGTCTATTAACAATAGAGTTTGGGTTAGCCAGTACATTTTTTAAAAAATAATGTTGTGCTAAAAAGAGCACTCGGGATCCTTTTAAGGGGAAAAGGCAGTATGCCACATTTATTAACAGATGCTAAATCAATAATTATCTTAAACCTATGTGCACACACTCAATAACTATCTTAAACCTATGCACGTGCACGGCCAAATACACCACAAATGTTCTGAGTCCTTATCGTGGCTTGAGATTGCAGCTTGGGTTCGTTGCTGGAGTTTGTTGCTCGTAGCAGCTACCTGGCCAAGGAAGCTGGGCACAAGGAGAGCGGGTTCTTTGTCGGGCGCGCACTGACGCTCTTCTTTGTTGGTCTGCAGAACAGTTTCTCTCTCTCCCAAAAGCTTTGAATCTCACCCAGTCCTTTATAACCTTTTGACTTCGGTTTAAACTTAGGAGTTCTGCTGAATCATGTCGCTTCTCTGTGTCCGTTGCTTGCTGGACAATAGCAGATGTGACTTTCAGCTCGTTCCTGGTGTTTTGATTAAGTTTGCTCTTTTGTTTTCTGAGGTGGATTCTTGTTTTGCTTTTCAGCTTTTTTTTTTTGTTCACACTCTTCAGCCATTAGGGTGGACACCACACTTCATCAGAACAAGCTGGCAGTTTGGGTGTGATTCACACATACAAACACCTTCCATTCACACCTTGTTCAGATAACATTACCTGTACATCTAAAAGTTTAGAAAGAGTTTTGTACAAGATGGAGTACATTTGGTCAAAATGGAGTTTTACATTTACAATATGGAGTATGGCTGAGGGGAGTTCAAATATTACAAGAAGATTCTACAGGCCTATAATTTTATTCCTACAATAACAACCCTTGAGAGAACACTCTGTAATTCGAATTCGAATTTCAGTCTCAGTTTTTGTAAAATTGCCTTTTTTTTTTCTTTATCAAAAGATGTTCACACAGCTTTTCCTAATAAATGAGTACTTTCTTTTTTTTCTAATAAGAGATGTTAGGACAGAAATATAAGTGTTGTAAAATATTTATTCCCTTGTATGGACAAGCATTCACTATGATCATCCTTTGGACTAGAAAGTATAAAAATATAATATGGCTGATAAAGCTTTTAGAAGGTCTATGAAAAATAAAATATTGCATCAATAACTCCCAAGCCCCCTCATTTCCCAAGTATGCCTACACAGAACAGCAAGAAAAATAAAAGCGTATGCCAAACACAACCTCCCCCACAACCGCCCTTAAATGGAGAAAGCATGGCTCTACCCCAGTAATTCCCAGCCAGTCTTTACACTAACTCAGTTTGTGACTGGAAAAATCTGTGCAACTTCTTAGTCCTTTCAGTGATGTTTAGGATTTATCACCATTTCACACAGGTGGATCTCTGGGATCCCTGCACCATATAGAGTCCTACTGAAGGTGTGTGCACATGGTTCATGCACACATGGATCTATTTGCAGATACTCTGGGGGGAGGGGTAGAGAATCAGGGTCTAATTTTTGGCCTTCCCATGTAGCATTGTGTTTTTTCAGTCTGATTGCAGATAATTCCATACTAAAAACTCCTTAGAAACCCCAAGGTCTCCAAGACACTCTTTGTCACTTTCAATCAAGATTATACTCAATTTAAAACAACAAATTAATCTCAGTAAAATTCATCTTTGCATTTTTTAGAAACTAGCTAGCCAGAAAAGCCCTTTAACATCAGTTTCTCTCTTCACTCTCTTTCCTTTTTTCTTCTGAGGAGTAGTCACTGGTCTTGATAAAATCAGAGCACCTCCATTATCCCCCAGTTAGAATAAGGAAGGGTTTACCTTGCCTATACTGTCTGGTGGGTGAAGTGCTTGACTATATGACTTCTTCTAAGAAGTCTCAAAGGGCTTGTGTACCTGATCGCAAAGTCACTTATTGTATTTGAACAGCATATTACTTTATTTTTATCTAAAATCTTAATTATAATTTTAATATTCTAAATGTATAAGATTAGGAACTTCAAATGAAACTGGGGAAAATAGATCATAGTTGTTTGGCCTGGTTCTCCATCATCTTGTACAAAATTCACACTTACACTAAGTGTGCAAAATGATCTCATATTAATTGAGTAATAGTTTACACAGCTCAAAATGATTACCCATGATAATCTGTCCCAAGTATTTTTACAAGTAACTGTAAGATTCTTTTAGCTGAAAGATTAGAGAAAGTATTTTTTTTTATTTTTGAAGTTTGTTCACCTTGTGTGTTTGACAGCTTAATGTATTTCTCTGTTTTCCCTGTTCAGTCAGTCAGTTGCAACTCTTTTTGTGGATCTTCCACACATCAACAGTGAGTTAAAATGGTTAATAGAAATAGGAGAATGATTTTAAAATCAAAGTATTGAGAGGAGGCCTCAGGGGCAGGTGTAATATCTATGAACTACATCTGAATCAATTTTAAAAACTGATGATTTCAAATTGATAGTATCCCTTTTAAACTGAAGTGATGACAAAGACTCATTATCTCAGCGCCTGAAGCAATTTTAGAACTATTAAGACCACCTTTTCTGCAAAGACCCACTTGTACAAACCTTAATGTCTGATTAGAGTTCCATGCATAACGCACTAACTAGTGGCTTACAGTTAGTCCTGCATTAAGTACTTTGCTGAATTTGAGTTGGTCACCTATTTTAAGATGCCCCAGTGTTCCTGGATTTTGTATTTGCAAGTTTCTAATTTTTCAAAATCCACTGTTCTAACAGACAGGATTACATTTTTGTGTACTCCTTTTGATAGAATAATTAGACAAACTTCTATAATATTTATAGTATCTATTTTATGAAAAGCCTTGAATGTCATTCTAAATTCTTACTAGGAGATCCTTTAGATTGAAGTGGGAATGGGAATCTGAGATCTTCATTAGAGTCAGTGGTTTGGAAGGAAGCATTTAGCCCCATTCTGTCTGTGACACTGACAGACCAGGTACCAGATCATGCCAAGGCCCCAGGCCTCACTGAATCCTGGCAAATGCATAGATAGAAACCAGTCTGGCTCAACTGTGTGTAGGCATTGCTAATATAGATGTTAAGTTGTTAAGAATGGGTTTAACGTTTAGACTTGAAATGCTTGTAGGATGCTGCATGTATTGATCTCACATCTGCAGCCAATAGTATAAAGTTATACTGAGTGTTTGCATTGTAAACCTCTGTAATTCTATAACTCCTCAAAGAGGAAAGAAGCATTAATTAGTGTAAAGTGCTGGTCCAGCACACAAGAAGGTCCATTGAAAGCAAATGAGCCATTGTGAAATATCAAAGGACAAAAACTATGTTGATTGCTCCACAGACATGAAGAGGACACCTCATAGATTTTAAGGCCAGAAGGGACCATCATAATCATCTAGTCTAAACTCCTGCACATTGCAGGCCACAGAATCTCACCCAACCACTCCTCTAATAGACCCATAACCTCTGGCTGAGTTACTGAAATCCTCATCTCATAATTTAAAGATTTCAAGTTACAGATAACTCACCATTTACACTAATTTAAACCTGCAAGTGACCTATGCCCCAGGTGATAACCCCTCAGGGTCTCTGCCAATCTGATGTGGAAGGAAATTCCTTTCATTGAGCATGTGGGCAAGAACCACCAGTCAGAAACCTAGGGAACAATTCTCTGTAGTAACTCAGAGCCCTCCCCAACTAGTGTCCCCTCACATTCTGTTGGAGATATTTCCTGCCAGCAGTCACAGACTGGCTACATACCATTGTATGCAGTCTTATCATACCATCTCCTCCATAAATTTATCAAGCTTAATCATGAAGCCAGTTAGATTTTTTGCACCCTCTGCTGCCCTTGGAAGGCTGTTCCAGAACTTCAGTCCTCTGATGGATAGAAACATTTATCTGATTTCAAACCTATACTTGTTGATGCCCAGTTTATATCCATTTGTTGTTGTGTCCACATTGGCACTTAACTTAAATAACTGCTCTCCCTCCCTGATATTTATCTCTTTGATGTATTTATCGAGAGCAATCATATCTCCCCTCGGTCTTCTTTTGGCTAGGCTGAACAAGCCAAGCTCTTTGAGTCTCCTCTCATAAGGTAGGTTTTCCATTTCTTGGATCATCCTAGTGACCCTTCTCAGCACCTGTTCCAGTTTGAATTCATCTTTCTTAAACATGGGAAACCAGAACTGCACACACACTATTCCAGATGAGGTCTCGCCAGTGCCTTGTATAATGATGTTAACTCTTTCCTGTCTATATTGGAAATATCCTGTGTAGTGCATCCTAGGACTGCATTAGCCTTTATCATAAACGCATCATATTGGCGACTCATAGCCATCCTGTATTCAACCAATACATCCAGATCTTTATTCTCCTCTGTCACTTCCAACTAATCATTCCCCACTTTATAGCAAAAATTTTTGTTGTTAGTCCCTAAATGCATGATCTTGGCCTTTCCACTATTAAATTTCATCTAATTTCTATTACTCCATATTTCAAGTCCATGCAGATCTTCTTCTATGATATTAGACTCCTCCTCCATATTGGCAATCCCTCCCAACTTTGTGTCATCCACAAATTTTATTAGCACACTCACACTTTTGTGCCAAAGTCAGTAATAAAAATGTTAAATAAGATTGGTCCCAAGACTGATACCTAAGGAACTCACAAGTAACCTGCCTAGAGCCTGACAGTTCTCCATTCAGAATGATCCATTGTAGTCTCCCCTTTAAACAGTTCCTTATTCACCTTTCAATTCTCATATTAATCCCCATCTTTTCAAATTTAAGTAATAATTTCCCATGTGGAACCATATCAAATGCCTTACTGAAATCCAGATAGAATAGACCTACTGAATTTTCTTTGTCTAAAAAAAATCAGTTATCTTCTCAAAGAAGGAGATCAGGTTGGTCTACCTTTTGTAAAGCCATGTTGTATTTTATTCCAATTACCATTTACCGCTTATGTCCTTAACTATTTTTTTCAAAATTCATTGCAAGTCAATGCATACAATTGAGGTCAAACTGACAAGTCTGTAGTTTCCTGGATAATATTTTCCCCTTTCTTAAAAACAGAAACTATATTAGCAATTCTCCAGTCATACGGTATGATCCCCAAGTTTACAGATTCATTAAAAATCCTTGCTTTTGGGCTTGCAATTTTGTGTAGCAATAAGATGTTTGAGTTTGACTTCCATCTCAAATGTGGTAATTTCTACTTCCATATTCTTGTTCCCATTAGCTACCCTGCCAATATGCCTAAGGGCTTCATTAGGCTTATTAAAAAATGAGGGAAAGTATTTTTTTAGATGCTGGACCATGTCTAGATTATCTTTAATCTCCACCCCATCCTCAGTTCTTCTTTCTTTGTTTTCTTTTTATTTATATGGCTATAGAACCTCTTACTATTGGTTTTGATTTCCTTTGCAATATCCTATTATCCAATGTTCTCATTTTATCAATACACTTTGACCTCCAAGAGGTAGCTTTTCTTGCTAATTTATCTCATCTTCCATTCCTTATAGGCTTTCTGCTTTCTCTTAATCATCTGTTTGAGGTCCTTGCTCATCCAGCTTTCTCATCCAACCCTATGAATTTTTCCCCCCTTGCTTGTGATGCAGGCTTCAGAGGTTTTTTTGCAGTTTTGACTTAAAGTAAATCCAAGCCTTCTCCACATTCAGATCCTTGAGCTCTTCAGTCCAGTCCACTTCCCTACCTAATTCCCTTAGTTTTTTTTAAAATTTTCTCCTTTGAAACCAAGGACCCTAGTCACAAACATATTTTTGTTTATCCTTCCATTTACTTTAAACTGAACTCATCCCATGAGCTTGAACTCCAGGAAAAGGGAATAAAAATGGCTGACAGAAAACAACTGTCTCACTATACTGCTTGGAATTCAAAGAAGGCAATATATATGAACATAAGCAAGGGATCCCCAAAATGCTTAATTTGGGTTGGCTGTTAAGGACATATTGAGCTTGCATATTAGCAACTGCTATCACCTTTTGGAAGCTAAGACTGTAACTCATTTGTGGGTGTATGTTTACCTGCTTTAACCTTGTAAATAATTTCTCATTTCTTTTTCTTAGTTAATAAATCTTTAGTTAGCATTATTGGATTGGCTAGAAACATATTTGGTTTGGGATCCGAGGTTCAATTGGCCTAGGGTAAGTGACTGGTTCTTTGGGACTGGGAATGATCTGAGTGTTGTTGTAAGGGACCATCTATCACAAAGGCAAGCTTGCCTAGGTAGAATGATAGACCAGAGTATGTCAGGGGACCATCTGTGACTCCATTTTAAAGCTCTTGTAATACTTAAGGAGTAGTTCATACTTGATACTTGGAGACAGTACCTAAGTGAAACCTAAATGTAGAATACACAACCAATTTGGGGGTTTTGCCCTGTGTCTTGACAGTCTGCCCTGAGGTTGGCATTCACACTCATGAGCCACTTGAGGTGGCAACAACTGTTAAAAATGTTACCTAATTACATATTTCTTCACATGTAGCCAGAGGGATCCAAAGAAATGTCAGATGCTCAGAATTCAGAAAGGTCAATTTTAACTGTTTAGAATGCCCAAACTCCTCAAAGTTTCCTTTCAACTTTCCCCCAAATCAATTTCTACACTAACAGTGTGTGAGAAATTGTTTATTAGGCCTCTCTTTATTTCTCAGTAACAGACAGAATGGTGCTGCAAAATGGCAGTAGTGGTGGTACCTAAATTCTTACCATTTGTTTTGGGCACCAGGTGCCTCAGCAGGCAATTAAACCAGACTGTCTTCAAGTCTCACTTGCCTATAGACAAATTCTCTTGTGCTTTTCTTTCATATTTTCTCTGGGGACATGCTTTGTGTTTTCTTCATCTACTCTTAATATTTCTCTTTATTTGCTTTCACAGACTTTTCAAAAAATAACACGGAGGTGGAGAAGAGTAAAGCTTATATTAAAGCTCACTCAAGAATGTTGATTTTGAAATCAACTACTTCTTGAGGGGATACCCTAGGCATGCTATAGGAAGGTTATACTGTCAAAGCTAATTAGTCATGCCTCTGTAACCCATGGTATATGTTTCTTTGGTCTCTCAAACACTTGCTGAGATATTTCACATGCTAATTTTTTCCTAAATAAAACATTTAGGGCCAGATCCTCAGTTGAAGTAAAATATACGTTAGTTCAGGATGCAGCTCATAAATCACAAAGACTGAAAGAATTCCACATGGGCAAACCTTTCAAATATAGTTTTTAGATTTAAATCAATATTTAGGTGTCAGTGAGAACCTCTAAAACCCCACTCAGTTGTTGCTTAATCCTGTAGGCATCTCAGTTTCCACCCTACGCTTCTGTCAGTGGGTATATATTCAGCCATTTCAGGGCACGGCTACACTAGAGAGTTTACAATACAGCTGCACCGCTGAAAGCTCTCTAATGTAGCTGCTCTAAGCTCTACCATCATTTTCACTACTACAACCCCTGCAAGTGGCAGAAACTATGTCAGCAGGTGAAGCACTGGTGCCAACACAGCACTGTCCACACTAACTGCACAACTACAGCAACACTGCATATCTTTATTTCCTGACAGTCCTAGTAAAGTATACCTTCTATTGTTTATATGACATGTTAGTTGGGTCCTAGCAAGAGCTAGTGCCTGTAGAGCTTAGCTCATAAGGCACCTACACCACTTGCCTCTGAGCTCATGGTACATAGAGCATACTATCAATATCTGGAGCGGACTGGTGAACCACAACACTCACAGAAACACTCTGCAGTAGGGCTGGTTACAAGAGGATGAATATGGTGATACATTGTATAGTCAATTGCTTGACCACACTTTGGTTCATTATGAAATATACTCAAGAGACCAAATAACCAATGTCAGTCAAGTTGATCAGTATGGTATATAAAAAAGGTACTATACTATCTCAGGCTATGTCTAGACGACAGCATCTAATTTGCCGCCATCAGATCGATTTATCCAGATCCATTGAGTGGAAATGGATACCTGTTCGATCGACTCGAAAATTGATGCTATTAAGCCACTTCTGCCAGGTCGAGTAACGCTGCATTGATGGGAGCACATTTCCTGTCGGTGCAGTGAACTGAACTGTAAGTAGGAGTTAGGCAGTCGATGGAAAATACACAAGCTACTCTATGTTGAATTTGGTGGCAAGTGTAGACATAGTCCCAGTCTCTGAAGAGCAGTCCCATGAAGCGATGTTACATTCACCTTACACAGAAGGTGTACTCGTCAAGTGACACATTTCATCTGGTATTTAAATGATTTTACAAGTTACACATCACTAAAATCTAACCCCTCAGTTTGTTCCAGTTCCCTAACTTCTTCTTTTCCTTCCTTATTTTTCTTTTGGATACTAGCATTCCAGGTACTGATCTATGAAGGTCTTTACCTGGCTTGTATTAAGACATAGAACAATTGTATCTTGATTTTGATAAGTTTCCTATCTACTTGTACTAAATGCTTACTGCAGAAAATGCAAGGTGTTATGGGGTACTTAGCATATATGAACAGAATTATGATACAGGCAAGTTTAGCTAGATCACTGTTACAATATTTGTGCTTAATGTTATTGGTGCTTAATGCATACTAATATAGACATATGGTGCAGATAATACATGTTATTAATATGATATATATGTTTGTATGCTAGCCAGCATATATCAGCCAACAGTTCCCATTTGTCACCTTGTTGTTTGTTATAGTCAAGGTGACACCTTTGCCAAATTAATGTATGAATTATATGTGATTTAAACTATTTTACCACTCTGTGCAAGCAGCAATACATAACACTGGGCAACAAACTTTTTCGAAAGTGTTGCTTCCTCAGAAATTTTTTAGATTATGCTAGACCGCTTGAGGCTGAACACACATATAACTTCGGACTACTTGTATCACGTAGGTGTAACCCGTCCGTGCCCAGGGTAGCCCACTGATAATGCCAGGGTCAGGGCAGGCTGCAAAAGGAGAGCAAATTCTCCCAATACTGGTGGGTGACACCACAGTCAGACTTCCCAGCCAGCCACAAACAGTGCTTCTGATTCCCCCACACTGGTTATCAAGAAGCCACTGTGCAAATACACACAGCCCCCTTTACTGCATTTCAGTCTCTGGCTCCCAAAACCGACACTAGGTCCAGTAAAGAGACCAGTTGCTTTAACTCTATGCTCTTTACTAAAAGATTCCCTCTGATCCCAAGGGACCAGCCACAGTACCAGTTCACTATAAGTTTGGATCTTACCCAAAATACCACGCTGCCAGCCAATCCTTTAGTAACTAAAACTAAAGGTTTATTAGTAAAAGAAAAACAAACAAGAAGAGAAGTGTTAAAGGCTTAAAGCAATCAGATATATACAAATGATTTGAAAGTCCATATACATCAGGTTTCTAGAACAATTGTGGAGTTGCAGGCTTGTATAGTTCCTCTGGTGTACATCCAGTACCTGGATGGGTCTAAGTCCTTTAGTTCAGTTGCAAAGTGTGTTAATCCAGAGGTGTGTCCGCAGCTGGATAGGAACAAGGACACAAGGCAAAGACCAAGACGAAGACAAAATGCTTCCTGTGGTTTGATCTTATATACCCTCTGTTACTGGCCATGTGGCTTGTGGAACTTTACTGGAACCAAAATGAAGTCCATAGTCACATGGGCCAATCCTGGTAACTCTTCAGGTATGCCTTTAGTTTCTTCCTAGGCCTCTGGCTTCTGTAAAGGTCTTGATGGGCCATTAAGCGGGCTATTGTCCTGTGGCCTCTCTGTCTGGGGTGTGTCTTTTACAGCACAGTTTGAAATACAGGATATCAAAGATCTCCATAACTTTCCTCACACATATCACACATGAATACAAATATTATCATCTTATTCAGCATATTATAACCTTTCTAACAGTACCTGACATGGTATGTCTCACATGAATCACTATATTTTTGACATATTAATGTCTAATTACACAAATGCCCCCCCCTCCTAATGCAGCCCGCGTGACAGTAGGAATTTGGAGAAACAAGAAATTGACTTTTATGGAATGTAATGCGTTTAATTGCATAACGGTGCTGACGCTTTGCAATAGTTCAACTGAGCTAAAAGTGTTTTGTTGATGATTTTCATTTGTACTCAGTGTCTGAGGCGTCTCGTTTAAATGTCCAACAATAATCAGCCAGCATTGATGGATTCCAGTTGCCCTGATACTGTTTTTCCATGATCGCAATGTCCTGGTGAAACCTTTCACTATGCTCATCACTGACTGAACCAAGATTTGCAGGGAAGAAGTCTAAATGCGAATGCAGAAAATGAATCTTTAGTGACATGCTGCACTTCATGGTTTTGTATGCTTGAAGCATGTTGTCAACCACCTGCATGTAGTCTGGTGCTCTGTAGTTGCCAAGAAACGTATCGCGGCTGTTGCGACATTGGCGAGACATTTTGCTATCACGAATCCTCCTGAAAATACAATTGCTTTATTATTGTGAGTACACACAATATGCTATGCGCACAGAACATGCACATCACCATGAATGCAAACTGATATGAATGCAACGCATAGCACTGTGTGTGCAAAATGCGTTTATAGCCTTTCTAAAACCTGTCCTGCCTGCATCCACCCTGCCTAAGACTTGGCATTCCCGCCTCATGTTGTGTGGCCTGTACTAGGTGCAGTGTCACTGCATGCCCAGACATGCTTGGACACAAGATAGAAAACTTTTCAGCTGACATTTTGGTCAACATTTTAATAGACTTAAATTATGAATTGAAATAACACATATAAGCGATTTCAAATAAACAGTATGTGATAGGGAAATTTCATGGTGATTCAGAGGCTTAACTGAGCTGGGGAATGGGGGTAAGAGTGTGCCCCTCCCCTCGCAAGTCTTCTCACACAACATGGACTCCTTCAGCAGAGAGGCCAGGCCTCTGTGGCTGAAGCTGGGCCGGGGCAGCATGTGCTCTGGGGTAGAAGAGCTCCTGGGAGGAGGGGATTGAACAGCTGAGCTCTAAAGCCTCTTGGCACCTCAGTCCCAGCCCCAGCCAGGGGAGCACATCCAGCGTTTACTCCAGCCAGGGCTGTCCCATAATGGTCCTTGCGCTGGTGTGCTTCACCTTGGGTGCTGGGCCTGCCCCTGCCTGGGAGCTTCCACTGTTCAGAGCTTGGTTTAATAGAAGCGCCCGCCACGGGGGACTAGATGCCCTGGCGTGCTGTGCGCCAGGGACACCATCGTCATGGGGTGGGGATGGGGAGCCTGCACATTCTTCCTTAGCTCTCCAGGCCATTGCAAGCAGAGGCAGACAGAGGAAGGCTCAGGTGCTCAGGCACTAGCTGGGGAGCAGCGTGCAGGCCCCTTTGCTGCCCAGGACACCAAGGCTCTCTCGTCCAGGGGCGGAGGCGAGACTAATCCACTGCCCAAGATTTCTCCCCTCTGACATGGGGAGAACCTTTCCTGATGTGCAAGCTAAACCCCATTGTGATTTTAGTCCAAGGGCCCATATCAGAGGTCAAGGACAGGCCTCCGCAGCCTATGAGAGGAGTTCTAGATAGAGCTAAGGAGCTGCAGCTCCTAACACCCTCCTCCCCCGTTCACAATCGGCATCGGCCTGGCCTCCTTCCCTTCCCAGTACTCTCCCCTACCAGACACCTAGAGAGGCTGACTGGCCTCTTCCCACACGATGCTGAGCCGGGAGCAGAAGGAGCTGAGCCTCCAGCATTTTATTAAAGAAACATTTATTCACTTGACACATTTTGTTAAAAAGCATTTCACTGAACACAGGCCATAGGGAAATGCCCTCCTGCTGGCTATAGGCAGGCAGCCCACGGCCTGGTTTCTCTCCCCACCCCCTCAGCTGCTAGGGCATAGGAACAGTCTTCCCCAGAGAGACCCACGAATGCCCAGTGTGTACTGGGCCTAAAGCAGCTGCCTGCAGTGAGAAGGTACAAACCCCCTAACCTGGCAGCTGCTTCCCCAGTCAGCAGCACTGAGAACTCCCTTCCTTGACAGCCATGTACTCCACTGTGTGCCCCTCTCCACCCCCCCAGCAGCCTGTGAGGACAGCAGCCCCCCGCTTGGGCAGCACCAATTGTAGTTACAGGGGAGTTGGGTGAGAGTCAGCGAACATTTAGCCCACTGCATGGGTGCCCCAAGTTACCCTGCTCTGCCTGGTTGTGCGGACCTGGGCGTGTGAGGGGAGCACCTTTACACTTGTGCACAGCATTTCCTAAAGTCCCTTTGCCAAAAGTCCTGGGGTACGGAAGAGGGAGGGGGGGCAGAGCTGGGCACCGAGATGGTTCAGAGAGGAAATTCCTGCAGAAGTATTGAATTTTAAAAAAGTGCAGTTTCTGGAGCCCTTCAGAATCGTCCTTTCGGTGCATCTGTCTCACACCCACACTCCTGAGTTTCATCCTGGAGTCGCTGGCTCCTCTCCAAGGAAGGGGGCACTTCTAGTACCCTAAGCCAGGGCAATCTGTACCCCATAGCCCGGACTGCTGGATGTACGGCCGTGTGACCACTTCTTCCCCAGGCAGATCATCGTGGCGTCACTCAGACCCGGGTCAGGAATGACAGGTTAATACTGTCTGGGAGGCAGATCTCATCCAGCTGCACCACAGAGCAAGAGAAGTGCAGGTGCACAGGGAACAGGTGAGCCATGTCCACCAGCAGCTGGCAGGGGCCAGCTGGGTTCGAGCAGCCAGTCAGTTCTGCAATCAATTCATTCTCCAGCAATTCTCACCCCTGGCCACTCTCCACCCATTCTCCAGCCGCAGGCTACAGTGACATGACCGGGCTGCATGGCCAGCAGTGTGGGGAAGCCATGAAGCTGCCCCACCCCGAGCAGAGAATACGGCAACCTAAGGGATGATGGGAACGGGGCACAGCGCCCCCCTGCAGTCACCGAGTGTGGGGTAGGGTGCAGAAGGTGCACTCACCTCTATGCTGCTTATGAAGCTGGGGCTGATACACTCCTCCAGCCTGGCGGCAGGTGTGTAGGCTCGCAGGATCTTCATGATCTGCAAGGAGGGATCGCAGAGGGATGGTGCCGCTGAGGGTTAGATGGCAGCCAGGAGTCTGTGCCTTGTGTGCACGGGTCACAAGACCCAGGAGAGGATGCAATGTACCCAAGTTCCCTTCCAGCCCAGCCATAGGCCTCAAGCTGACCCATCTGGGACCGGGGCTGGGCTGAAGTTTGCTCTCCATCCTAGGTCCCTTCTGAGCCCACCAACATAGCCAACCCTACCGGCGTCCTTCATGGAGCAAGGATGACACAGGGCCCGGCTCGTCCCTAGGCCAGGGCCTGCAGGAAGCTGAGTCCTAGGGGAGCAGAGTGGCCACCCCAAGCAGCTGGCTGGTGGAGCTCAGGGCACTTGGAGTAAGAGAGGTCCCACCCGTTAGCACCAGAGTGAGCAGGGGCCCCAGGCCCTAGTCAGGACCCCTCAGCTGGGCTGGGCCAAGCCAATCACCTGGGCAGCCCAAGAATTTCACCGTCATGGGCTGCGTGATCCCCTCAAGCCTCCATTTCCCAAATGCTGCCCCCTCCGCCACCACTATTCCTTCTTTGGAGAGCAGCCATCCCTTCCAGGGAGGCAGACCATGCCTATAGTCCATTAGCCGCCCCCCCACAGCCAGGGGGCGCTGCTCCTCTCCCGCCCCCCCCCAGCGCTGAGCATGGCCACAGCTACCTGCAGAGGGGCCAGGGCTGTGCACAGGCAGCAGATGGCTTCTGCATCTTCCTCCGTCACCTTCTTCACCTGCAGCAATTGAGTGGCCTGGATGAGGAGCTCCAGGGCCTCCATCGCGCCACGCTGCTGGAGGCCCTTGGCCCGCAGCCACTCCTCCAGCTGGCTCACATTGTAACTGGAACAGACCACGCGGTGCGGTAAGCCCAGCTCCGGAGGAGTAGGTGTCTGGTGGAGATCGGGTGTAGCTCGCCCACAGAGGGGTGGCTCTCGACGGCTGCCAGGAATGCAAAGATAACTCACTCATACAGAGTGACTCAGGCCCCCTCTAGCACCAGGACCACAGTGGGGATGAAGCCGCTACAGCTCGAGTCTTTTTTCAGCCCAGAGGAAGGTGCTTTCAGGTGCACATGTCCAGGTCCAATCCCCACCCCTGCCAACCCATCCAGGACGCCACATTGTGCAGACTGAGGCTCCCTGCTGCCCACACAATGGCGAGGCTGGCCACATCTTGAGCTGTATCTTCTCTTCCACTCAGCTGGGCCCAGTTCTCCCCACAGACTAGTCAGCCAGGATGTACCCACAGAGCCACGGCCAGCCGGGACGCCTCTATGCCAGGCAGTTTGGCTCCACGCCCTCTTGGCCCAGCAGGAGAACCATCAATAGCTGCGTAGGGCCATGGAGATCCCAGTAAGCTGGGTGGGAGGAGGGGTGTCCCTGTGAACAGGGCACTAGCTGGGGGCTCTGGTGACTTGAATTTGAGTCCTGCTCTGCCACAGATCTCAAGTGAATGTCTCAGGGCCTCAGTGGGTGTTGGGAGGATAAATGCTTTCAGATTGAGGTGTGCGGGTACAACCCTGATGGGCCATCTACCGTCCAGAAACCTGGGAATTCCAGCTTCTCCTCCCCTCCACCAACACCACCTTGTGAAGCCAACACCCTGGCCAGGTGGGATTCACACCATGACCATGAGGAAGCAGAGGGAGGGCGTCAGCCAGAGCTCAGAAGGGCCTGGCTCCCAGTCCCATGATCTGGCCACTACTTCTGCTGCAGGACACACCAGGGTCCAGCCGCCAGACTAGCGGCGACTGCCAGTCCTGGGTCAGGAGCTACAAATCCCGCTAGCCATGGACAGTGGCTGTAGCCAGGGGGAGGCGGCAGGTGGGGTTCCTGGGCCAGCCTGGATGCCCAGCCTGGGATCTCCCTGCTGCAAGCCCAGGCCAGCATCGAGCCCCACTGGCAGACATGCTTTGAGGCTGAGCTGAAGGTGGAGAGGATGTACAGACCAACCTGAGTTGGACACCTTGACTCCAGGAACAGTTGTCCTTCCTCAGAAGGAGGTAGTTGAGGGTTACACCACTGACCATGAAGAGCAGCTGCCGGAAGGCCTTGCCCACGACTGCAGGCTCCAGCTGGTGCCCCTGGAGCACCTCGTGGAAGGAGCTGAGCTGCTGGAGGAGCGAGTTCAGTGTGTAGGCGGGCGCAGCCGGCTGCTTGTGGTAACCAGGGGGGCTTGGCCAACGACAGGCCCTGGCTGGTCTTGCTCTCTAGCATGGCAGCTACTGGCAGGGCAGAGGGGAGAGAACCAGGGCTGAGAGTCTGATCGCAGCTCGGCCAGCTGGGACCAAGAGCAGGAGGGGACTGAAACCTCAGCCCCTTCCCCCAGGGACTGGGTAGCAAAGGGTCCTGTCTGCTGCAGCTGGCTCTGCACTCAGCACCCACCGGGCTGGGCACATGCTGGGCACTGATCTCTTCGCCCTTTGGAGTGGACTTGGACTAGCTCTGGTCCTGCCCGTGCCATCGAAGCACAAGAATCCCATGCTCAGTGGGTTCAGGGTCCCACTGAATGCCATCTCACATGGGTGGCCTGGCAGGGACCCCTCAACCTGTCCAGCCCATGCTGTGTGTGCACAGAGAATCCCAGAGGGAGCTAAGTGACAGGTCCCTTTCCCAGTAGAGTCCTGGCTACCCTCAATGGCCAGAGGCCACTTGGCAGATAAGGGGGTTCCTTTGAACATGCACTAGGGGGCCAAGGACCACTTGCTCTCAAGATGCCAGCTCCTTCCAGCCCCCACTGACCCCTTTCCAGCAGCCACAGCAGCCCTGCGCCAGCGCCGAGGACTGGACTGGAGAACCACACTGGAAGCAGTGCTCCCAGCCTGCTCAGCACACAGGAGGCACAAGCCTGGAGGTGCAGTGCCCCCGTAGGCCCAGCTGGTACACATCAATCATGGGCTTCAGGTTTTTCTGTGCCAAGTGGATCAGCTGCTGGTAGATGTGGATGGCCAGGCTGCCCAAGCTCCAGCAGCGATGGGCCACATCAAAGTACCTCAGGCAGTGCTGGTTCTGTGTGGGGGTGTTCGCCAGCTGATAGCTGTGCAGACAGAAAACGGGCAGGCTCCAGGACCGTGTGGACAGAGGAGCTGGAGCATAGCAGAGCCATCCCCGCTACTCCCATGGTAGATGGGACTGGTCCAAGGGTACCCAGCTCCAAACATCCCCTGAAGGTGCTGATCCCAAGCACCATATCAGGGGCTCCGGGACAGTCGAGGAGAACCCTTTGTGACTGTGTGAGCTGGGGAGATTCTTCCTACCCAGCCAACAGCCCCCTCTCCACAGGGCCATAAGATGCTGTTTGAAGCCAGGAGGGGCTGGCTGGCTGTGGTTCACTATAAAACCATAGAAATGTCAGGCTGGAAGGGATCTCAAGAGGTCAGACTCCGGCCCCACTACACTGCCACAGGACCAAGCAAACCCAGGCCATCGCTGATGGGCATTTCTCCAACCTGTGTAAGTCTGTTACAACATTCATAAGCCTCCAGTGACTGGGATTCCACCAACCAGTGCCACAGCTCACCGGCGCTGAGAGCCAGGGAGCTTTTCCTAACATTTAACCTAGATCTTCCTGGCTGCAAATTTAGCCCATTTACATCTAATCCACTGAAGGCTGGGCATGGAGAATTGGTCACCGTGCTCTTTAGAACAGCTCTGAACATATTTGAAGACTAATCAGCATCAGATCCCATCTTCTCCCTCCCTCCCGGCTTCTCTCCAGACTAGGCATGCCCAACTTTTTTCACCTTTTCCTCAGAGGTCGGGTTTCCTAAACCTTTGATCATTTTTGTTCCTCTTCACTGGACTCTCCAATCTACCCCCATCTTTCCTGAAGTATGGCGCCCAGAGCTAGATACAGGATTCTAGCTGCAATCTCACCAGCATGACAAGAGGGACAGTTTCCTCCTGTGTCTTACATAGGAGACGCCTGTTCATACACCCCAGAACATTAGCTTTTTTGCAGTTATAAAACATGGATGAATCATTCAATTTGTGATCCACTAGAACCCCCAGATTCTTTTTGGCAGGACATCTGCCTAGGTCATTATTCCCAGGGTTGTAGTCATGCGTTTGATTTTTTCTTCCTATGTTTAATACTTTGCACTTGTACTTATTGAATTTCATCTTGCAGGTTTCAGACCAGTCCACAGTACAATATGGCAGGCAAAGACCCTGTACGTGCAGGGCAGTGCAAGTCAAAGGCACCCAGTCCTGGAGCAGCAAAATGACCCTCCCTGAGGCAGCAAGAGGCTGAGGGCTGGCCGACTGACCCCAAAGGAGAGAAACAGAGAAACAAACAAACACTGTGCGAATAGTGGGCCAAGACAGGCCTTTCTGGCACAAGCCAGCACCAAGAACTGACTCAGGGTCACCAGAATCTCAGAAGGAACTGGGGGGTGGAGAAAGGAACCTATTAAAGGCAAACAGCCCCACGTTGTCCTGCACCACCACGGGGTCCTGTACCCACTGCTTCCCAGCTGCCATCCATCCCACCTGGGAGTCAGGGATGCTGGAGTTGCCATGAGAGGCTGGGGACACAGTGCTGGAGCCCGGGCCCTCACCTGGTCCCTGCTGTACTGTCTCAGGAAGTTGATGAGGCAGCAGGTGTTGGTGAGCCAGAGCATCGCAACATCGAAGTCCTCACTGTGCTTCTACAGACAGGACACACAAAAGCCATCAGAGCAGGGTGGGGACCCTGTGGACTTGGAGCTGGGGGGAGCGTGAAGCCCTCTGGCAGCTCCGGGGAGCATGAAGAAACCTTCTGCCTGGCAGCTCCAGGGGGGTGAAAGGGGGGCGGGGCAGGCATTACCATGGCCCACTACCTTCTCTGCTGGGCATCCCCCCACAGCAGGGTATTTGAGCCCCACCCCCCCAAATTTACCCTCGGTTCATCCCCAGGAGCAGGGCCCTGTGGTGAAAGGAGGTCTTGATCCCAGCTGGGATCCTCTAGCCAGACCAGGGCAAGGGGCAGATCAGAGGGACCCCGAAGCTCATCTTAGGTCTGTCATTAATGGCTATTCCCCTGTGCAAACACCGGGGTCCCCCACAACTCAACCAGGCCCCAATCTCTCCTCACCGGTCCCCGGCAGCTGGGACCAAGGCAGAGCCCCTGGTCAGAGACTAAACCCCTCCTGGCAAGGGAGGGCAGGTGGGTCCTCGTTAACTCAGTACAGGCTGATTGAGGCACTGAGGGGAGAGGCAGCCATACCTGAGCACAGAGAAGAAGCAGGTGCCAAGCATTTCCTTACCAGGCCAGCACCACCCCCCATTCTACAACTTGGGAAACTAAGGCACAGAGGGGACGCGACTTGCCCACGATCACAGCTCTGCTGAGAGAGAACTCAGGGGTCCCAGCTCAGCTCTGATTTTGCATCTATTCTGCCCAGAACTAAAGTCGATCTGGGTGCGTGGTGCTAAGCAATGACCGCAGCACACGACCTGCAATGTGGCGCTGGGCAGACTGGAGAAGGTCTGGACAGATGCACAGAACTGGGCAGTCTGAGGGACACAGCCTTGCAATCCAGCACCATGGTGTCCGGCAGGAAGTAGCTTCCCAAGCTACATGAAACTCTGACTGCTGCGAGGTCCTAGCCAGGCTCCAGCTGAGCAGAGCCGATTAGCTCAGCTTCAATTCAGAGCCCTCGGGGCTCAGCCAGGCACTGGAAGAAGGCTAGTCTTGGGGCTCCGGACTCCTGGGTTCCTTGCATGCCATCACTGCCCAACCGTGGGCAAGCTGGCTCCTGTGGGCCCATTCTTCTCCCACCAAACCTGTGCAGCAAGGCTAGTTCTCCCCGGAGTGGAGAAACGGGGCTGCCCTCAGTGATCGAAGCCACCTCTGGCCAGAGAGAAACCCAGCAGCCCCAGGATCCTGCTGGCTGACCCCGGAGGAACCAGCCTGCTTCCCCACCTTTCACCTCCCTGTCTCCAGCGGGGCACCCGAACACTTCTCCCACAGCGGAGCAGGGCGACTGCCACTGTCCGGAGCCAGTCCCAAGGTGATGGGGCCCCCGCTACACATAACTAATACTGCAGGAAGCTTCCTACCCCCCTGCAAGCCTTTCTTGGTGAGCACCAGTCAGAGGATACCTAGCAACTCCCTGGCCCCCCATCCAGGTCACACAGGGACAGAGGAACACGTCTGGGCTCTGGAGGGGTGTTCCTGGGCCAATTGGAAGCAAGGGAGAGGTGGAAAGTTGGGGTAGGGAGCACACGCCAGCAGTATGGAGCCCCTCAGGAAGCTGGCAATTGCCTTCAGGGGCCCATGACCCCAACCACCCATTGCTGGGCCCCTCCATGCACCATACCTTCACGGCTCTCTTGGTACCGCTGCTGGTGGCAGTGAAGAGCGAGTGGATCCTGTGCTCGTCGCGGACGGAGTTGGCGTGCCGGAAGCTCATGAACAGGACATAGGCCGCCAGCCTGGGCAGGTCACCAGGGCTGTTCTGAGGTTTTAAATCTGCAGGATGAGAGGGGTATGATTGAGTCCATGGTGGGCTCTTCCCTAGGACAGACAGTCAGGAGACTGAGGTTCTGGCCACAAGCCAATGTGCTCCTCAGCCCGGCTGGGTCCTGCCCCACAGCAGCTGTTGTTCTCACCACAGGAGGCAAGACCTGCAGAGGGGAGAGGTGGCAGCAGGCAAAGCAGATGGGACAAGACAGCCCTTGCTTTGAATGCCCCAATTTCAAATCCCCTCCCCCAGAACGAACATAGCTCCTACTGACTTCAGCAAGAGGCTCCCTGGCCCCACAGTGGGCCTGTCATAGAATCATAGAATATTAGAGTTGGAAGGGACCTCAGGAGGTCATCTAGTCCAACCCCCTGCTCATCCTCCTCTTCAGGCCAAGCCTGGATCCAAAGTCCCAATCCAGAGCCAGATGCTCTGGCTTCACATCACCCCTTCCGTTAAAGCCAAGCAGCTCTGAGCTTAGGCCAGCCACTGAGAAGCACGGCCCAGGCTGGAAACCTCTAGGTCTGGGATGCAGCATGACAACGTTAGCACCTCTGCACACCCAGACCCCCACTGGGGCTTCCTCCTTGTCCTCACCCTGCCCAATTCTCTCTGCCCAGCCCCCCCATGCTGCTTCCCAGCCAGCCTTTAGCACAGCCAATCCACTCACCCTCTTGCAGAGATCCCACCTCTGGGCCTGGCTCAGCCAGGTACTGCTCTACACCTGGTCCAACCTAGCTTGGGTTTGCCATTAGTAGGTTCCATAGGCCTAGTCTGCTCAAGTTGGTTATTTACACAGTGTCTGGGGTGGCCGCGAGTCCCCCACCTGGATCCAGCCAGGAGCCAGCCACATCACATGATTGGAGTGGGCCAGGCCAGTGCTATTTGAGTGCCTTGAGCTAGGTACTCACATCGTAGTTGGCAGGACACCCCGATATGCGATTCCTAAGTGTCACCAGCCCCAACGGAGACTTCGCCCTACATCCCAGCCACGGCCTCAGGGGGGCCAGTGGTATTTCAGCATCCTGCAGTGCCGGTAGGTGCACACTGTGCTCACAGCTGCTTGCCCGGTCCCTGAAGGGAAGAGCCTGGAATCTGTTCCTGGGCTCTTTCTTTCACAGTGAGGACACCCAGTGTTTGCCTGAAGCTTGGGGGCTGTCTCATGGCAACTTGACAGAAATTAAACATGCACCCATGTGTGCCCTCAGCTGCAGTTCTTGGCTCTGCCACGTTGGCACAGTCAGGGGCACATTTGATTCTGGTCGGTGCTAACCTGAGTTAACAGGCAGAAAATCCCCAGCCCTTTTCAGTCAGGGTTCTTCATTAAAGACTCTGTCACCCCTTCTCCTGCTCCCATTTCGGACCCCAGCCCTCACTGAAGGAGGCAGCTCAGCCACACCTGCTGTCCTGACAGGGCACCAAACCAAACATGGCCAGTCTCATCTTCACAGCTCTATCAGAATCAGTGCATTCACCCCCAGCGTCCTGGCCATATTCCAGCTATCATAGCCACGTTCTGCCTGCTGTATCGGCATTACCCCTGATGTTTCAATGGGATAGAGTGTTCTTCACTCCCTGCATAGCACTGACATGCTCTACCCCAAAACTGGCTGCTTTTCTGGGGGCAGGCTAGTTTTCAGAGATGCACTCAGAGGCTGGATGAGTGGCAGTAGGAGTGCTAGGTGTTCTGCGGGAAAGGGGAGCCAGTGTGAACAGCAAAGTAGCAGAGGAGCTTAAGCTCTGCACTGGCCTTGAGAACGTCCCATTCCCAGATGCTCCTTGTGAGACGTCTGCATGGTTAGAAAACCCCGTGCAACATGAAAGCTCTGGAGCAGCTTGGGAAACAAGGCCTACAATTCCTGGCCAAGGAGGCATCACCTGGAGTTGGTCAGAAAGGGTATATTCATCCCTGCTTTCCTTCCATCCATTTTGCAACTCGATGTTTTCCCAGCACCAGAGCTGTTTTCTAGCTCCCCTGGTGCAGATTCTCTTCAGACATGTCCCTCCCACCCGGCTGTCATCCCGCTAAGCTGGCCCTATTTCATCTTTCCTCACATCAGTCCCAGCCTGCCAGTTCTGCTGCTGCTATGAGCACCATCCAATTAGTCTTCCGGCACGCTGTGTTCCAGGTGCGACCTTGGTGCATCAGTGAGCCTGGCACCGCCCGGCTGTGGGCATGTGCAACTTGACTGATGCCTTGGCATCTGCTCCTCAGCATTGCACTGGCCCCTCTGCTGCTGCTCTAATGCACAACAGGATCTGAAGGAGTCTTTAAAAAAGACAATGTTTTGTCAGCTAGAGGCAAGCCAAGCCTCGGATCCTCCAACTGGCAGGGTCCTGGGATCATGGTTAACGCAATTGGTGCGTGGACACAAGAGTTAGGCTTGAGCCTGGATTTGCATTGCTGTGTAGACATACCCTCAGCACCGCAGCCCGTGGGGCTCCAGTCCCCACATGTGATGATGGTCCTGATGAGGCACCCTTCATCCTCTGCTTTGCACCCCCGCACGCCCTCAAATGCCCCAGCTGGTTGTGGGACCTCGAGGGGCCTTTCAGTCTCTTCAATCTTCACCTTCTGTCCCAGCCACATGGCCTCTCTGTTTGCTGCACAGGGGAAGGAGCAAGAACATTAGAGTCCAAGCATCTACTTGGATCCAGGGCAATGTAACCAGACTTCAAAGTTGTGAGGGGAATGGGGGATCCCATCTCTGCTCATACCCTTCCTGCAGAATTCCTGACTGGAAAGCTGGCCCTCAGGCAGAAGGATAGTCAGAGCTAGATGTTGCTTGGGTCAGCTGGAGGGGCAGAAGTGGGCCCAGGGGGTTGGGAACGTTTCAGAGAAAAGCCAGGCTGAGGGTGAACCAGACCCCCCACCCTTGTGAAGGAAAATGGCTACAGGACATGCCAGGCAGCCACGCAAAGCTGCTGCTGGCTAATTAAGAGTCCCGCAAGTGAAAGGTTAATCTGTGAACCAATTTTCACTGTCCCACATCTCAGGCCACCCACCAGCTTTAATCAGATGCCTACAAACCCAGGCGGCAACTCCCCTCCCTGTCCCTGCTTCCGCTCCAAAACTCCTACCAAAAGCACACCCAGCTCTGCAAAGCACCCTGCTTGTTCAGCTTTTGGGGTACACAAGTGCCACAAAGAGGCAGATCTACTAGGGGGTGCTTGCTACTCTGAACCCCGCAGTAGCAAGGCTAAGAAAAGCCAACATGTTAGGTAATCTGTTAGGGAGACACGTATTTCTGCTCCCTGGCTGCAAAGCAGATGGGTAGCGACACCCCGTGGCAGGTCAGGGCCAACTGATGGAAAGCAGACTACAAAAATGGATAACTGCTTCTAAACCAGCAGCCTGGCATTAGCAGAGCTCCTTGTGTGTGTAAGTGGGGGAATGGCCCCGCTATTGTGGGGAACTTTCCTTGCTTATACACTACCCCGGTAGAGTTGGCCAGCCAAAGGGTCTGAGTCCCTGCTCCCCCTCTCTTTACCCAGAGGTCCACCTGACCTCGAGGGCTCCCCTCCCGCTCTCCTGTGTGGTGGGGTCCCGGTAACCCCAAGAAGGCTGGGCCCAGGATTCCTCGGACTCAATGCCCAATTTTGTCATGGTCCCTTAGGGCAGGGGCTAGGGTGTCCCCACCCCGGGTACTAACTCTGCACTGGGCGCTTCCCTGCCCACTAATCCTTGCATACAGTGCAAAGCAATACAATTTATTAAACAAACAGGCTGCTATGTCCTTAGCTCGGTCCCGCCCTGCCCAGGCAGGCAGCTCCAGCCCACCCAGAGGATGGGACTCCCCAGCCCTCCTGGCTCCCTCACTGGCCTGCCCGCCCTATAAATCAGGCGGGCCTGAGTTAGCCTCTCTCCACTGGCCCTGGGGGCTGTGTCTTTTCCAGGATTCTACTTCCTCCAGAGATGCCAACCAAAAAGACCCACTAAGTTTCAGTAAGGGGCTAATAGACCACTTATACATGCAACTGGTTGCCCCGGACATTCATTAGCACAGTGGGCCTCATTTGGGAAGAACCCTTTTAGACCTGCCATGAAGGATGTTCTGGCCCTCCCTGCCTCCCCTCTCGCCCCCTCCCCCGCTGCTGATTCATTCATAGGAGACACATGCCTATCAGATCCTGGATTCGCTTCATGGAGGGTTTCAGTTGCTTCCTCAGTTGCTTCAGTTGCGTGCTCTTCTCTTGCCTCTCCAGCTGTTCTGACAGATCCTGGGGCACAAGGAGAAAGGACAGTCCAGAGACTGGTGCTGGGGTTGGGGGTTCTCACTTTCCAATGCACCCTCCTGGCCAGCAGCAAGACCTCTGTAGGGAAGGCCTTACAGCAGATGGAAAGCAGGGCTGGCCAGACTGTCTCTATAATAGAAACACGGGCCCCTTCATGGAACCCAAGCGCCAGCATGCAATGCCCCGTTGAAGAGCTGGCATGGTAAAAGCTCCCCCAGGGTGTTTACCCAGCATGCCGAGCACCAACCAGCCTCTTGAAAAGCACGAGCCTAGCCTGATCCCTGGAGAGATCCCTGAATTGCCGCCCAGCCACACAATGCTCCACCAACCCCCTTCATCTCCTCTTCCTCCCTTCCCCTGGCACAGCGGGCCCACTCCCCCCTTTTACCAGGTTCTCGCTCTTCAGCTGGACTATCTGGTGCTGGAGCCCCTCTTCCTCCTGGTGCAGCTGCAGCTCCTGGATGAAGCTCTGCTGCTGTTTGCTCAGCTGCTTCAGGGAGCAGATGTCCAGGCGGAGGCCTTCCAGCTCCTTCTTGTCCTGCAGCTGCTGCCCCTGCAGCTGGCTCTCCAGCAGCCTGCAAGGTAGGGGAATTACTGGGAGGTGCCAGCGATGGGCTCACCAGGCAGGTCAGTGAGGCCTCACAAACCTTTATGCCCCTCCCTGGGTGAGACAGGAAACTTATCCCCATTTTACAGCTGGGGAAACTGAGGCATGGAGGTTGAAGCTGCTTGCTCAAGTTCCAGCAAGTCAAAGGCAGAGATTGGAATAGAACTCAGGAAACTTGACTCCATCCTCTGCTTCGAAACCTGGAGAGGATCTCTCCAAGAGGGGTTTTCATCAAGCCATGACTAGCTGAGGTGAGTTAACTTCCAAGCAATTTTGTGCTTCAGGAGAAAAATGGAAACATTTTGCTTCCCCTGCCTTGTGAGAAGAGCTGAGTAGGTGACTGAGAGCCCTAGCGCTGCTGCAGTCAAAGTCAGCTACGGCTGAGCCCTGTGTCTCACTCACTGCAGGAGAATCTTGTTGAATGCTTCAGATCTGTGCAAAATCTGCACAGGAAAAAACGCAGAGGCGACACCACACAGACACCAACTCATCTAACAGAGCCTGTATTTAGGGAGAAAAAGCTGAAGTGGGAAATTAATTGTTTAATGGAAACTGAGAAGTCAAAGTCCAATTTGTTCAGATCTCTGCACCAGCTAGGGAGCAGAGCTGGCTTGAACTCTGTAGCCCTTTTTCTCAGCTTGTTGATCAATGGAATTTCTATTAAACCCAAAGAACAACAGGGGAGCCTTCCTGTATCAACCATGTGCAAGAGATTCCAGGTTTGTAGGGACTGCGTGTGCATAGCCAAGGGCGGACATTTATATCGGTAAATGCCAATACTGTCCCCAGAGTGGTGGGTAGAGATAGTAATGTCTCACCTGGGTTTTAGACCTAATCCAGTAGGTCAAAATTAAAACCCTCACTTCCAGCTGGATGATTTTTTCCCTCTACATTTTTGTCTGCTGCCATCTTCAGCCTGGGTCCCCAGTCACTGCTGTGCTGCAGACTACAGTAAGCATTCTTGGCTTCCTGGCCAAGGACATTCGGTGGCCTCCTTCAAACAGACGTCACCTAAACCTGGGCTAAGGGCAATGCACCCAGTTTCACTAAAGGTTACCTTAATCCAGGGCTGGGCACAAGTTTCCTGTCTGAGCTATTTTTCCAGTGTCTGGTTGGTTTTGACGAGACTGAAATTCTTCACCCAAAATAAATATTTGGATTTGGAAGTGCTGCTGTGGTGCCTCATGGGAGTTGTTGTTTGGGTGCTTAAACACTCCCAGTCTCTTCTATGGGCCAGGCTCCCCAGTTTGCCTGCATGGCCCATGATGCACCACCTCCCTTCACCAAGCAGGGGAGAGGTAGTCCATCCAGGGAGCCCAGCCTACAGAGAAGAACCACAGCAAGAAGTGCCCATGAAGCCCCATGACAGTGTTTCAAAATGAAGTATTTGGTTTCCATCAAAATCTTAAAGGTTTCCATGAACCTCCCCCCATTTCCCAGCAAACTCTGCTGTAAACCAGGTTATTTCAATCTAAGAATACAGCTGCACCAGTTGGTGATAGTGACCGAAATGCTCAGGGAGATTAGAGAAGCTATAAAAATTTAAAAAAACTTGATAATGAGGGTTTTCAATTATCCCTGTATTGACTGGATACATGTCACTGCTGAACGAGATCAGGGGAAGTTTCTTGACACCTTAAATGACGCTTTCTTGGAGCAATTAGTCCTGGAATCCACAAGAGGAGAGGCAATTCTTGATTTAGTAATAAGTGCAGGATCTGGTCCAAAAAGGTGAATATAAATGAACTGTTTGGTAATAGTGACCCCAACATAATTCCCAACAGGGATCAGACAGGATGTCAGAAGGACATGGGCTAGGGATGGGTAGGGGGTGGGAACATCTGGCCCCAGGCAGCTGGCCAGTTTTGAAGGGAGGCATAGAGCTCTTCCACGCTACCTGCCTGTGCCCAGGCCAGGGCAATGCAAACTGGAGCCCAGCTTGTTCCACAGCCCAAATGCTCCGCTTCCCACCAAGAGACAAGGCAGGGGCAAAGCCATGCATGAAAGCCAATTTGCTGGTGGGAAGCAGAATCTCACCTCAATCAGCTGGTCTTATTCCTCCCGGGATGGTGCCATAAACAGAGATGAGGAGTAAGCTGCTTTCTGAATCCAGGAAACTGTCCGAAGCTTTGGAAGCTGGAGGTTTGCTGGAGCGAGGAGGAAAGGTACAAGGGGGTGTTATGCAGTGGCTGAAGCTCCAGCCCTTGTTACATGGGGTCCTAGGGCATAAGTAGCAGGGTGAGCATGGGGAGAACTAGGGGAGACAGCTCAGGGCACATGCTAACCCTCTCTAGCCCAGCGGTGCCTCTATTCTCCAGGCAGGCAGCACATCTGCTGGGAGTCCCACCACAGGAATTGGAGATTCTCCCTCTCCCTCCCCCCCCCAATCTCTTGGGAAAGCAGGGCTGGAGTCAATGGTGCAACACTGATGTTATCTTAGGGCTGGGAATTTTCAAGACAGCTCAAGGAGTGTGGCACCCAAACGTTATCTCGAGTCACTGGGCTTTGGACTCCTTGCTGTCTAAAGTGCTCCAGCCAGCTTCCTTGAGACTGCAGATCAGATGTCAGCGTCAGGGCGAGGCTCTGGATTCAGGGCATCCCTGGGGCCACTGTCTGGGTGCTTTGCAGAGCAGTGTCCCAGCAAAGGGACTGAGCGAGGACACCACAAGGGACCTGCTGTTAGCCTACTTCTTATTCCTTGCCCACCTACACCCAGTCCTGCCCAGCTAGCCTCCTTGCAAGAATCCTTCAGCAAGAGTTTTCCTCCATTTAGCTGCAGCCTGTTCCCCTCCCCTTGCTCCCCTGGTGTGTCCTCGGGTCCAGATGTCAGCAGAACCGGAACCAGCCTAGCCCACGCTGCTCGCCTTGTGAAAGGCCACCTCATCCTGCAGGTTCTCATAGCACTGCTCCAGGCGGGCGTACTCTTTCTCCATGTTCTGGAAGCAAGTCCTCTCCCCCTCCAGCTGGCACATCAGCTCCAGGTTCTCTGCCGCCACACACTGGCACAGTTGGTCTACCGGAGGGCAGCAGAGAAACCAGGATGGGGTGTACGATGGGCTCTGCTCCCCACCCAGTGACTAGCCCCTGTAGGATCCCAGGCCCCAGGGGCAGGGAGGAATGTCACCAGCCTCCCTGCTCAAGGGGCTGGAGGGGAGTTCTTGGGGGAAGAAGGTTACCTTCTGGTTAAAGCAGCAGAGCCCCAGCCCTGCATTTCCCAGGGGCAGCACAGCTCCTCTGGCTTCGGTTGCCTGGCATCCTAGCAGGAAAGGTCTGTGCCCTTCGCAGGGTGGCCAGAGACCCCATGGATTCAGCTACCAGGGCAGGCAGGCTCACACCATGCTACAGACCACGACTCCGGCTTGGCGTTTGGGGCCGGGGAGGTTTTGGACCCCCTGGATTGAGGCTGAGCTCAGCTCATGCCAGTCACCCCCCCAAGCGGCACCAGCTGTTTCAGTCACCAGGCCACTGTGTTTTGGATCACAACAGTGCCAGCATGGCCGGGAGCAGCCTTTGCAGCCCAGCTGGTCAGTATTTGGGAAGTGCCAGCAAGGTGCTCAGCTGCGTCAAAGACGGAGACTAGGGCAAGGAGCGAGTTTGTCCTGGCATCGCCGCCACCACCACCAGCCTCAAGCACAGGAGGCTCAACGGCATATCTTCAGGGGCCTGGGATAGACAGGAATCAGACGGCCCCGAGCTACAGAACTGTGACACTAGCCCCCCGCCTCCACACACACACTCTGTTGGGGCAGGACACAGACGGTGAGGTTGGGAACAGCCTACGCAGGGTCTGGTCTCTGAGCTGCATGTTCCATGGTGCCGGGGAGTCTGGGCTCACAGAGTCACAACTTTGAAAGCCAGAAGGGACCATCAAATCCTCTAGCTTGACCACCTGGGTAGCGCTGTCTGGCACATTTTACCCAGCTACCCCTGCACTGTGCACTGTAACTGGAAGATGCTTTAGTCCAACCCCAGAGAGGCATCCAATCTTGGCCTGAAGCAGAGCTTAAATCCTTAGAGTATTTCCTGGAGCCCTCCAAGTGTCCCCCTCTCCCCACCACGCAACATGCTATAAAAATGCCAGAAGGGTGCAAATTTTGACTGGAGTTCTGCTTTGGGCAGCTGCATTTAAGCCCTGGTCTGACTATATCAACAAGGGAGAATCTGTCACTGCCCCTGGTAGCTTGTTCCAGTGGCCTGTCACCCTCTGTCAGACACCTGCGCCTAGGAGTGATGCTCTAACACCCTCTGGGGATTGCAGCTAGAGTCATCTATGGCCCATGGCTTTCCCCATGTGACTGCAGGCACACACGCAAGGCTGGGGAGTAGCCGGGACCCCACCTTCAAGGCGTTGCAGGTACAAAGCAGTCTGACGTGCGAGAAACAACGGCAAGGCGCCCGGCCAGCAATTACAAATTGCCAGCATCACCCTCTAGACAGAGCTGGAGTGCCCTGGTTAGCACAGCCAGAGCCACTCACTGGGCTTCCACTGAATCCAGGCCCCCGCTGATTCCACCCAGCATGGCCGGAAAGAGGCTGGAAGTCTAGGGTGGGGCAGGACAGGGTTTATCTTCCAGGTCCTGAGACTGCTCCACCTTCCACTGGTTTAGAGTGTCCTCTTCTTCCAGATTAGATTTCATGGTTTCTAGATCGTCAGGCGCTGGATGGGGGAGAGAGAGGCTGGTGGTGCGGGCAGACCTGACAGCAGTTCGGATCTATGGGGTAAGATAACCTGCTCTGGGAGTCAGAGGACAGGGCTCTTTCACATGGGACCATGCTAGATCTGGCCCTCCTCCACCCTACGAGCCAGCCAAGTGGCATGAAAGCCCTATGGGGAGTCAGGGCTAATAGACTTACTTGGCAACGTTCTCTTTTGCTGGATAATATCAAGGTTTTATTTAAGCATTTTCTTCAGTTTTTTATTTTAAATTTTCATAGTTGTGGGAAATTGGCCCGGGGGGCAGGAGGGGCTCAGACAATAATTCTTTTAGGGCCAGTAGATGTTGCTACTCAGCATAAGAGCGTTTAATTTAAAATCCATTCTCAACATCTCCGTGTGTCAAAACCATACAGAGTAATTCAAGTGATTTAAGAACATTAATTTCAAGTAACTTCTCTCTTACTTTGCCTCTAAGTTTCACTTAATGGTAGGATTTTTTACATTTGTATGTACGGTGATATTTAGGTTTGATCCACATTTCCTGATAAAAATCGACTCCTTTCAAGGCTCTGTATAGACTAGGCTGTTTAGTCACCAGAGCATTTGCAACACACGCTAGCAAGGAGTGTGTTTGCGTCACCTCCCCCTCTCATGGCTGATCCAGAGAAGATAACCAACCTACTAGTGCTGCCAGCTATGGTTAGCTTCCCTTACGCTCCGAGTCACACTCACGACCCACTTGGGAAGGGATCATTGCTCTTTGGGACCGGGTCTAAGGACGGGACTTTTCAGAGTTAACTATGGTTCCCATCCACTTTGGAGCTGATCTATCTTCTCTCCTTCCATGCAGTGCTATCCTGCTATCGCTGGCCAGCTGCTAGGTAGCAAATCAAGGATCTCCCCTCTGCCTCACTCCTGTTTCAGTTCCTCCATCTCCTGGCCCAGCCTGCCCTCCAATCTGCTCTTCTCTGACTCAATGCGCCGCAGCTGCTTCTGCAGTTCTTGGATGCGCATCTCCTGCATCTTGTCCTCTCACAGCTGCCGCACCTCACTGCACAGCCACTCCACCTCCTCACCAGGGAGGCTCTGCGTGCCAACAGCTACACCAACAAGCTCCGGTTCTCTCTGTCTTGGGGAATTGAGAGCGGTTTCAGGCCTGAGGGGTCCCAGTGGGCTCCAGGGGAGGAACTGCGGTGATTAATCCTCAGGTAGGAAGGGGAATCCAGAGCAGCTGCCTCAGTCTCACCGCCAGGCTGCCCCCATCATCCCCTCTCAAAGCCAAACAGCTCCACAGAAGCAAGGTGCTCTCCACAGCACCTCCCTCAGAAAGTGGGGTCAACCCCAGGCCACTGCTGGGGGAACTGAGGCACAGGAGAAGGAATGACTTTCCCAAGGCCCACCACCTCGGTGTCAGGGCTGAGAACAGAACCCAGGAGTCCTGACTCCCAGTTTCCAGCTTTACCATCCATGGGGGTGTGCACATGGGCGGAGATTGGGGGGCATCATGTGGGGGGGCACCCACATTTCTCCCTATTTGGTCTCACAGGTGTTAGCAGAAGCCCCTTCCCGGCAGACAGCAAACAAATGGCAGGAGGCACGAGGCAGGCAGAAGGCAGCACCCACCACGCATGCTGGCAAATGTTGAGCAGCAGAACAGGGTGTGCCAGGCACAAGCAGAGCCAGAGGTGCCACTGTGGGGCAGAGGGGCAAGCAGACAACAGGCACAGCCAGGAAGTTACGCAAGCAGCGTCTGCTCAGTACGTGGGAGAAGAGCAGTTCGAAGGTTGCCTGCAGGATGCTCCAGGCCATGAGCACTTGATGTCCTCTAGAGCCACTCAAATCACTCAGGCACCCCGTTAAATACCAGAGAGGTGAGTAGATAAAGTCAGCATGCTCCATCTGCACAGATTCAGGCCCTAGCACCGTTGCTTGGAATCGTCTGCTGGAGTGTCAGAACTAGAAATCTGTCCTGAGCCCAGAAGTCTAGGATCTTGCTCTGCCATGAAAACCCTATCTAAGTTTCCGGGGAATAGCTAGTGAGGCTTGTGAGGGCGAGGGGAGGCTTGTGAGAGCGAAGGTGGAGGGCAGCAAGGCTTGTGAGGGCGGGGGTGGCAATGCTTGAGAGGACGACGGCCCAGCTTGCAAGGGCGAGGCTTGCGATGCTTGTGAGGATGACGCTTATGGGGGCGAGGCTTGTGAGGGTGAGAGCAAGGCTTGTGAGGGTGAGGTCAAGGGCAGCGAGGCTTGTGTGGGTGAGGGCAAGGGGGGAGAGGCTTGTGTGGGTGAGGGCGAGGGGGGCGAGGCTTGTGTGGGTGAGGGAGGCAAGGTTGAAGCTTGTGACTGCAATGGTGGCAAGGGTGAGTCTTGTGACGGCGAGGCTTGTGACGGCAAGGGTTCTGAGGATGAGGTCAATGGTTGTTAGGGCGAGGCTAGTGAGCATAAGGGGAAGGCTTGTGAGGGCTATGTTGCTGAGGCCTGTGTGGTTGAGGCTGGCAAGTTTTAGGCTTGTGAGGGCGAGGGTGGTGAGGCCTGCAAAGGCAAGGGCGGTGAGGCTTGAGGGCAAGGGCATGGGTGGTGAGACCTGTGAGGGTGAGGACAATGATTGTGATGGCAGGGGTGTGATTTGTAAGGGCAAGGCCTGTGAGGATGAGGCTTGTGTGGGCAAGGGTGAGGCTTGTGAGGGTGAGGGCAAAGGCATTGAGGTGTATGAGGGCAAGGGCAGTGAAGAATGTGAGGGCAAGGGTTGTGAGGGCGAGGCCGTCAAGGGTCGTGAGGGTGAGGATTGCGAGGGTAGGCTGGCGAGGACGAGGCTTGTGTGGGTGAGGTCAAGGCTTGCAAATGCGAGGCCTGTGAGGGTGAGGGCAGCGAGAATTGTGAGGGCGAGTGCGTTAAGGGTTGTGAGGGTGAGGGTGAAGCTTGCGAGGGTGAGGCTTGTGAGGATGAGGATTGTGAGGGCAAGGCTTGTGAGGATTAGGGTGAGGCTGGCGAGGGCAGAGCTTGAGTGGGTGAGGGCAAAACTTGTGTGGGTGAGGTAGAGGTATATGAGGGTGAGGGCGAGGTTTGTGAGGGCAAGGGTGGCGAGGCTTGTGAGCGCAAGGGCATCACGGGTAAGGGTTGTGAGGGCGAGGCTTCTGAGGGCAGGATTGGGGAGCCTTGTGAGGGCATGGGCGAGGGCGGTGAGGGTAAGGCTTGTAAGGGTGAGGGAGACACTTGTGAGGGCAAGGGAGATGGTTCTGAGGATGAGAACGAGGGTTCTGAGGACAAGAGAGAGAGCATCGGTGGTTGTTAGAGAGAGGCTTGTGAGGGTGAGGGCAAGGCTGGCGAGAGTGAAGCTGGCAAGGGTGAGACTTGTGAGGGTGAGGCTTGCGAGGGCGACGGCGAGGCTTGTGAGGATGAAGGTTGTGATTGCGAGGGTTCTCAGGCTGAGAGCAAGAGTTCTGAGGATGACAGCAAGGCCATTGAGGGTTATTAGGGCAAGGCTTGTGAGGGCAACTCTTATGAGGGTTAGGGCAGCGAGGCCTGTGAGGGAGAAGGGGTGCACAGCGAGGCCTTTGAGGGCATGGATGGGGAGGCCTCTAAGGGCATGGGCAGCGATGCCTGTGAGGGCAAGGGCAAGCATTGGGAGGGTGAGGATGAGATTTGTATGGGCAAGGCCTGCAAGGATGAGGCTTATGAGGGCAGCGAGGGCGGCGAGTGTGAGTCTTGTGAGGGTGAGGGCAAGGCTTGAGAGGGTGAGGCTTACAAGGGTCAGGGTTCTGAGGGCAAGAGTGAGGGCATCGAGGGTTGTTAGTGTGAGGCTTGTGGGGGTAATGGCTCGACTTTTGAGGGCAAAGGTGAGGGTTGTGAGGGCAAGGGCGGCGAGGCTTGTGCAACGAAAAGGTGGTGAGGGTGAGGGTTCTGAGTGCGAGGGTTCTGAGAGTGAGGGTTGTCATGGTGATGGTTGTGAGGGCGAGGGCGAGGCTTACGAGGGCGAAGGTTGTGATTGCAAAGGTTCTCAGGCCGAGAGCAAGAGTTCCGATGATGACAGCGAGGCCATTGAGGGTTGTTAGGGCGAGGCTTGTGAGGGTGAAGGCGAGTCTTGTGAGGGCGAGGACAAGACTTGTGAGGGTCAGTGTTCTGAGGGCGAGAGCAAGGGTTCTGAGGGCGAGAGTGAGGGCGTCGAGGATTGTTAACATGAGCCTTGTGAGGGCAAGGCTCGGCTTTTGAGGGTGAGGGTGAGGCTTGTGAGGACGAGGGCGAGGGCGGCGAGAATTCTGAGGGTGAGGGCGTCAAGGGTTGTGAGGGTAAGGGCGAGGGCGAGCCTGGTGAGGGAGAGGCTTCTGAGGGTGAGCCTGGCAAGGGCAAGGGTGAGGCTTGTGAGGGAAAGGGCAAGGTTTGTGACGGTGAGGCCTGTTAGTGAGAGGGTGGCGAGGATTGTGAGGGCGAGGGTTGCGAGTGCAAGGGTGAATCCTGTGAGGGTGAGGCTTGTGTGAGCATGGGCGAGGGCTTGTGAGGGTGAGGGCGAGGCTTGTGAGGTCAAGGCTGGTGTGGGCAAGGGTGAGGTTTGTGAGGGCATGGGTGGTGAGGCTTATGAAGGCATGGGTGGCAAGGCTTGTGAAGGAGATGGTAGTGAGGCCAAGAGTGAGATTTGTAAGGGCAAGGCTTGTGAGGGCGATGGCGAGGCTTGCGTGGGTGAGGACGAGTGCAAGGCTTGCGTGGGTGAGGGCGAGGCTTGCGTGGGCAAGGGCAAGGCTTGTCAGGGTGAGGGTTGTGAGGGCAGGGGCGAAGGTTCTGAAAGCGAGAGCGAGGGCATCGAGGTCTGTGAGGTCAAGGCTTGTGAAGGCTGGGGTGAGTCTTTGAAAGTCAAGGGCAAGGCTGGCGAGGCGAGGCTTGTGAGGGCAAGGGCTGTGAGGGCAATGGTGGCGAGGATTGTGTGGGCGAGGGCTGGAAGGGTGAAGGCATCAAGGGTTGTGAGGGCAAGGGCAAGGCTTGTGAGGGTGAAACTTGTGTGGGCAAGAGTGAGGCTTGTGAGAGTGAGACTTTTGAGGGCAAGAGCAAGTGACTAGAAAGAAGAGAGATAACAGACTCTAACTAAAATTCCACCAAATAAGAAAAACAAAGTTTGCCTGTGCCATAAATCCATTCCCTGAAGCTTAGGCCTTCACCACTTATCTAGCTTTTAACTCTTTACTCTCCTACACCTGTCATCTTGGAATACATGAAAATATAAATTAAATTGGAACGTTCTGCTCTGTCTGAGTTCATGATGCTTTGCCTCTCGGCATTTCCACAGCATGCTAGTTAAGGTAGGATTTCTGGGCTGCATTAGGCATGAAGAGTGCACATTGCATCGCACAGAATGAGTTGTGTGGGCTCCACCATAAAAGTACCATCCCTAGTTTGGCCGGTACTAGCTCCTTTGCTGAAAGGTGCAAGATGTTCTGCAATAGGCAATTTAAAATAACTTGGCCCCAAGGAAAATTTCCTTTTGACCCCTCCTTAGTTAGAGGTTGGTGTGTGCCCTGAAGCATGAGGGTTTCTAAGCCTTTCTGCAACTTGTGTGTATAACTTTTGTTAATGTTCGTCCTTCATGAACAAACAGAGGTTTGTTTGGGGACAGGGTTCACCTGGGAAGCTCCTTTTGCTCATTGTTTTTTGTGTTTTTTACAGAGGCCTACTGGTGGGGGGAGGAGAAGATATGAAGTCGTATTAGAGGCACAGGCCTGAGTGATCTGGGTCCTGGCTCTGCTACAGATCATAGACACTTTACAGGGCTTTGCTTTCTGACATGTGGAGCATGCCCAGCTTTCGCTGTGTTCAAAAGCAGTCGTGCGAGCGTTGCGTACATGCCAGCAGTGAAACAACCCTGTTCATGGAGAGGGGCGAGACCCCTCCGGTGAGGAAAGACCACTGCTGCCACAATTTTCTGTTTACCCCACCTCAGCCCTCCACCTGCAAGAGCCTGGTTCTAACCCTGGTGGCCGTGGGGTGTCGCTGCTGCTCTGGGACACATGCCCTGTGTGCATTACCTGGAGCAGCCTCCCGAGGTCACTGCTGCTCCAGGACAGATGCCCTCTGTGCATTACCTCGAATGGCCACCCAGGGCCACAGGTTCTCCAGGATAGTTGCCTTCTGTGCATTACCACTTTGAGCAGCCGCTGGGATAATTGTCTGGTAAGGGCTAAGTGGAGACTGCTGCCTCCCTATAGCTGGGGCTGGTTTCTAATCAAAGTTTATTTGCTCTGCTTGCAGGGGAATTGTCCAGGAGGCCCTGCCGGAGGAAAAGGTGGGAGAAGTGGACCTCTGCAGCCTGGACATCAATCTAAGCAGAGGTGAACAGTCCTTAGCTTTCTGACTCGCGGATCCCTGAGTGTCAGTCAGCGGTCAGTGCGTCATCTGCACCCCCTCTAGAGTGCTTCAGAGCCGTGAACATCCTCATTAGGAACAGGGCTCTGTGGGATTAAGACCAGTGGAAGGGACAATATTCAGCTGCACAGAGTGAGTATTTTATGGCTGAAGGAACATAGCATTTGTAAGTGTAGCTGTGATTTTGCAATAGGAAGGAGATTGAGGGCAGGGCACTGGGCTGGGGGAGAAGTGAGAAGAGCCTACCTGGCACTGCAGGCTGTGATGACACTTTCTTGTTTTTCCCTGTTTAGTACCAAGGTGAAAGAAGTGGAGGGTCAGAGTCCAGCCCTGTGGTGAGATGGAAAGCGAGCCAGAGCAGTGAGACCAGGAGCATCATAGATACCTGGCAACACCCATCTAGCTGGGAATGGAGCAGCCATCACTGTCCTGTCCATAAGGTACGTGTTAGGTTTGGTGCAGGTTTTCTCGTCATCACGCTGTTGTCACTATTCTTACATTCTCACCTTCTACTCAACGGTTGTAAAGAAGGTGCTGCTGCCACTTCTCGCCACACTCCAACACTCTGAGATTAAAAGCTAGTGTGGGGCAATGCCTCCCAGACAGCCTAACCTGCCGCAGGCTCCGTTCAACCTGAGCCACCAATGCAGCCTGCAGCCGGGGTCCCTCTCCTCTGGGCATCGAACTGCACTCATGTGAGACCCCAGCCCCACTCCTAGCCAGTGCAAAGCCGGTGCAGAGATCCACTGGGGGCAAGCACGGGCATGCTGTGGCTTCCCTTCCCTGACACTAGCTTATGGGCCCTTGGGCAGTGCGGCAGCAGGGGCCCTGGAGAGGAGAGCTCATGGCTCCATCTGGTTGCCTAGTAGCTGGCCCAGCACAAGCTCCAAGCTCCGTGCCCCCATCTGTTGTGCAGAAGGCTTCTATTCTAAGCCCAGGATCCAGGGCTCAGAAAGTAGCTCTGACTGCTCCAGTCCCAGACACAAGAAGTCTGTGCCCTGCCCAGTCCCCTGCTTAGGATTCCAGGGCTCCCTCATGCCAACCTTCACCTTACTCTCGAGCGAGCCAGCGCATTAGAGGCCAGGACAGGCAGGGTGTCCACAAAGCCCCGGTAACCCCCACCCCAGTGAGCCTCACCCTCCCGCATCTGTAGCCCTGGGGTCTGGGCCCCACTCCTCAGGGGCAAACTCAATTCAAGGACTTTAAGTATTCATTTTTGTGGGCCCCCCCTTAGCCTGAGGCCATGGGCTGCAGCCCCTGAAGCCCCTGCATTAATCCAACCGCGCATGTGAGCTGAGCAATCAGGCAAGGGCCTTTGCTATTATTGAGGAAGTAGAAGGGCAAGGAGGGAAGAAAGAGCAGGGTCTTTTGTGACCCTCTGCAGCCACACAGCACTGCAGAACTCAGAGCTCTCCTGCTTTATAAGAAATAGTCATTCATCACTAAAGGGGAAAAAGCTTGTGTTTCTCAGAGTCATAGCACTTACCAGGCTGCTGTAGTTTCAACTTTTAGTGTTTGAATTTAAGTGCACTTATATTATAGTTTTAATTTTACTGTTTGTAAGGGTATTAAAATTGATCATTGTTTAAAGAAAGGCTTCCAATTTAGAAGAAAATAGTTCCCAAACAAATGTAAAAGAAGTGGTGGAGCCAGAGGAACATCAGTAGTGAAAATATAAAAACGTTACAGGTTCACAAAACATGTAGCCACGATTGCAGTTTTCTGGTTTACAATAGAGGTGTACCTCTGTTACTGCTTTGTGTGATTTACAGTCAGAAATTGTCTAATCACTTGTATGAAGCCTTCCCTTTTCAAAAGCACTTTCAAAGGAAACATCCTGATCAGAAGGATAAATCAATAATTTTTTTCACAGAAAAATGGATGGGTTGGAAAAATGCAGTTCTGCTATGAAATTGTATTCTGTAATCCCTAAACAAGCTCTACAAGGTTTGTTTGAAATTGCATACATGTTGGCAAAAACAAACAGAGAAGCCACATTCTCTTCCTGAATGCCTTGTCATTTCTACAGCTATCAAAATTACTGAAATCATGTTTGGCAAAACAGAAGTAGAGAAAGTTAAAAGCATCCCATCTTCTACTGACACCATGACATGAAAAGTTGATGAGATGGCAGAAGGCATAATTAAACAAATTTCAGAAAAAAAACATCCAAAAGAAACAGCTCGCTTTACAGATTGATGAACCTTTGGATGTACCCAACTATGCACAATTCATGATGTTTGTCAGATACACTGATGATGAGGATGATCAAAGAATACAGGAACAAATATATGGCAGTGAAGAATTGGCACAAAAAAAACAAACAGCAAAGGACATTTTTAAGGCACATTGTAAAAATGGATTGTCATGGGTGTGGTGTGTGTCTGTGTGCACAGACAGAGCAGCAGCAATGTTAGGTCGACCAACTCCTCTTGTTACTCACTTAAAAGCAATAAATCCTTCAATCAAGTAGAACCATTTGTATTATCTGTAGACAGGCATTGGCTGCAAAGCGACTGAATGAAGATTTAAACAACATGGTAGGAATGGCCATGAAAACAGTGAACTTCATGAAAGTGCAGGCTCTGAATTCATGTCTGTTCCGATTGCTGTGCCACGACATGGGATCTGAACGTATTACCATGGATGCCCTCCATTAAAGGCAGGGAAAGGCTGAGCCTTCCCCAGGAGCTGCCACTGAATGAAGGGGAAAGCTGAGCCTTCCCTAAGAGCCAATGCCACCGCAAAAATGGGGCTATGGGAGCTACGCCTCTTTCCCTGCCCTCCCTGTTGGGAAGGCAGAAGTTTTAATGCTCCCATCAGGTGCTAGGGCCACCCAGTGGGGATTTGGGGTGGTGGCAATTTGGGGCAGCTGCTGGGGCCGCCTGGTTGGTGCTCTGGGGTGGCTGGGGCCACATGCAGCTCGGGTCACCCAGTCAGTACTCTGGGGCAGCTGGGACTATTGGTAGGCACAGCCAGTGCTCCAGGGCAGCTGGGGCCACCAGTGGGTGAGGCTGGGGGACACATGCAGCTTGGTCTGACTAGCTGGTGCTGGGACTCTTGGTGGGGATTCAGGAATGCTGGTCCCACTTGACACTGGGGCAGCCCTCTTAGGTGTTGGGTGGCCAAGCTCTGGAGTTGGGGGATTCCTCCAGGTGCAGGTGATCAGCTCTGGCTCTGGGCAGTGGAGGGTGAGGGGGTGTGGCCTTACGTAGAAGGGGTGGAAACATAGGCTGGCCTCCCAAAACGGGCAGCTCACCTGGCGAACATGCCTATTTCTGTTCTTCTTCACACTGACATTCAGTGGCTGTCATGTGGAAGGTTGTTGAATCACCTGTTTGAGTTGACATAGAAAGTTACGGTCTTTCTCAGAGAAATGAAATCTGACTTCCTACAGTATTTTGAAGATGAAGTATGGATTTTCAAATTAGCCTAATTTCGTGAAATTTTTGATAAAATAAATGCCTAGAATCTTCAGCTTCAGGGATACAACATAAATACATTCACCTTGCATGACAAAGTAAGAGCTTTTAGAAAAAAGTTGAAAAATCGAGCTCTGTGGAAATTGTGTTTCATTTCCACAGCTCTCAGAGCTCCGTGAAGAAAACAAAATCACTCTGAATGAAAGTGTGAAAGGAAATATTAAAAACACTTGGTAAATTTGGAGTCAAACCTGGAATGTTCTTTCTGTAATGTTGATGAACATGAAGACCCACAGAAACTGTGGATTTGGCATCCATTTAATGATGGCGCTATTGAACAAGCAGGTATTCCAGAAAGCATGAACAAAAATCTTTTTGATCTTTCCACAGACCGTACATTGCAGAGGACTGAGAGCAGGGGACTGGGTGAGATCCCTGCATTTTGGCAGCAAATGAAACAGCAATACCTATAGCTGAGAAACATGGCTCTCTTAGAGCTTCTTCCGCTTGCCTCAACATATTTGTGTGACACCAGTTTACATAGCAACATAGACTCATAGGTCAGAAGGGACCAATATGATCATCTAGTCTGACCTCCTGCACAAGGCAGGCCACAAAACCCTACCCATACACATTTATAACAACCCCGAACCCATGACTGAGTTATTGAAATCCTCAAGAGTGAGATTTGAAGACCTCAAGCTGCAGGGAATACACCAGCAAGCGACGCATGCCCCATGCTGCGGAGGAAGGCGAAAAACCTCCGGGGCCCCTGCCAATCTGCCCCGGAGGAAAATTCCTTCCCAACCCCAAATATGGCGATCAGCTAAACCCTGAGCATGTGGGCAAGACTCACCAGCCAGCACCCAAAAGAGAATTCTCTGCAGTAACTCAGTTCCCATCCCATCTAACATTCCCACAGACCATTGAGCAGACTTATCTGCCGATAATCCAAAATCAATTGCTCAAATTAAACTATCCCATCTCACACTTGATTGAGATAAAAAGTAAAATAAGAAATCATTTGTGCCCAGAAAATGATCTGATAACAGCAATAAAATAGTTTAAAAGGAAGATCTGAAATCGGTATGTCATCCAAACAGGCCCAAGTTTCTCATTAAATCCAGCTCTTACAAGAACTAATTTTTCTGTTATTTTGTTCAAACTAGTAAAAAAAATCTAGTCCAGTTCATGATTAATAGAACAATTTTAGAGAGGGCATATCAGTTCCAATCAAAGATACCTATGTTTATAGTTATATGAATGTAAATGTTTGAGTTTGTTTTGTTTACTGTTCTATACATTTTATGATTCATGAGTTATTTTGTTTCAAAAACTATTATAAAATTTAAAAGGAAAGGCAAGCTGCAGGGAGCCACTTCCTAAAGGGACAGTGGCCTTTAGGCACCCACCCAGGGGCCTGCAAATTCCCAATTGGGTCAGGGGCGATGTGTGCATGCACCCAAGGGTGGGGGCAGATACATAACGCACTGAGGTCAGGTACTTGTAGCAACTCCTTCTATCCAGAGATATCCCCCAACCACTTCCCCTGAACCTGCTCTCCACAGCAGGCTGCCCTCCAATCAGCCAAAACATCTTTCCCATCACCCCCTCTACACCCCTGGAAAGGTGGGGGGCTACATCACCCCATGGTGGTTGTAAGCAGGATGGAAAACATGCCCCAGACCACCCTGCCCAGAGATTTCTCTATGCAAAGGGGAATGTGTGAATCCGAGCCTTCCTAATCCGCAAATCTCCCCCCACTGCCACCTCCCTCATAACCATTCTGTAGGGAGCCTCAGCCTAACCTAACAATGGTCTGTGATGCCCCTAGGCCACAGCCCCACTGCAGAGGTGGCACAAGTTGCACCTCAGCATAAGCAAGGGATCAACATTTGCCCCTGGGCTCCACATGAGGTGGCTGGCTCCTTCTCACCATCACTAAACAGCCCCCATTCACCACCAGCATTGGGGTGGTCACTCAATTTCACAGCTCCCCAGCTCTAGCCCTTTCACTATGGTACCATCTCTCCCCTTTCCAAATAGGTTCAAATTGGCCTGGCCTGGCCATTTCTGCAGGTGGTGGTGGTGGTAGAAGGAGCAGAGGCGGTGGAGAGACTACTCCCTCACTCACCCTATCCCTCCTGGTTAGGGGAGGCAGGCAGGCAGGCAGGCCAGCCGGTAGGACCCCTGCACACCAGCAAGGCACCTGAACAGCAGCAGTAGCAGCACATCTAACAGCTCTTCAAAAGGTGATAGGAGAGCCAGTATGAGCTTAAGAAAGGGAAAAGCCCTTGTGCCATGCACCCTGCAGACAGAGGAGCGATTACTACAGATCAATTAGACACCTGGAGCCAATCAGGTATACTTAACCCTGCCTTCTGCAAAGGGTGAGAGTACAAAAGGAAGAGCTTTGAGAAGGGTGGGGCTGCTAGAAAGGAGATTGTCCTGGACTGGAAGATCAAGTTTCTCTGCAGGGTCTCGTTACTCAGGCTTTCACCAACATCACCTCTGCAGTTGGTACAAGGAGCTGCAGTAAGGTATGTACATGGGCCCTGGGTCACTGAGGTGGATCCTGTGCCTGTAAGCCACCTCTGCCTGTTGGTGGTCTTGGTGAAAGCCTGAGTAAGGGGGTAGTCTCTCCACAGCCTCTGCTCCTTCTACCACCACCACCACCTGCAGAAATGCTTTTTCTGGCCAGTTGCTTCCTCCCCCACCCCCGCTGCTGCTGTAAGTGCCCTTTCCCTGGTGCTGCCCATGCCTACTTATGCTAAACAGTCTGTTCTACCTTGTTTTGCTGTGACGCTGAGAGTACCTTTCCCAGACCTGAAGAAGAGCTCTGTGTAGCTCAAAAGCTTGTCTCTCTCACCAACAGCAGTTGGTCCAATAAAAGACCCACCTTGTCTCCCATTAAAAGGTAATTTCTTTTCCAACCCATTGTTTCCTTACCTTATTTTTTGCTGCAGTTTAATTTTTACTTGTTTGTTTAAACAGTTTAGCAATGTCATGCATAATGAAAAGAGTGCACTGTTTCTCAGTAGCCAGACCCTCAGCACCATTATAGGCTTAGAGATGGTTTCTGCTGCCTGGTGGTCAAAATAGGTAATGTTTTTAGATATCTTTTTATTACTCCTGTTCTAAATAGCCAAATTCAGATAACTTTAAAATGTAATCAGTTACTTTACCTAGATGTTGGAGTCTCCTATGTTGAAAGATATCAGACTGTAACAGGTGGTACCCTCTTGGCCCAGGGCCTGTACCTACACTCTCTCTGCCTCTCTAATAGTGATTGGTCTCCAGCAACAGTCCCAGGGCTTCCTCCCTAGAGACTCTTTGTCTATCTGAGCTTTTCTGGCCCTAGCTCTCCAGTTGGCCATTAAACAGGACAGTGCCCCTTCTGGGGGCATGTATAAAAATCCAATATAGTCCAATATCACTAACCCTCCTTGGGTTCTTCAATGCCCTCTCCTGAGACTGGTCCAACTTCCTTCTTCAGGGCTTAAGCCACTCCCTCAGTGGCTGGTGGGGGAGGGGGGAGATAACTCAAGCTGTCTCACTACTCCAGATCCCAGCCCAGGCCCCCTACTAAAAGCAGCTGCCCACTGCATCCCTTTGAAATTGCAGTGTTTCTCTGGGCCACTACTCCATACATTCTTCACCTTTCCTTAGGACTTACAGCTACCAAGTCCCAGCAGCCTGCTAGGACTAGCTTCTCTACTCCTGTAGCTCCTTCAGCCAGTTAGAAACACCATCCACACTACTCCAGTCATCAATTGCCATCAGCTCGCTATTGCTGCTACTTTTATATGGGCTTGCTGCTCCTGGATTGGCTGCCTCCTGCAGCCTCTTTGTGATTGGCTGCATCCCACACAAACTTTGTAGGCCACTTGGAGGATTTACCTCGACTACTCTTTTCTGGGACAGGGTGTGGTAGGACCATGAGGCCTTCAGCAGAGGTACACCTTGCCATATACTACCCCCCTTGGACAGGATTGGGGTTGTGGTTATGTTGAAAGTAAGGTCTGTTGTTATCCCATTCCTTTGCCCTGCATTGGCAGGGTCTTCTCCCTCCCAAACCTCTCTGTCTGGAGAACTCTTAATAGTCTTTGTGCTAGGAAAGATTTGTAGTCCTTCTTTGGTTTATCAAGGTCTCTCTTCCAGGCCTTTCTGCCTGGAGAAGTGTTTCTAATTCATGCTTCTTCCTTTATTAGCCTTGTAACACTTTCTGCTGCAAAGCCACCCTGTATCCTCTGGTGGGCTCTACAATGGTCAGCATATGGCCAAGTCCTGTAGCCAAGGAGGGACTTCCTGTTCAGTTGCAGTCAGAAAGGCTACTAAAAATACTTGGAAATGAGCCAGTCTTCCTTAGTTCCTGACCAGGACTTGGGTTCCTTTCTGATGTAGGTACTTCATAGGGAGATAAACTCCTTCAGATCTTGGGGTAGGTCATAGTTCACCACATGTTGCACTGTCTGAATGTCAAGTTCCATAGCAACTTCTGTCGTCATCAACAACACCGGGATTTCACCATGGTTGAATTGATTTAAGGCCACTGCCTGGTCTCCTAGGGAAGAAAATCTTTGGTTGCAAACACAAGCACATCCTTCAGTATTGAGAACATCTGTATCAAAGTCTAACCTCCATTTGGATTTTCCAAACATTAAGGACTGAATCCCCTTCCCACAGGCCTCAAAATTTCACTCATCCACACTCACTTTTCCTCCAACTCATAAGTTGTGGAGGATGTTCTGGGCTGTAGGACGATCTGTGTTCCTGTCCTTTCTCAAGGTAGGCTCCTTCTCTTTAACGGGTCCTGATTGTGGCCTTGCTCTGCCGCTATTCCATGATCTTGGGGTTTTGGACTCAACTGGGCAGCCCTGAGCTTCGCACATGGAGGCATGTCCTTTTCCAAGCCACCTTCCATCTGAAGTGGCCTCAGTCCAGACATTTCCTGTTCCCTTGGTAGGGAGGCCACTCCAGTCTTGAGGCTTTAAGGCTCTCTCTCCTTAACCACATAGGACTTTGACCCTGGCTGGACCTTAAGCAGGTTCTGGAGTTTAATCAACTCCTTTTGAAACAGAAAGCGCTTCTCCTCTGCAGTCTTTTCCCCCCCCCACCAATTTGAGGCAGGCCAGCTGTTTCTGCCACTTGACTTCTTGCCCTACGATTCTTTCCTGTGAGGAGCAGACTTCTTTCAGCCCCTGCCAGTATTGAGCTACTTGTGTCTATAGCATCAGGATTTCAGCTTGGTTCCTTTCAGCAGTAGCACCCTTCTCCTGTATTTCACTCCAGTCCCTTCTCATAGAGGACTGCTGTGTAGCCGGGAGGGCTGCTGCCATTATTGCAGCGTCTGATGTGCACATGCCACAGGACATGCATATGCCATAGGACACCCTCTTCTTTTAGTTTTCATCTTTTACTTTCTCAATGTCTGGCACATCAGCCAATCCACTGGTATCCACATAAGCCTCCCAGTACTCTTTTTCCATGTTCACCATCCATGCTCACCATCCACACGTGCTTCAGTATTTCAGACCTGCATGCCTCCAGAGGCTGGGACCACTTCTCTCTGTAATTCAGCTTCTCCTGCCTGAGTATGTAGGGCTACTGTCTTAATGGTCAGTGCCTGGAATCCTCGGGTCTTAGTCTCCAGCTCTCATCCTATCATGATAAGCTGCCCCTCTAAGACCTGCTGGGATTTTTCTAGATCCAGCTTCTGTTGCTGGATCTAGAAATTCAATATTCTGCTCAAGGAGAGGTTTTCTTATTTCTATTACTGTACCTCTATTTCCGAATGGTCCACCTGTCTCTGTAGTAGGCAGAGCATTCCCTCTCCAAAACAAGCAGATGCTTCAACTCCTTCTCTCTTTTAGGTTGGAGACTTCTTTCTTCAGGTTTTAGTTCAAGCCAGCTCCTTTACAGGGATTCTCTCCATCCTCCAGTATGCCCAGATTTTCCCTCACTAAGTGGTCACGTTTTAATTTCCTTGGCCAACTCAGTACATTCAGCCTCCAAAGCCAGCTTCACCGTCTCAAGATTGGCTGTCTCCCATTTGGTTTGTTCCAGCTGTTCAGGCAGCTCATTCACTGCCAGAAAACACATCCATACTAATTCCTGGATCTGGGTTAACAGAGCTCTTGAACAAGAATATAAAATTTGTATCCATGAAACAAAATGGGGGGATCTAGAACTATGAACAATTTCAGAAGGATAAGGCAAACAGATTCTATCAAACACCTTTTGTCCATTAATTTGTAATTGCATATTGGCAGTTCTTTGGTTGTGGGTCTAGATTTAGTGGATTTTATTAAAAATAGGAATTTAAGTGTTAATGAAAAATTTTGGATGAATTTTCAAATCCAAGTTAATTAGAGAGTGGACAAAACTAGATAAATTTTTCAGAGTCCTTACCTGTTTCAAGAATTAAAGAAATGGAAGCTGTACCTGAGAAGTTTGAAAAGGCCCTTTTTTCTGTAGAACCAAAAAATATCTTTTAGGGAGTGGAGGAATGTGTATGGGGGTTGGGCAATAGGGGTTTGGGGATGTGTTAGGGGAGGTAGATAAACAGGGATGGATGATGGGGAGGTGAGAAGAGTTGGTATGCTCAGATGAGGGGGAGGAACACTGGGACAGCCTAGGGACATGGGGATGAATGTCAGGAATACAGGAGTGCTGGGAAACCCCTTGTGAGTGTTTCAGAATCTGGGAGGCTGTGTCTGAGCCCTTCTGCCTACTGCCCATGTTTCCTGGGGATTGGGGGCATCCCTGCCCTCAAGGGCTGTCTGAGGTCATTCACTGCCCTGATGTGTGCCAGGATCTGAGAGGTCTCTGCCCCTCTAGAGGAATCTGAGCCCCTCTCCCTGTCTCCCTTCTCGTGAGCTGAGATGGGGGCGTTTGGCCTCTTTGTGGGTTTCTGAGTCTTCTGTTCCTTGCTTCCCTGTGTGTGTGCCAGGATCTGCCCATCTATGGTGTGTGGCCGTTCTCCATGTGTACCTTCATGGGAGCCAGGTTCAGAGCGGGCCTTGCCTTACTGGGGGAAGTGAGTCCTACTCCTTATACCCCTTAATATGAGCTGGGTTGTGGGGTTCCTTGTCCCTCTAAGGGAATCTGAACCCATATCCCTACCCCCACATCTGTCATGTGAGCTGAGATCTGTGGAAGCCCTGTCCCTCTGGTTGGGGAGCTTAGAACAGGCATACGTGAAGCATGCACTATGAGCACACTCCTCAGACTGGTGTGAGGATCTGAGAATGGGTATGCTTGACACACATAAAAAACTACAGTACTAGGAAGGGGCACGTGAAAACCCACTTCCATGAACAGAACAGTTCACACACCTCAGAGCTATTGTGCCAGGCCATGGGATATTACCTTTCAGCTATGTACATCTCACTGAGATGAAAGGGCCACTTCACAGGTCTCTGAGCCTGTTATGCTGCTGATGGATGTATAGAGCTCCTCCCCTCTATTCTTCTAAGGCCATGTCTATAGTACAAACTTTGGTTGATGCAAGTTACATCAGCATAAAGCTGCCATAATTAGTATATCACTGAAGCACATGTTTACTTAGATCCTTCCATTGACATGGTGTGGACTCACCAAAGTTCTTCTGTCATGCACTGTGCAGTGTACCCTGGGTAGGTATCCCAGTGTTCAACGTGTCATTGGCCAGTGCATTGTCCTTTGGGAAATTTTGACAATGCATTGTGGAGCAGAAAAAAGTCACGCAGAGGTGATTGAGTAACAAATTTCTCCATCCCATAATGATATTTTAGTCCATAATTTTCTCACCTTTAAAAAAAAAATACCCTGTGATATTTCTTGCTGTCGGCCATCTCTAACAGCAGGATGGAGCCCACAGAGATCTGCACTATTTTTATGAGCATTGTAAACACAGGAGAAATAATCCTCTGGTATTTTCAGAGCTGCAGGAAGAACTGCAGCAATGGGGGCCATTTCTGCAGTCACATTGCTGTAGGACATAGTGAAAAACAATTCAAGGTTGTTGATGGCATTCATGGAGCAGCTGCAGATGGTGGAATGATGCTTCTGGAACTTAGAAATAAGCAGGTTCTAATTCAGGTTTGGGATGACAAGCAGTGGCTGCAGAACTTTTGGATGAAAAACACCACATTCCTGGATCTGTGTGCCACGCTTGCTCCAGCCTTCAAGCTCAAGAACACTAGAATAAGAGCTGCACTGCCAGTTGAGAAGTGGTGACCACTCTGTGGAACTTTGCAAAGCTGGATTGCTACCAATTAGTGGGAAACCATTTTGGAGTTGGAAAATCCACAGTGAGGGCTATTGTCATCATAGGCGAGCGCAGAGCATTTCATTAGGGTGTGCACATTTCATTAGGGTGTGCACCCAGGGAATTTTTTTTTTAAAGGTGAGTGGGACTCATGGTGGAGTAACAGGCCTTTTACTCTCTGCCATGAAATCCCATGGAAAAGTGAAATTTGGTGGCAGAGTATGAGAGTGGGACTCATGCCGGAGAGTAATGCCGCGAGATCTCACATTCCCGCGCACTAACGCAAGATTTTGAGGTATTTTACTCTCCGCCACGAGTCCTACTCTTCGGCACCGTGTGCTGCTGCCAGAAGGTCTCGCAGAAGTGTGCGCTGCAGCCACGGGACAGACAAAAAAGGTCACATGTTTGACACCCCTGCATTAGGGTTTGCCTGGGCACACCCAGCACACCCCGTGCGCATGCTTATGATTGTTATGCAAATGTGCTAAGCCATTAATTGTCTCCTGCTGTTCAGGACTCTGACTCTTGGTAATGCAGGACATAGAGGATGGATTTGCAGCAATGGGGTTCCCAAACTATCGTGGGGTGATAAACGGCCTGCATATCCCTATTTTGGTGCCAGCCAACCTTGCCCCAAAGTACATCAAAAAATCAGAAAGAGCTATTTTTCTCTTGTTTTGCAAGCGTGGGTGGGCCGCTGGGGATACTTCACCAACATCAATGTTAGCTTGTAAGGGGAGATATATGACACTTGCATGTTTAAGAATGCAGGACTGTTCAGAAAGCTACAAGCAAGGACATTCTTTCCCAGTCGTCAGATTCCATAGATGATGATGAAATGCCAATAGTGATCCTGCAGGAGCCAGCCTACCCCTTGCTCCACAGCTCATGAAAGTTTCATCTAGCAGCTCGGCAGGTACAGAGTGAGAGCTGAATGTGATTTTGGTAGATCGAAGAGACACTGGCATTGATTAATCACAAGACTGGATCTCTATGAGAGAAATATCCCAATGACCATAGTTGCCTTTTGTGTCCTGCATAATATCTGTGAGGCAAAGATGGAACATTTGCTGCCAGAATGGAGCAGTTGTCCACTGAGTTTGAACAGCCAGACACAAGGGTTATTAGAAGAGCTTAATGCAGAGCTATGTGGCTAAGGGAGGCTTTGAAAGAGCATTTTAACAGTCAGCCACAGTAATGTGGTGTGATGGACAGTGCTCTACCTGGTGTCAAACTTTGGAGGCTATTATGAAGAGTACATTTATTAATATAACACTGTCTGTAAATGCACCTATAAAATTTGTGGTGCTTGCTGTACATTTATAATTATTACACTGTGTTTTTCACTGATCCTATGAGTTCTGTCACCATAAGAACATAATAATGGCCATCCAATGGTCCATCTAGCCCAGTATCCTGTCTTCCAAAACAAGCCAATGCCAGGTGCTTCAGAGGGAATGAGTAAAACAGGTAATCATCAAGTGATCCATCCCGTCAGCCATACCCAGCCTCTGGCAAACAGCAATCCCTGCCTATCCTGACTAATAGCCATTGATGTACCTAGCCTCCATGAACATATCTAATTCTTTTTTGAACTCAGCTATAATTTTGGCCTTCACAACATCTCCTGGCAATGAGTTCTACAGATTGACTATGTACTGCATGAACAAATACTTCCTTTTGTTTGTTTTAAACCGGCTGCCTATTAATTTCATTTGGTGAACCCAAGTTCTCGTGCTATGAGAAGAAGTTAATAACATTTTCTTATTTACTTTCTCTACCCAGACATGATTTTTATAGATCTCTATAATATCCTCCCTTAGTCATCTATTTCCCAACCTGAAAAATCCTAGTTTTATTAATTTCTCCTCAGAGGGAATCTTTTCCATACCCTTAATAATTTTTGTTGCCCTTTTCTGTGCCTTTTTCTGTTCCAATATATATATTTTAAGATAGGGTGACCAGATCTGCACACAGCATTCAAGACATGGGCATACCATGGATTTATAAAGATGCAATATGATATTTTCTGTCTGATTATCTATCCCTTTCCTAATGATTCCCAACATTGTTAGCTTTTTTAATTACTGTTGCACATTGAGTGGATGTTTCCAGAGAATGATCCACAATGACTGCAAGATCTTTCTTGAGTGGTAACAGCTAATTTAGACCCCATCATTTTCTATGTATTGTTGGACTTATGTCTTCTAATGTGCATTACTTTGCATTTATCAACACTGAATTTCATCTGTCATTTTGTTGCCCAATCACCCACTTTTGTGAGATCCCTTTGTAACTCTTCGCAGTCTGCTTTGAATTTAACTATCTTGACTATCATCTGCAAATTTTGCCACTTCACTGTTTCCCCTTTTCCCAGATCCTTTATGAATATCTTTAATAGTACAGGTCCCAGTACAGAGCCCTGGGGGACATCACTATTCACCTCTCTCCATTCTGAAAACTGACCATTTATTCCTATCCTTTGTTTCCTATCTTAACTGATTACTGATCAAGGAGAGGACTTTCCCTCTTATCCCATGATCGCTAACTTTGCTTTAATAGCCTTTGGTGAGGGACCTTGTCAAAGGCTTTCTGAAAAGCTAAGTACACTATGAAAAGTTCCAGAGGCATAGCCGTAGTCTGTATCCAGCAAAAACAACGAGAGTCCTGTAGCACTTTAAAGACTAAAAAATTTAATTTCTGCAGGCATAAGCTTTCGTGAGCTGTACCGCTGTCGACATGCTTGTTGACGCCTCAATAAATTCTAGTTGATTGGTGAGGCATGATTTCCCTTTACAAAAGCCATGTTGACTCTTTCTTGATAAATTGTATTCCTCTATGTGTCTGATAATTCTTTTATTTTCTATAGTTTCAACCAATTTGCCTGGTACTGCAGTTAGGCTTGCCAGCCTGTGATTGCCAGGATCACCTCTGGAGCTGTAGCGAGGTACTGTGGCCTTCCTCGGAGTCTGGGCCCCGAGGACAAGCAGCAACCCCCCTGCTGGGCAGATCAAAGCCCTGCAAAACCTCCCTGCTGGGCAGAACAAGGCCCTGAAGGCCGAATACCCCAGGAGAAAAGGGGAAGAGCCAGGACAGGAGATGCTAGTATAAAAGTCTGGCCTAGCAGCTCAGTCAGGGGGAAGCTGCCCCTGGAGACAGATGTCATCCCTATAGGCTGCAGTCTGGGCCTGACCCTGGCCCCGTGTAGCAACCATCTCACTGACTGGAACCTTCAAGGCCTGCCTGGGCCACCGGGCCCGAGTGACTGGAGAGGGCTGTTGGGCCCCAGTAGCTGGGAATGGCTACCCGAGACCGCTGGATGGGAAAAACCCCCTGAGGTTGGCCCTGATCTGGAGGAGCTGCCCGACATTGGGGACCCACAAGAGTGGACTGAGCCTGGTGTGCCAGAGGACACCCTGGTACTCTGAGACCTGGAGGAGCTGCCCTCCACTGAGGACCCTGAGGAGTTCCTGGACCTGCTGCAAGTTGACGGTGAGGAACTGGTGGGACTCCCGCTCGTCATCTACCCCAGAGACCCGGAGGAAGACACCTGGATGCAGGTATCCTGGCACTGGGTGGGAGGGAGTAGTTCAGGGATAGCTGGCTAGAGAGTGGCTGAGGCAATAGCCCAACCCATCAGTGTGTCTTCAATTCCAGCCCCCTGTGCTGAAGCAGGACCAAGTAAACAGGCCATCCCTCACAGGTATTTGTCCAAACTTATCTTAAGAACCTCCAATGATGGGGATTCAACAATCTCCTTTGGAAATCTATTCCAGAATTTAACTAGCCTTATAGTTAGAAAGCCTCTCCTGATATCTAACTTAAAACTTCCTTTGCTTCAGATTAAGCCCATTACTTCTTGTCCTATCTTCAGTGAACAGTGCTGAGCAGCCGCCAGGTTACAAGCCCTCTCTCCCCCTCAGGAAATGGACCAGTGTTCCAGAAAACCAAAACCTTTCACCTTATACCACTTACCTAGTCAGCAGTTCACTTCCACAATTGTCTGCCTTCTCTCTTCACTTGCTTGTGGGATAAGAAGTCACCCTGAGGAGAACACTTGGACATTCATTCTACTTCAGGGAACTCAGAAGGGATTTGAATAAATCTACTATCTGTGAGATAGCCTGCAACACAGTATTATTAGTGTTAATATGAACCATCACCAGTGGATCCTTGCCCATTGATTTTAGAAGCCTATCCAGTCTTAAAGAGACATCTCGTGTCTTGGCTCTGGGACGACAGCCCATCATCCTGTTTTTTGCCTGTCCCTTGCAGTACATTCTTTTGATTCATCTGAGCATTTGAATCCCCATCTTCCTTGAATGGTTAGAGATCTCTTTGTAGTTATACTTAATTTTTTTACAGGTTGGGCTGAGCTGCCATTCATAGGTGTGGCACATACATCTCTCCATTCCCTTGGACTCACTGGATCTTGAGAGAGAGAGAGCTTCCACAGTTTCCATTTTGAGAACCTGGTTTCCATTGGAAACTTCTAGCTGTGTGTAATTTCTCCTGCTTCTCTTCTCTCTTGAGGGGCACACCATCCCTGTCCTCACCTGGCTCAACTAAGATCCATAATTCTGTGTATTTCGGAATGGAAGGACTGGAATGAAAGATATTTCATAGAGAAAGTATAAGTTAACATTGCAGCAGAATTCAATGGTTCTTGCCACAGAGTTTTGGAGTTCTTGCCATAGAACTTAGGGAATGCTTGCTGCAGAATGTGCTCCTGTTTCATCACTCCTTCCACATTTGCTCGCATGAGTTCTTATGTAGACTTTGATATGACATATCTGATTAAGGCTGATTTCAGGACTACTAGCAGTATGTGAAGCTAAACATGTAGACAATTCTTTTCAGACCAGGATGTAGAATTGTAGACTATGCTATTAACTGACTATCCTTCCATGCTTAAAATGCTGGAGAAATGCAATTTAGAAAGTAAAAACTGACTTTAAGAGAAATTTTGATGGTTCTTTGAATTTCTTCCAGCCCTGTCCTTCATAAATAACGGAAAAATACAAGAAACAACTCCACATCACAGAAAGAAAAAGTAATTATCAAAACATCTAAGCACCATAGAGATAAACATCTTGGCCTCAACAGCATCAGTTGTGGAACATGCTATAATACATATCCATGACAGTGGATTAACTCAGTGAATGGCAGGACTTTCTGTTCCCCACTCGTCCGGACAAAGACTCCCTTTTATACACTGATACAAATAAATACTATCCTTCTGATGTAGCTAAATACCATGCCTTGTACCTGATGATTTGATCAAAACATCTCTATCAATCATAGTCATCCTGACCTTATCTAAAAGAAGGATCAACGTGTTCTTGTTATCTTTGACCATGCTTGGTGTTGGGTGTCCTGGTACCACGATTCTGAAATGTGCTTGTGTGTGTGTGTTCTGTGCCTAGGAGTGTGTTTTTGCAATACCACCTCTGCTCTTTCCAGATTCTGTGAATCTTGCCAGCAGGTTTACATCCTGACTTCTACTAATTTTGCAGGGCTGAACTACCATTTCAGATCAGGCCTTAGACCTCATGCCCAGCCTGTTATACTAGGCCTTGTGTCTCAGACTCACTTTCTACTACACGGGGTGCAAACTCAGGAACTGTGGTGTCTGTTACCTCCTCAGGCTCTGGGGCATTCAGCCAATGTGGGACTTCCTGCTGAACTCACAACTATCCCTATTGGTGATCTGGATTACCTGAATTGCTGCTCCAATAGCAATGTCTCCAGGGAAATAATGGGTAATCCACCCTAAAAGGGGATACCATACTCCTTTCATAAATAGGTACACAATTCTCAAATTACCAAAGAACTCTAATCAGCTTTTGTGACATTCTCTAGGGTGCAATCTGGATTGTTGAACAACCATGTTCCTCGGGTTCTCTAATCTAGGGTGCATTTTACACTGCTTTATTGTGGGAACAGCCACTACTGGCATGTTAACACAGTCTCCAACATGTAATTTGCTCCAGCTACACAGTATTGAGTGCTACTAGTTAGCTACTCATGAATTAAACTGTAGAGCAACACCAGAAAGCTCTCTAATCCTAGACTTTCTTCCAGAAATGTGCATCTTGTATTGCCCAGCACCATACTGCACAATGGAAGCTTATAGAAAATCCATCATTTCATTAAAGAAAAATGATATGCACTAGCCTTGTTCCCAAATGGATTTTTCCATACACTTTAATTCAAACATACTGGTTAAGATAAAAGAATAAGGTAAGTTGATTAACTACAGAGAGATTTTAAGTGGCTACAGGTAATGATGCATGAAAGTCAGGATGGGTTACCAAAGAAATAAGTTAAAATGCAAGCTAAATGCCTAACTTAACAAGCTAAGTGAACTTAAAAGCAAAAAGGTTTTGTCTCACCATATGTTTACAGCATTCTGTAGTGGCTGAATAGCTTTCCAGCCAGTTCAATGATACTTTCTTTGTCTTTTGAGCGTTGTAACTGCTGTGAGTAAAGATGGGGAGAAGAGCAGAATTTGAAGGCCATTGACTCTCATATTTATACCACTCTCTCCTCGTTGAGGATTACCCCAGATGGAGTGCAGGTAACAAATCTCTTGTGAGCATGAGGTCTGAAATATCTCTGTGATGGAATGTAAATTTCTTACTCACACCTTCCCCCTGCCAGAGAATGGCTGCTTAAGCAGATGATAGTCTTTAACATTTGGCTGGGTGTTTGTCTGTCCTTTGTTTCTGAGAAACTGGTTTGGACTTGCTTTTCTTAGGTTATGTCTATACATACTGTGCTGCAGCAGTGCAGCTGTACTGATACAGCTGTGCTGCTGCAATGTATCTTGTGAAGATGCTCTATGCTAATGAGAGAGAACTCTCCTGTCAGCTTCTGCCACTCAGAGATGGGATTTTTATTCTATGTGGGAGAAGCTCTCCTACCGACACAGTGCTGTGCACATAAGTGCATATGCTGGTGTAACTTACGTTGCTCAGGAGGGTGGAATATTCACAGCCTGAGTGACACAAGTTTTGCCAGCACAGGCTATAGTGTTGACATAGCCTTAAACCTGGAGCATATTACAGCAGTGGTATATAATAGAATCTTAACTTCACATACAATGTTTATAGACACATTTTACCAGGACAATAACATTCAGCAGATTATGGCATTTCATATGATACTTCACAAAGCATGCTTTGTACAAAGCATGTATCAGTCTTGTAAAAGTGGTGAAAATAATAGTATAGACCATCACTGCTTTATATAAACAATAGAAATTTTAACCACAAAAAATACCAAGAACAAGCTCTACTAAATATATAGGAATATGGCTAGATTTAAAAATATATGCACAACTACCTGTAGAGGATGCCATAACCCTATATTTTTTCTTTTTGGTCACTTAACCATGAGCACCCACAAAGTCTCCCTGACTCTAGTTATTATGTCAACCCCCTTAACATGTCAGTCTGGAGTCCAGGTACCTGTTGGTGGTGCACTTGTAGTTGCTGCAGGCACTGTGGTCTGGTGTCTGTTTTGTCTGAGGGGTCCAATGATCTGTGGAGCAGTCTGGATTTTAGAAAAAGCTGCAGTTGGTGGCAGCTGAGGCATCCAGCTGCACTTTGTCAGGCAGTCACTCCCTTCACAATGAAGTGGTAGGCCCTATGGGAACCTAACCTGGTGGAGTTTCCTGACTGAGGATTGGGAAAATTGAAACAGTCAATCTGAAGAACTCACCAGAGATCACCTGTTTTGGGACATCTAGGGTTGCTGCTTTAGTTCCCTCTCTGCAGCCTCCTCACTGCTTAAAGGAGGGCTGCCTGGCAACAAGACAGCAGTGCTTCTGGGATGCAATCTTTGGCCCTGGCCGGGCCCAGGTAAGTTTCACAGCTCCCTTTATGGTAAGCGAGGTTTGGAGGTCACAATTAAATATTCATTGGGCCACAGTGAGAATTAATCTATAGTCCAGGTTCTTAAGAATAGCCAATGGTCCATCTAACTCAGTATTCTGTCTTCAGACAGTGGCCAGCTGTGACACCCTGTATCTCATATGACACACTGTACCCCATGTACCCTAACCACTTTTATGTCTTATATTTGTACAAAGTATGCCTTGTGAGCTATCCTCTGAAAACTCATAAATTGCTGAATATCATTGTCCTGTTAAGATGTGTGTAATAACACTGTGTGTAAAGCTATGAGATTTTACTGTATGATTGTTACCCAGAACTACAACATATTCCAGTAACACCCATAAACTAGTTTTTCACAGACCAAGACACACTGGCAACCCGAGACAGTCAAGTGGTCTATCAATTATTTAAGCAGCCATTCTTCAGCAACAGAGAAATGTAAACAAAACACTTTACATTTCCTTCGACCTATGATGTGAATCTCACATACACAGGGGACTGTTTGTCTACAGCCAAGTGGATATACATTTAATTTGAGCTTTTATTATGGTACTTTTTAAATAGTCTCTATGCAGTTTGCAGGCATCTGCCCTTGTTAACTTTAATTACATTATGGTCGCTATTACCAAGCAATTCAGCTATATTCACCTCATGGATCAGATCCTATACTTCACTTAGGACTAAATCAAGCAGTGTTTTTCCTCTTGTGGATTCCAGGACTAGCTGCTCCAAGAAGCAGTCATTAATGGTGTCTAGAAATTTTGTCTCTACATCCTGTCCTGAGGTGACCTGTACCCATTCAATATGAGGATCAATTGAAATTTCCCATTATTATTGTGTTTTCTGACTTTGCAGCCTCTCTAATCTCCCTGAGCATTTCACAATCACCAATACCATCCTGGTCAGGTCGTCGGCAGTATATACGTTCTGTTATACTGTTGTTCATGCATAGAATTTCCATCCACAGAGATTCTGTGGTCAATAAGGTTTTTACTTTATTTGATTCTATGCTTTCTTTCATATATAATGCCATTCCCCTAGCACCACGCCCACTCTGTCATTATTTGTACCTTGGTATTATCATATCCCAGTGATTAGCCTCATTTCACCAAATTCTAAAGATGTCTGTTTTATCAATAACCTTATTTAATGCCATGCACTCTAGTTCACCCATTTTAATATTTAGACTTCCACCATTTGTATATAAGCACTTGTACATTTTGTCAATATTCAGCTGCTTCCTTTCATGTGTTTATATTTTTAAAATTTGACTGTTCCTCATTAGCTCCTATCTGTACTTTACAAACTTTCCTATCCTCTTTACTAGGATACTGAGTTCCTCCTTTGATAAATTAATCCATATGGAATGTTTCCACCATGTGATCCTCCACACCTGTTGTTGTCTTTCCTCCAGCCCTTAGTTTAAAAATTCCTCTGCAAACTTTTTAATTTTATGTGTCAACAGTCTGATTCCATTTTGGTTCAGGTGGAGCACAGCCTTCCTGTATAGGATCCTCCTTTCCCAAAAGGGTCCCCAGTTCCTAATAAGACTAAAATCTTTCTCAGTACACTATTGTCGCATCCAGGCACTGAGATCCTGCAGTTCTGCCTGTCTTTCTGACCCTGCATGTGAAACTGGAAGCATTTCAGGAAGTTTAGACTTGAAATTAGACGCAGGTTTCTATCCATCAGAGAAGTGACGTTCTGGAATAGCCTTCCAAAGGGAGCAGTGGGGGCAGAAAACCTAGCTGGCTTCAAAACTGAGCTTGATAAATTTATGGAGGGGGTGGTATGATGGGACAGCTTAGTCTGGCAATTGACTGATCTTTGACTACGGGTGGTAGATATGCCAATGGCCTCTGAAAGGGTGTTAGATGGGGTGGGTTCTGAGTTATTACAGAACATTCTTTCTTTGGTGTGTGGCTGGTGAGTCTTCCCATATGCTCAGGGTTTAACTGATCACCATATTTTGGATCAGGAAGGAATTTTCCTCCAGGGCAGATTGGCAAAGGTTCTGGGTGTTTTTCATCTACTTCTGTAGCATGGCTCACTTGCTGGTAGATTCTTTGTACCTTAAAGTCTTTAAACCATGATTTGAGGACTTTAATTACTCAGTTATATGTTAGAGGCTTATTATGGGAGTGGGTGGGTGAGGTTCTGTGGCCTACATTGTGCAGGAGGTCAAACTAGATGATCATATTGGTCCCTTCTAACCTTAAAGTTGATGAATCTATGGAGGTACCATGGACTCTAATCTCTTATTTACAAGATGACATTTGGCCTCCAGGACCTCTCTCCTACCTTTCTCTAGGTCAATGGTATCTACATGTACCAAACTTTCCAGTTTAATATACAGGTGAGAATCCTTTAAGATTCACAGAATTGTAACTGGCGAACTCCTGCAGGGTTCAGGAGAAAAGATACATTTCTGTTAAATAGCTAAATTTTAACCTCTTACTTGAATAGCGCAATAAGAAATTTTGCCTAAATTGAACCTGTTGTCTTTGTAACTGACAACGAAAGCTGTTGACTGAATGAACTGTGAAATGCTACATAATCTGCATTTTGAATGGTTTTGTAGTGTACTGTACAAACTATTCTTTGTGTTGTAATATGACCTGCTGTTTGATTTCTTGCTTCTAATGGGTATTAGTAAGAATAAAATTTAGTCTACTATATAAGTGAAGTTCTGAGAGCCCTCTCTTGGGCTTTTTCAGTAAGAATGCCAGCTTTCTGATAAAACTTTTGAAGCTATGAAAATTTTGTGTAAGTTGGGTTCCAGGTGCAGCTAGTTAGAAAAGCTAGATTTCTCTAGTCCACCTTGCAAAAATAATTATTAAAAAAATAAACAAACAACTGAAGTGTGTTGTCTGAAAGTTAAAATATTTTATCTAAAAATCAAAATTTGCTTCTGAAATGCTGCTGTGGTGCCTTGTGGGGGTTGTAGTTTGGGTATCTCATGCTCCTATTTTCTTATAGGCCAGGATGGACTACATCTCCCATGGTGTCTTCTTTTGATAACAGTTGCTGCATCATGGTAGTCACATGGCTGCAGTATATGATGGGAAATAAAGTCAGGCTGGGAAGCACAGCCCATAGAGGAGAATGGGATCATGAGATACCTGAATTACTAATCCCATGAGGCACCAAGGCAGCATTTCAAAAGAAAATTTTAATTTTTGAAGAAAAATCATCTTTCCCCTGCTCCCCCCACCACAAACAGAAATTTCCCACAGAAAGCAGAACCTTTTTGGAAAAAAATTGTTTAGTTGAAAACCCAATTTTCTGTTGAAAATCTATTAACAGAATTTTTTTGACCAGCTCTTGTTCCAAGCCCTGAAAATGTTAAACATAGAAGACGGATATTTTAAAAAAATAATATGCTTATTTGTTCACTAACGAGGGCACTGAAACATTAAGGTACTATGTAATTAGTAGGTATTTCCTATACAATCAATTTTCATTCTAGTAACAAAAATGGTTTTGGTTTTCATTGTTATTTTTTTAAACTGTTTCAACACATGTATTAAAATAAGTTGTGTTGTACCATTGTGGCTATCTCAAGTTACATAGTAAGATAACTTGACACGATTGCCTAGGGGTTGCAATTCTTGTTATAATTATATAACAGACATCAATAACATTTGTAATATATGGCTAGATACAATATAAACTAGATATATCAGTCAAAGTAGTCAGGAGGCTGCAATCCTTGTTATAAGAAAGTTGCAGCCATCTACTGGCCATTACAAAGTAAAACAGCTCAACACATTGGTTGGGGGTTTGTCAACCTTGTTATATGTATGATAACATCAATACAAGGTATTGCAGGTGATTAAAAGCCACGCAATGTGTGTTACAAAATGAACCAACTTGACACTAACCTAGGGGTTGAATCTCATTTTATAATATGTCTATTGCATGGATAACAAGTATTATATATGGTTAAAAGAAATGTGTGTGCCTGCACAGTAAAAATAATCTGAAAGAGCACTAGAATATATCTATTAAATATATTTAATCATTTACAAATTGTCATATAATCCAAAACAACTGATTAACCATTTATTAAAACATTTAATTTACTTATAAAAGAGTAACATTAAAAGAGTATCATTAATATAGAGTGTAACCAATTTACTAATGGTCACAAAATTTAAACAAAGACTGTGTAAGGTTCATATTGAGAGGAACAGTTTCCTTATTTAATTTTTAATATAATACATTGTATGAGGAGCAGATAAAAATGTGGAGGAATTTCTCTTTTTATTAAAATGTTCACCAACTGAGCCCATACTTCATGTGGAAGTACTGTAATTTTTCCTCTGAAAAGGTTAGCTATCCATAGCTGCTTGTTACAGACTTACTGACTGACAAAAGATGTAAATTGGTTATTTAAATTATAATAAATATATAATTTATTTTTTTAAAAGTCACTAATCTGCCAACAATAGGTATTGTTTATGTAGAACCAGCACAGAAGCCTAGATTTGTTGTTTTATGGAGCTGGGATGTGTTGAAGGATAATGTAGAAGGAGTGGAAATCAGATAAACTAAAGAATTGTGTAGAAGGAGAGGCTTGTTGATGTTGGAGGACCATGCAAAAAGAGATTTTATTGAGAAGAGAGGGACCCATCTAGCCATTAGATGTTTACAAATAGGTGGGAGCACTCCATGGAAACAAGAATGGAAAAAATGGGTGCAAACTTATAATAAAAATATATGCAATTTTCTTTTGCCTATCCACAATACAAGATTTTGCATTCCCAAAGTTTTGATTGTTTACAATAATTTGAGAAACTGGAAGAAACGTTTTGTAGAGAAGCATGCAAAAACTTAGAATGCATCTTGTATATAAAAAATTCCCAGGAGCGGAAGTGCCACACTTCAGTAAGAACAAACTCCCTATGAAAACCATTTGTTTTGGAGGATTTAAGATGTATGATTATCTTATTTCTGTTCCCACCTTTGCCACAAACAGTATTTAGTACTAGCAATTTACAAACATTATTCAGTTATGAAACAGATATCAATTTTTACTGAATAGGAAACAGTGGCTTAAAGACTTGTCCATGTCATCCTGTCACACAGTAAATCAATGTTAGAATCAGGATTAAAAGAGATCTCCTGGTTGCCTAGGCCCTTGCCTAAAACACTCTTTATATGTATCTTATATTTTTTTCCATCTATATTATGCGGGCAACCATATTTACCATAAGGAAAATATATTGGACTTAAATTATCTGCACTCTCAGATAGGTAAGTAAAAAAGCATTATTGCAGATTCAGAATTTGAGACTCAGACAAACTAAGGGCAGGATTCTACCACCCTTACACTGAATAGTACCTTGTTCCATGAGTAGACCCATTAATTTCAATGGAACTACTCAAGCAGTGAAACATTACTTGATGTAAGGGGTTGTGTCCCTATGTAACTTGCAGGTATAGGAATGTGGAAAATAGGATTAGGTATAAAAACTGGTAGTGAGGATACCTGGTTTCGTAGAGTTTCAGACCAGAAGGGACCATTACATCATGTAGTCTGACTTCTGTGTATCACAGGCCATTGAATTTCAGTGTTACCCCTGTATTGAGCCCACTAACTTTGGTTAGACTAAAAAATTTCAGCCCTGAGGAGACTAGTCTGGTGTGTGTCACCTGAAGAGAACCAAGGTGCTACCAATGCCTGAGGCCCCTCAACGTGCAGGGAATTGAATAGGTAAGATATACCCTGATGATCCTAGTAGGCGAACCATGCTCCATGCTGCAGAGGAAGGTGAAACCTCACCAAAGTCCTGCCAATCTGACCTGGAGAAATTCCTTTCTGAAACCAAATTTGGTAATCCGTTAGACCTTGAGCATGTGTGTAAGATGCATCAGCTAGCCAGGCATCTAAGAAAAAGGATTCTATGTACTAACTCAGAGTGCTTGTCCATCCTGTCTGGTGTCCCTTCTCCAGCATTAGTCAAATCTCTGATGTTTCAGAAGAAGGCAAGGGAAAAAGCAAAAAACCCTACCAACCAAACACAGAATACATCTAGCCAATTGTGCATTGGGGAGCTCTTCCTTCCTGATCTATACAAGCAGTCCATTAAACCCTGGAGCATGAAATTAGATTATAAATATTGTCTAAATACAGACTTGCAAATGTTATGAGCACCTTAATGGGAATGCAAAGCTTCCTGTCCTCCTGCCCAAGAAAGAAGGCAACGAAAAAGGAATTAATAGATTCACTGATTCTAAAGTCAGATGGGACTACCACAATCATCCACCCCAATCTTCCTCCCTGTAAATTTCCCCCAGAAGCTGGATTAAAGCACATATTTTAGAAAAATCCTTCTTAAAGATGCTAAGCAATGATGAGACCACCATCTGCCCCGGTGAGCTGTTCCAATGTTTAATTACTCTCACAGTTCGGCTATTGCGTCTTGCTTCAAGACTGAGTTTATCTAACGTCCAGCTATTGGATTTTGTTATGCCTTAATCAGCAAGGTTGAAAAGCTCCCACTATTAGACATTTTTTTCATGTGTAGGTACCTATACACAGTGATCAAGTCACCTCTCAATCTGCTCTTCAATAAACTGCATGAGTTGAGCTCCTGAAGTCTTAGGCTGTCTCCTCTCGTGTCTCAGGGACTGCTACACGAGCACTCTTGCCCCCTGCATCCCTCTGGCTCAGGCCTCTGCTTCACCTCTGAAGTATCTCACCTGGCCTTTCCCTTATCTATCCCAGAGACCTGATTGGGTCACAAAATCTTCCTTTTCCATGCTGAAGGGGAGTTGACTGTATCACCTATGGGGCTGAGTGCCATCTCTTCTTAAAGGGCCAGTCACTCTGTGTCAACCCCATGTCTTTCTCTGAGTCCCTGCTTTCCAAGACAGCCTTCCTCATCCTGAAGGTATAGCCTACATTTCTTTTGGACTCCTGGTACTTACCTTCACTTACTGTCTATCCTGGAGCAGTTCAGTTCAGATGCAGTCTGCTGGCTGAAGGCTGGAGTGCTTTGTTTACATATGCTGTGTGTTCTTCTAGATTTTCTTTTCTTTTCTTTTAATATCTGGATGATGAAATCAGGTGGGTGCTCTTTGGGTATGAAAAATGATATTGTGTTTCTGCATCTGGAAAATGGGGTCAATGCTATTAATAATAGACAATGTTTGAAAAAACATATATTTTAAAAACTTGCAGATAGCTTTAAATATCTTTTAAGGTTTCCCAACAGCTTTATAAAGTCAACTAATGATATAACACATGATTTTTCTTCTCAATTGCTCATGTTCAACACACACAGTGAAAATAAGCACATTCTATAGCTGCTAAATTGCATCCACAATTTCTTAATGTGGGGAAGCTGAGGGCTATAATAATATCATTTTATACAGTGGACTGGATGTAAAGTAAATATGGACCTCAAATGCAAATTTAGATTTGTATCCAGAATTTGAAACTCTGAATGCTAGGGAGTATTTGGATCCATTTTAAGAGCAGGGAGCCAGAAGTGAAAATTGAGTCCTGATCAGGTTTGATTTTGGGTACCCCAAAGGTTTTAAGGTGCTTGGATCATGGATGGATCCAGGATATAAAGATTCTTCTAGCTACCAATCACCTTAAAGGTAGTCTGTCCCACGTTACCAAGTGAGACACCTTCCATGCTAGTGAGTAATGTAACAGCTTTCAAAATGAAGGCCCACAAAAGTGAAATGGTCAATAAAAAGATAAATATGGCATCTGATACTTTAGAAGATCAAAGAACTCTGAAATTCCAGCAAACTGTGGAGCGCTCTGCTTCTACACTTGTTAACTGATTGCACAGAAGGAAAGACAAAGGAGAGAAGCTCAGTCTAGGCATCTGCTTGCCTGCGAACTGTGACAAAGACATGAAGAGGCATTTACTTGTTATCATCAGCCCAGAGAGAACCATTCTGAGAATGGAAATGCTAATCATCAATCTCCCTCTGCATGCAACGTCTCTGTTTAATAGCTGATAGAGCGTCTCCAAAGGGGCTTTTTTTGCTCTTTGTTTAAAATGACATATAATAGACCTGGACTTATCAGTGTCTCTAAATGCATTTTCTGTGCTTTATCCTTACTAAGGGATTTAGTCCATTCTAATGAATATGTGCAGAATTGATTTTAAGCTTGGTATAATTTAATCCATCAATTTAACATTAAATTAATATGCAAAGGGGGTCTCTTTGTGGATGAAAAACAGAAGGGGAACATTCTTATTAATTTAAAATGGACTTGAGAAATGGAAAGAGGCTGCTGCTATTAGTATCTGCCACTGGTTTTTGCATTACCTTGTGGTGAATGCTGCAACTGCTAAAACAAGTCTACAGCTATTCAGAGATCCCTAGAACATGACACTCTTAGAGTTTAGAAAAATGTAGTAATTTCATGAGATTTAGAATTAAAGTGAGGGCCATTCCTGCAATCCTGAAGACTGGGCAGCTTGCCATCATTCTACCAATAAAAGATCATTTTGTATTGACAATCAAATCTATTGTTCCATATTTGCTGGACCTGAATTGAAAGACATAGCCAGAATGGGACGTTGATTGTATAATCTGAAATTACTTCAAGCAGCAAGGATTTAGACACCACTTTCAATGGATTTTAGATTACTTTGATCAACAATGATCTATTAGAATCTTCAGCACAGAGTCTATTTAACAAAAGCCAGTATAAAAAGAGCCTTTAAAAACGTTTATTGAAGGAAATGAAAGAAGCATACCTAGCTACAAAGAGATGTGCAAGGGACTGAAACAGACCAGAAGTTAATCACTTATTTGCTGGTTTAATGGAAAAAAATCTTAGAATAAAATGGAATGATTTGTCTCCATTCTTATGGAAAGATGTTGAACACTTGTCAAGAAATGTTCTGATCTTTTTGTTTTATATAATATATACTAGATTGTTCTGGTATATTTCTGATTGATAGTAAGGTAAAAAGTTGTACTCCATGGACATTTTCATTCTTTGATATGGGGCAACAGAAACTCTTGCAATTTTTCTTTTGTGTCTTGATTAACTCACCCCAGTGTACTCTCTTCTGTTTTTGTACTAACCAGCCCCTAAAATTTCTTCTTCTCCTTGTATGCATATTAAAGACTTTTCCACCATTTGCTCACCTATGTCTGCTCCAATAGCTTGTCTATTTGCTTACTTCTGCAAACAAATTGTCTGCACTAGGACTGAAAAATATTATTAAAGTATTGTTCAGAAAGATATTCGATTCAATATCTAATACCTCATAGCAACAGAGGGTTTGCCAGTCTGTGTCAGATCAATGACATGTCTATCCAGTATCCTATCTCTCACATTCATCAATGCAGGTACTTCAGAGGATATTTTATGCCTCCACAAAGAACAAATATTCAATATCATGCCAATGATGGGGAAGGATTCTCCTAGTCCTAGGCAGTTAATTGTTGCTTGGTGTCCTGGTAAATTTATATATTTAACGTAACTATTTCTTATTCATATGAATTTTTAATTCTTTTTTAATTCTGCTATACTATCTATCTTGTGGCAGTGAGTTTCATCTGTTAATTATGAATCATATAAAAAGTTCTTTATTCATTTAAAATTTGCTTACTTTAAAACTAATTATGCACCACCCCTCTTCTTGTATTATGAGAAAAGTTAAGTTCACCCAATTGACCTTTTTTATAACATTTATTAAATTATGTGCCTGTATTATATCACCTTTTTATTAATGTATCTAAATTAAATAGCCCTCATCTTTTAAATCTTTTGTCACGTGGAAGTGTTTCCATGTGTTTTTTCATTTTTGCTGCTGTTTTCTGAACTTTATTTCTGCTATATCCTTGAGATGAAGAGTGAGAACTGAAAACAGTATTTCAGGTTAGGGGATACTCTCAGTTTGTATGATGGCTATATAATATTTTCTATATTATTCTACATCTCTCTCTAATACAAGTATTGTAATTGTCTGTGACTTGTATTTGGTAGATGTTTTCTTTAAACTAGCCACAATAACAAGAGGGTTTTTTTACCCCCGTCTGGCTGCAGTTAATTTAGAGCATAGCAACGTATATTAGTAGTTTTGTTTTTACATGAGTTTGCACTTGATTACACTAACTTTATTCTCCCTTTATGTTATCTAAGTGGGTAGCTTTCTTGGGTACTTCCAGAATTCTTACATTCATTAGTCTTTATTTTGTATCATCTGCAAAATTTCCATCTTACTGTTGACCATTTTCCATATCACTAATACATATATTAAAAAACACTGGTCTTAGTATGGACCCTAGAGGCACTCTACTACTAACTCACTTTATTATGGAAAAATGACCATTTGTTCTAAATCATAGAATACTAGAGTTGTAAGGGACCGCAGGAGGTCATCTAGTCCACCCCCTGCTCAAAGCAGGACTAACCTCAGCTGAATCATCCCAGCCAGGGCTTTGTCAAGCCGCAGCTTAAATCTTTTCTTCAGCAAATCCAACAGAATGCACTTCCTACAGAGGAAACAGCTTCCAGCTCTGCTGTAGGTCACAACCACTAGTCCATTGCTGGCCACAATGTTGAATGTAGAACTATACCTAGAAAGAAAGCATCTCACAACTCCATCTGAAAATCCTGTTTCTTGCTCCTGTTCACCTCAAGAGTTCACCTGGCAACTGACTTACATACTAAATCTCACTGCTTAGCTCCAAGATGAACCCTCACAACTTAAGTAATGTCCTTTGAAGGTACTATAGACTTGTTAAGCACTTTGCTTTGTTTTCCTTAATCAGTTTCTAATCCATAACAGCACCTTGCCTCTCAATCTATAACTTGGTGACTCTTTTACTTCCTCAAGAAGTCTTGGAGCACTGGGAAGTTCCAGAAGACTGGAAATAAGCTAATGTTGCGTCAAGTTTTAAACAGGGTAAATGGGATGTCTTGGTGAATTATAGGGCTATAAGCCTGGCATCAATCCCAGATGAGATAATGGAACAGCAGATACAGAACTCGATTAATAAAGAATTAAAGGATTGTAATGTACTTAATGCAAATCAACATGAGTTTATGGAAAATAGATCCTGTCAAAGTAATTTGGCATCTTTTTTTGATGAGTTACAAGTTTGTTTGATAAAGATGATAATGTTGACGTAACATATGTAGACTTATCTAAGTCATTTGACTTAGTACCTCACAACATTTTGATTAAAAAAATAGAACAATAAAATTAACATGGCACACATTAAATGAATTAAAAACTGGCTAACTACTAGGTTTCAAAATATAACTATAAATGGGGAATCATCATTGAATGGGTATGTTTCCAGTTGGTCTTACAGGGATTGGTTATTGGCCTTATGCAATATACCTGGAAGAAAGCAAAATAATAATCCATAAAGTTTGCAGATGACACAAAAATTGAGGAAGTGGTGAATGATGAAGAGGATGGTTTACTGATTCACAATAAACAGCAGTGATCTTGTAAATGACTTGGAGGTTATGGTAAATATGAGCTCCCAGTGTGACACTGTGGCCAAAAGAGCTAATGTGATCCTGGGATGCATAAATAGGGAATCCTGAGTAGGAGTAGAGATGTTATTTTACCTCTGTATTTGGCACTGGTGCAACTGCCGCTGTAACACTGTGACCAGTTCTGGTACCCACAGTTGAAGAAGGATATCAGTAAATTGGAGAGGGTTCAGAGAAGAGTCACGAGAATGATGAAAGGGTTAGAAAACATGATTTATAGTGTTAGACTCAAAGAGCTCAATCTATTTATCTTAACAAAGAGAAGGTTAAGGGGTGACTTGATTACGGTCTGTAACAACATGAGGTACAAATATTTAATAATGGGCTCCTCAATCTAGTAGAAAAAGGTATAATATGATCCAATGTGTGGAAGTTGGAGCTACAGAAATGCAGACTGGAAATAAGGCATACATTTTTAATATTGAGAGTAATTAACCATTTGATCAATTTACCAAGGTACGTGGTGCAATTTCCATCACAGGCAATTTTTAAATCAAGATTGGATGTTTTTCTAAAAAAATATATGCTCTAGGAATTACACTGAATTTCAGGAATTGAACTGTGAGATTCAGGTCAGACTAGATGATCACAGAAACTTCTGGCCTTGTAATCTATGAAGGTACACTGTCAGCTGGAATTATATACAGTGTAGTTGTAGCCTTGTCAGTCTCATGGATTTATAGACTTTAAGATTAGAAGAAATTAACATGATCACCTAGTCGGACCTCCTGCACATTGCAGGACACAGAACCTCTCCAACCCACTCCTGTAATAGACCCCTAACCTCTGGCTGAGTTACTGAATTCCTCAGATCATGATTTATAAAGACTTCAAGTTACAGATAATCTGCCATTTAAACCTGCAAGTGACCTATGCTACATGCTGCAGAGGAAGCCAAAAAATCTCCATGGTCTCTGCCAGTCTGACTTGGGGGAAAATTCCTTCCCAGCCCCAAACATGGTAATCAGTTGGACCATGAGTATGTGGGCAAGACTCACCAGCCAGACACCTGGAAAAGAATTCGCTGTAGTAACTCAGAACCCTTCTCATCCCCTTTCTTTCCATCCCCTCACTGGCTGTTGGAGATATTTGCTGCTAGCAGTCACAGCTCATCGATTGCCATTATAGGCAGTTCGATCATACCATACCCTCCATAAACTTCAGAAGCTCAGTCTTGAAGCCAGTTAGGTTTTTTGTCTCCATGGCTGTCCTTGGAAGGCTGTTCCAGATCTTCACTCCCCGATGGTTAGAAACGTTCATCTAATTTCAAGCCTAAACTTGTTGATGGTCAGTTCTTACATACACATTGGCATTTAACTTAAATAACTGCTTTCCCTCCCTGATATGTATCTATCTGGTGTGTTTATAGAGAGCAATCACGTCTCTGCATAGTCTTTCTTTTTTATTAGGCTAAACAAGCCAAGCTCTTTGAGTCTCCTCTCAGAAGGCAGGTTTTCTATTGCTCTGATCATCTTAGTAGCCCTTCTTTGCACCTGTTCCAGTTTGAATTCATCTTTCTTAAACATGGGAGACCAGAATTGCACACAGTATTCCAGATGAGGTCTACAGTGCCTTCAGTAATGACAATAGCATTTCCTTGTCTCTACTGGAAATCCTCACTTAATGCAACCTAGGACTGCACTAACCATTTTCACGGCCGCACCATAATGGCAGCTCAGAGTCATCCTTTGTTTAACCAATACACCAAGTATTTCTTCTCCTCTGTCACTTCCAACTAATAAATCCCCATTTTATAGCAGAACTTCTTGTTGTTAGTCCTTAAGTACATGACTTTGTTCTTTGCACTACTAACTTTCATTCCATTTCTATTACTCCAGTTTTCAAGGTCTTCCAAGTCTTCTTGTATGATATTCCGGTCCTCCTCTGTATTAGCAATGCCTCCCAACTTTGTGTCATCCGCAAATTTTATTAGCACACTCCCACTTTTTATGCCAATGCAGTAATAAAAATGTTAAGTAAGATTGGTCCCACGATCAGTCCCTGAATAATTCCACTAGTAACCTCCCTCCAGCCTGACATTTCACTTTTCAGTATGACCTCTTGTAGTCTCCCCTTTAAACAGCTCTTTAACCACCTTTCAATTCTCAAATTAATCCCCATTTTTTCCAATTTAACTAATAATTTCCCATGTGGAACTGTATCAAATGCCTTACTGAAACCAAGGTAGATTAGATCTACTGCATTTCTTTTATATAAAAAGTCAGTTATCTTCTCAAAGAAGGAGATCAGGTTGGTCTGGCATGATCTACCTTTTGTAAAACTATGTTGTATTTTATGCCAATTACCACTTACCTTTATGTCCTTAACTACTTTCTCTTTCCAAATTTATTCCAAGACCTTGCATCCAATTATGTTCAAACTGAGGCCTGTAGTTTCCCAGATCACTTTTTCCCCTTTCTTAAAAATATATATTAGCAATTTCTCCAGTCATAGAGTCTGACCCCTGAATTTATAGATCCATTAAAAATCCTTGCTATTGGACTTGCAATTTCATATGCAAGGTCTTTTGAACTTCTTGGATAAAGATTATCTGGTCCCCCAGATTTAGTCCCATTGAGCTGTTTGAGTTAGACTTCCACCTCAGATGTGGTAATTTCTATTTCCATATTTTCATTCGCATTAGCCACCCAGTCACTATCTCTAAACTCTTCATTAGCTTTATTAAAAACTGAGGCAAGGTATTTGTTTAGGTGTTTGGCCATGCCTAGTTTATCTTTAATCTATACCCTATCCTCACTGCTTAGCAGTCCCACTTATTTCCTTGTTTTCTTTTTATTTTTACGGCTATAGAACTTTTTACCATGGGTTTTAATTTCCTTTGCAAGGTCCAACTCTCCTTGGCTTTTGGTAGGTCTCACTTTTCCCTACACTTTCTGACCTCCAAGAAGTAGCTTTCCTTGCTGATCTTTCCAATCTTCCATTCCTTGTAGACTTTCTGCTTTCTTTTAATCACCTATTTTAAGATACTTGCTTATCCAATTTGGTCTGTAACCCTTCCCTACTAGTTTTTCTCTTTCCTTGGGATGCAGACTTCAGATATTTTCTGCAGCTTTGACTTAAAGTAACTCCAAGCCTCCTCCACATTCAGATCCTTGACTTCTTCAGTCCAGTCCACTTCCCAAACTAATTACCTTTAATTTTTTTAATTTTTCCTTTTTGAAATCAAGAACCCTAGGTGCAGACCTATTATGCTTTATCCTTCCATTTAGTTTAAACTGATTTACCTGATGATTAAGATTCCACCATGGATATTTTTAGTAAAAGTCAGAGACAGCTCTCAGGCAATAAACAAAAATTCACAGAAGCCCACAACCTGACATTTACTAAAAATTACCTTGGGAGGAGAGGGGGACAAGGAGAGCACTGCATGCTTGTGTGGCAGGGGCTGACTGCTGCTTCTCCATCTCTGGGCAGGGAGGAGCCACTTGGCCAGCTGTTCCAGTGGCTGCTACTCTGCTGCTCTACTGCTGACCGCTGGTCACCTGTTCCAGTGACTCTGGGGCTGTTCTGGTGGCACTAGGGCTGGCTGCTAGTCAGCTGCTCTGGGGGCCACTGCTCCAGTGCTGGCTGCTGCTGTGGGATCCGGGGAGCTGACCCCTGGCCAGCTGTTCTGGTGGCTTCAGTAGTCGCTGCACCGGCAGCCCTGCCTCATAAGAAGTCACGGAGGTTCAGGAAGTCCCAGAATCCATGACCTCTGTGGAAGAATCATATCCTTACTCATGAAAACTCGAACCAAGGTTGTCCCCTACAGCCAGTTCTTCTGGTCCTCACTGCTCACCAATACTAAATCTAAAATTGCCTCACCTCTTGATGGTTCAGCAACAATTTGATGAAGAAATCTGTCAGCTATCACATCCAGAAAAATCTGGGCCTTACTATTACTTGTCCTCCAGTCTATATCTGGGAAGTTAAAATCTCCCATAATCACACAATTTCCAGTAGTATTTATTTAATTGAAAACATTGAAGAGATCACTATCCATATTGAAATTGGATCCTGGGGGTCTGTCGCATACCCTAAGCACTATCCCAAGGGAACCTCTGGTAGCTTTCTTCCCCAAAGTGATTTTGATCCAAACAGACTATTTTACCATTGCATCACTTCTAATTTCATTACAGTCTACCCCTTCATTTATATAGAATGCTCCTCCACCACCTTTACCGTTATTTCTGTCTTTCCTGAACAGCATATAACCTTCAATACCTGTATGCCGTCATGGCTACTATTTCACCATGTTTCTGTTATCCCTATAATATCTGGTATCACTTCCTGCACCAGTAGTTCTAGAGCTTCCATTTTGTTACCCAGGCTCTTTGTATTGGTGTTACAGGACATGAGACAGATAACGTGGGTGAGGTAATACCTTTTATTGGATCAACACAGAGGTCTGAAGAAGAGCTCTTGTGTGGCTCAAAAGCTTGTCTCTTTCACCAACAGAAGTTGGTCCAATAAAAACTGGAAATATACTCAGTTAGATGTACTCTGCATTTTTTTCCACCATTACGTAAAGTGTCAGAGGTTGACCACAGTTAGCAATAGACAGGTGGTCTGAGGTGATGCAGTGAATCTTTTTTCTGGATGTCTAGTTGGTGCTTGCTCACATGCTTGGGGTCATACTGATTGACCCATTTGGGGTTGGGAAAGAACTTCCTTCTGGTCACATTGATATAGAGCTTAGGTTTTTTGTAGGCTTTTTTGGTCTAATTCTTGAGCATTGGGAGTTCATCTGGGAGTATCTTACCTAATCAATTCCCTGCCTCGGCAAGGGCCTTGGCCATTGATGGCATCTTGGTCTTTCGTGTTCTCTTCCTGTGGCCCACATTTTATTCTCCTGAGGACTGAAATGCTTTGGTCTAATGAAAGTATTTGTTCTTAATATAGAGATAACTGGGGGAAATTGAATGACCTATGATATACCGGAGGTCAGACTAGAGGATCTGATGGTCTCTTCTATTAATCTATTGGAAACAGTCCTATTTTAAAAATATACGTTTCTCTGCCGCATTACTGTGTGAAACACATTGCCAAATGGGAAGCTACCAAACTGGTAGCAGAGGAGAACCAGTGAAACTGACCATACATTAATGTCCTGATCCAAAGCGCACTGATATCAAAGGCTTTGGATCAAGTCTGTAATGCTGTCAAATGGACAAAATAAAAAAACCTGGAAAAAGAACAGTTTTCTTTTGCTCTCTTTCAGTTATGATAATTTTAGGTACTTTATTTGTAACAACAGAAGTTAAAAAAATTCCCACAAAATATTTTTTGGGTTTTTTTTATGTTGACATTATTTTCAGCACATTCTTCTGATGAATGTTAGCAAAGACTATTTGAAAGCCCAGATACTGTAGATCTACTGGTTGTCCTTTATCAAATATTTTGATAACTCTTTGAAAGAGTTCCAATATATTGGAGAGGCACAATTTTTATTTTCAAAAGCATGCTTCCTTTTCCTTTTCCTTTGCCTCCTCCCTATAGCAGAAAAATCACAGCACTAAGAGGGGGAGACCACCACTGGTAATTTATACCCAGCCAGTTTCTAAACCTGAAACCAAGAGTGTGGCTTTGCTCTAGACTTGCCTTTCAGCACCCTGGAGATACATCTCAAAACTGGAACCAAGTAGGCCCTCTCTTCCCCCCTCCCCAATGCCTTAAACAATGGCAGAATCTCTCCCAGATCTTGACCAGCCGAACAAGGGATTACCCCCTTCTCCTATCTTTCCTCCATCACAAGAACAGCATTTTATTTTTCACAGAATACTATTATACAGTACTCCAAAGCAAGATTTTTCACTCTGCCTTCTACAAAAGCCCTTGATTCAACCCACTGGCAAGGTCACCAGTTCTGCCTTTGTCTCAGTACCCTGCAAACCACAAACTCACTGTTATAGAGAGAGGGGGTGGCCCGTTATGGGAGCTGGGCTTAGCTACCACCCTGTGACTAATCAGCAGTTCCTAACTGGGGCTAGAAGGCTAGGCATCAGTTTATAGGTTGGAGATCACTTGGTCTTCATAACTGCTATCAGGAAGTGCACTTGCTAAGAGAGAGCTGCAGTCCCTGGATCAAGAGAAAGAACCAATGACTCTGAAAAAGACTTAGGGGTCATGTTGAATACTCAGCTGAACATGAGGTTGCGGTGTGATGCTGTAGCCAAAGGGGCTAATGCAATCTTTGTTGTATAAACATATAATCAATGGAATCTCAAGTGAGGGTAGAGAGGTTATATTACCACTGTGTTTGGCACTGGCGTGACCATAGCTGGAATACTGTGCCTAGTTCTGGTATCCACAATTCGAGAAAAATGTAGATAAATAGGAGAGAGTTCAGAAAAGAACCACAAGAATGATTAATGGATTGGAAAATATACCTTATAGGGATAGACTCCAAGAGCTCAATCTATTTAGCATAATAAACAGAAGGTTAAGGGGTAACTTGAGCACAAGCTGTTACAGGAGTTTGATAATAGAGGACTCTTCAGTCTGGCAGATAAATTTACCACAAGGTCCAGTGGCTGGAAGCTGAAGCTAGACCAATTCAAACTCGAAATGAGGTGCAAATGGTTAACAGTTAAGATAATTAGCTAATGAAACAACTTTGCAAGGATTGTGCTGGATTCTTCAGCACTGTCAATTTTTAAATCAAGATTGGATTTTTTTCCCTAAAAGATATGCTTTATTTCAAAAAGGAATTAATTTAGAGAAGTCCTATGGCCTCTCTTATGCAGGAAATCAGATTAGATTATCATGGCTATTACTTCTGGCCTTATAAATTATGAATTTATTAAGTTGAGTCACTGAAAATGTTATTAGAACCATTATCAAAATGGAAAACATTTTGATAATAGTTTCAATAAAATTGTTTATAAAAATATTACCAAAACTTCTGAGAAAACAAAAACTGGGTCCATTTTCAAAAATTGCCATGTAGAAACAACTTTGAAATTTTGAATCTTTTTGTGAATTAAAGAAAAAAATCTACCAGTTCTAGAAATTAATGAAGTTCACTTAAGGCAACTAATCAAAAGTGCATGAGCATAGCAAAAGCTCTGGAAAAGAGAAAAAATGTTTTTTGTGTGTGGTGTAAGTTATATTTTTTGTAGTACTGAATCAATTGTTTTGCAGAAAGCTAAATACATTATGTCACACAGTTCTCTTTCATATCATTTGTGAACATGTTAAATATTGTAGGGTCAAGAACCAATTCCTGTGGGACCCCACTAGAAACACTCTCATTCAGTGATGAATCCACATTTACAATTACATTTTGAGACCTATCAGTTAGACAGTTTTAATCCATTTAATGCGTGACATGTTCATTTTATATCTTTAGCGTTTTAAACAAAATGAAGTGAAATGCCTTACAGAAGTCTAAGGCCATGTCTGCACTTGTGGAGGCATGCAGATTAAATGTAGCTATATGCCACAATGAAAGGCAGGCTGCATTCACACTGTGATGTTTAGCTACACATGAAAGGCCCTGGCAGGGGAGAAACAGCAGGAAAATTCTCTGGCAGTGGGGAGCTGCCAGAACTTTTCCTCATTGCCTCTAGTCACTGCTTTCCCCCTGCCAGAGACTTAGCATGTATAAATAACAGTGCAGATGTGGAAGGTGCTTCTTGGGTGTGTAGCGAGCCATCTGGGTGTATATTCTAGGGTTCTGGCATGTTCTGCATGCTTAAGCAGTGCCTCGCTGTCTACACTGCCATTTTATACACATACTAGCTGGGCATGCTGTGTCTGTGGTCTACACACTACCATATATTACATCAACACTGTTATCTTTATCAGTTAAACTTGTAATCACAGCAAAAAAGTTAAGTTAGTTTGACAGGATCTGTTTTCCATAAACTTATGTTGATTGGCATTAATTGTATAACCCTCCCTTAATTCTTTATTAATCAAATCCTGTATCAGCTGCTTCAATATTTTGTCTGGGATTGATGTCAAACTGACAGACCTAGAATTACCCCGGTCATCTTGTTTACCTTTTTAAAATATTGGCCATCTTGATTTAATATTGAGAAATGAAGACCTTATTGCACAGATGTGTTCTTTTCCCCCATCATTTTCTTCTTATTTGCAAAAAGAGTATGAATGTGTCATGTGATTCAATTAGAAGGAATATAGATTATTGTGGCAGCAAATGTGGCATTCTGATGGGCAAGACTGGATTCCCCTCTATTTTTCACCTAATAATTTACAAACACAATTCTGTGTCTCGAATTGCATAACTAGATCATGTACAAGCCACACCCCTGGTTTGGGAGAATTTGAAGTCAGTTATTCATTGTCAGTCAGTTTAAATGCACATGTATCCAAGATTATCTTTCCTCTGTAGTGACTTCCTAAATATAGCAAGCAATGTCACTACACTTCAAAAATGAGTGTGGAAGTAAGTGTCTGAAACACAGCAGAAGGAGCAGAAGTGTTACAAAACAGAATGTGATGAGGATATTAGACAAAAATAAAATTAATGGCAGTATGGGTTGGCATCTTTAGTACATAGTTCCTTAGCCAAAACACCGACTGCTCACAGAATAATACAAGTGACATGGAAAAAAAGGAAGGGAGGTCAAAGTTTCTCCTTAGCCTACAGTTCCTAATATAGCCTTTAATATGAACACATTGGTCACAAATATCTTACTGCTGTACTGATTTCTTGGCAAACTGAAGCAGCACTGAAATTAAAGTTACATATTCCTAATTCAATGATCAGATGCACTTCACTAATATTTTTAAATGAACAAAAAACTTTTATAAATGTACACTATTGTATTTATCAATGAATTGTAATATTTCCAATATGATTATCTTTACCGTATCAAATGTAAAGTGGCTCAGGCCACCTGTCTGTATTTTTTAAAGTATTGTTTCTTCTGGGTAATAGGGATCCTTATTGTAATTGTTCATAGTGTGCCATTGGCTGTCACAAGCCACTGGAGAATATTGTGTGCAATCCATTTTGATTTGTCCTCACTGTCATCCTTGACTGTATTGGAATAGTTGATTATTAGCGAGTGCCACCATATTTTTAAATTCTGTTTTCTCGTCCACTCATATTTTCAAGTTTTCACTTTTCTATGGGTCAGAGATATGTACTTCAAAGAACAAATCAGCACACATTGCCACATTTAATTGATGGTGTCAATTTATGGATAATCTGATGCAATATTTCTGGACTACATAAAAATGCCCATACAAGGTCAGACCAATGATCCATCTAACCCATTATCCTGTCTTCCCAGTGGCCAGGACAGTTGCTTCAGAGGGGATGAAGAGAACAGGGCAATTATTGCCATCTCCAGTTGTCCAGTTCCAGCACCTGGCAGTCAGAGGGTTAGAGACACCTAGAACATGGGGTTTCATCCCTGATCACCTCAGCTAATAGCCATTGCTGGACCAATCCTCCATGAACATATCTAATTCTTTTTTGAACTCAGCTATAATTTTGGCCTTCACAATATCCCTGGCAATGAGTTTCACAGATTGACTATGTATTGCATGAACAAATACTTCCTTTTGTTTGTTTTAAACCTGCTGTCTATTCATTTCATGTGGTGAACCCTAGTTCTTGTGTTATGAGAAGGAGTAAATAACACTTCCTTATTTACTTTTTCTACACAGTGATGATTTTATAGATCTCTATCATATCCCCCCTTAGTCGTCTCTTTTCCAGTCTGAAAAGTCCCAGTCTTTATTAATCACTCCTCATATGGAAATTGTTCCATAACCCTAATAATTTTTGTTGCCCTTCGTTGTACCTTTTGCAATTCGGTATTCAATTATGCATTCAGTATTCAAGAAATGGGCATACCATGGATTTATAGCGGTGTTATGATTTTTTCTGTCTTATTATCTATCCCTTTCCTTTTGGTTACCAACATTCTCTTAGCTTTTTTTGACTGCTGCTGCACATTGGGTGGATGTTTTCAGAGAACTATCCACAATGATTCCAGGATTTCTTCCTTGAGTGGTAACAGCTAATTAAGATTCCATCATTTGGACTGTATAGTTGGAATTATGTTTTCCAATTACCATACTTTTGCATATCAACACTGAATTTCATGCCTTTTTCTTGCCCAGTCATTCAGTTTAGTGAGATTCCTTTATAACTTTTCACAGTCAGCTTTGGACTTAACTATCTTGAGTAATTTTGTATCATCTGCAAACTTTGCCACCTCACTGTGTATCCCTTTTTCCATATAATTTATGAATAAGTTGAATAGCACTGATCCCAGTACAGATCCTTGGGGGACCCCACTATTCACCTGTCTTCATTCTGAAAACAGACCATTTAGTCCATTTAGTCCCTTTGTTTCCTGTTTTATAACCAGTTACTGATCCATGAGAGGACCTTCATTCTTATCCCATTATCATTTACTTTACTTATGAGCCTTTGGTAGGGACCTTATCAAAGGCTTTCTGAAAGTCTAAGTACACTATATCCACTGGATCACCCTTGTCCACATGTTTGTTGACCCCCTCAAAGAATTCTAAATGACTGGTATGGCATGATTTCCCTTTATAGGAACTGTATTGACTTTTCCCCAACATATCATATTCATCAGTGTGTCGGATAAGTTTGTTCTTTATTATAGTTTCAGCTAGGCCTGTCAATTAATTGCAGTTAATGTCTGCGATTAATTGAAAAGATAATTAATGTATTAATTTTTTTAACGCAATAATCGCAGACCACTGGGTGGGGAGGGAAGCATCAGCTGCAGAGCGACCTGTGTCCTGTGAGGCACAGTAAATCAAGCTGCTACCAGAAGGCATGAAGGGAAGAGAAGACAGAGGAAGAAGTGGCTCTAATCCTGACTCCAGAGAAGAGGTAGGGATCGTGACCCTCTGTACCTTGCCTCTTTGTCCCTGGTCGGCCACTCTGTCCTAGGACCAACCCCCACCTTGTGCTATGCCCCGTTGCCCCCAGATGGCCACTCACTCCTGGGACTGCTCTCCCTCCACCCACACCGCCTGCACTGTGCATCATTGTTCCCGGCCACTCACTTATTCCAAGGATTGACCCATTGCCTCTGGCTGGCCCCTTGCTCTGCGATTACCCGTAGAAAGCAGGGACCTGACGAGCTCAAGCTCCCTGCACCAGCCTCTCCTCCCCTGCAGTATGCTAAGTGCCTGTTTCTTTGTTGCTGTTTCTTTTTCACAGTGCAAATATTTGTATTAAATAATAAATATAAAGAAAGCACTGTACACTTTGTATTGGGTTGTAATTGAAATAAATATTTTTGAAAATGTAGAAAAAAAATCCAAAAATATTTAAATAAATTATATACTATTTTGTTTAATAGCATAATTACTTGTGATTATTTTTTAATTGCTTGACATCCCTAGTTTCAATCTATTTTTCTGGTACTGAGTTTAGCCTTATTGCCCTATAATAACCAAGATTTTTTCTGGAGCATTGTTTAAAAAGAATTGTTATATTAGCTATCCTCCAGTCATCTGGTACAGAGGCTGATATAAGCTATTTATTACATATCAGAGTTAGTAATTCTGTAATTTCATATTTGCATTTCTTCAGAACTCTTGGGTGAATACCACTTGGGTCATGGATAGAATTCATTTAGCTTCTCTGCCTTGTCGTCCTCGAGGGCTTCCTTAGTACCTCAATTGTCCAGTGGTCTCACATTGTTTGGAAGGTCGCCTACTTCTGACATACTTAAAATTATTTTTTCTGTTTGTTTTCTGTCTTTTGATAGTTCCTCTTCAAATTTTTTGGCCTGCCTAATTATACTTTTATATTTGACTTGCCAGAGTTTATGTTCCTTTCTATTTTCCTCTTTTACTCTGTTTAGCCAATGTGACCTTTTTAGGCCTCTTTCTATTTTTTTTATTGGGAGTATACATATAGTTTGAACCTCTATTAAGATGTTTTTAACAATTTTCCATGCACCTTAAAGGCATTTCATTTGTATGACTGTTCCTTTTAATTCCCATTTAGCTAGTTTCCTCATTTTTCTGTAGTTCTCCTTTTTGAAGCTAAATGCTGCTGTAGTTGGTTTCTTTGATATTTTTTTCCCTAAGAGTGTTAAATTTACTTACATTGTCATTGCTGCTACTGAGCAGTTCACCTCTTGAACAAGATCTTTGTGCCCCTTAGGACTAAATCAAGAAAGCCTTATTCCCTTGTGGGTTCCAGGACTAGCTGCTCTAAAAAGCAGTCATTAATGATGTCTAGAAATTTTGTCTCTGCATCCGGTCCTGAGGACGTTTCCAGTCGATATGGAGATAGTTCAAATCCCCCATTATTATTGGGTTTTCTGTTTTTGCAGCCTCTCTAATCTCCCTGAGCATTTCAGAATTACACTCAGCAATCACCATTCTAGTCAGGTGGCCAGTAATATTTTCCTCAGACTAATTCAGGAAGAACAAAATGTACTGCACCACCCATAGAACCATTTGCCTGGTTGTGTTGATTGAGCTGCACTTTGTTTTCATACCTGGCGCTGTGCTTCCACCTATGCAGTCAATTCTTCTCAAAGCCATGGACTCTGTAACAGGGTGTACTAGGCCCTTTAAGACCCTTTACTGGAGACCTTATGGTCCTACTATACCCTGCTCCAAAAAAGGAGCAGTAAAGGTGGGTCCTCTATTGGCTTCAGGGAAGCAGCCAATCAGAACCCAGCAGGCTAAATTAAAAGGCTCTGCAGGGCCTGAGTAGATCAGTTCATGGTGGGGACCTGGAGGGATAAGATAGAGAAAGTCTCTGGGGAAGGAGGCCTGAGAGAGGCCCTGTGCAGGCAGGGGACAGACAGAGAGCCCTGAGTAAGGGTGAAGCAGAAGGGGCTTTGTGGGAAGTGACCCAGGGAATAGCAGTAGTAATTATTAAAAGAAGCAGCTTGTGGCTGCTATTTGTAGGGTCCCTGGGTTGGGACCTCGAGTAATGGGCAGGCCTGAGTCCCTCCAGTGGCCACTGGAGAAGTGGCTTTAGCCCCACAGAGGGATAAGATTGCATTAAAAGACAAAGAATAGGGCTGGAAGTCTAAACAGGCCCAGGGATGGGGCTGAAGACCCTGATGAGGGCCAACCATTAACTGAATGTTGCTACCCCGGAAGGGGACTGAAGTTAAGAAGTGACCTGGCTGGAGACCTGGGACACCACAGAACCGATAAAGGCAAAGAGTTTCCAGGGAGAAAGCCCTGGGGCCACTGCTCTTGAACAGGGCGGGGACAGACTTAAAGCAAACCCAGAAGGGGCTGAGAGCTAGGCCCAGAGACAGAGCTGTAGACAGCAAAAAGGGCACAGCAGTAGTTCTTGTTGGACCTTTGCTACTCTGGAATGGTTTCCTCCATTTTATACTACCATGTTTCTCCGAAAATAAGACAGGGTCTTTTATTATTTTTTGCTCTGAAAGATGGGTTAGGGCTTATTTTCAGGGGATGTCTTATTTTTTTCCATGAACAACAAAGTATATGGGGACCTTTACTTGTGAACCGCTTGTAAACTGTAACTACGGCTTATTTTTGGAGTAGGGCTTATATTTCAAGCATACTCCAGAAATCCTGAAAAATCATGCTAGGGCTTATTTTCGGGGTAGGGCTTATTTTCGGGGAAACACGGTATGTGTGTTGTGACCAGAGGACTGGGCCACTGAAGACCGACCTGACGAGGTTAACAGCTGACAAGGGGCATGTAGTGAGGCAGTGTGGCCTCCCTACGAGCCAGATGAGGAGGAGTCACCCTCCCTAACCCAAATGGGTGGAGCTATACCAAACACACTCCTCCCACCAGAAATGGGAGGGACAGGAAGTATAAAAGGCAGGGCCTCCAGTTTAGTTGGGGCTAAAACGGTGAGGATGATGGTCACATCTGATTCACTCCAGGTTGCTGCCTTTGCTGACATGCCCAGAGGCGTCTTGCCCACTGAGGAGTGTGTGCATGCAAGGGAACTGCCAAGACTGCTGCATGGCACCTATCCCACAGAGTAAGTGAGGATGCCCTGTTGACCCAGGTGCATACCTGGGAGAGGATAGGAAGTAGCCCAGAGATGGCCAACTGCACTTCGGTCGTGTTGGGGTCTGCACTCTGATCAGTGCATTACAGTTGGATGCCCCGCTGATCCTGTGGCGGATCACTCCCACAATGTCATGGCCCTGGACTGGGATGTGGTGGAGTCGGGTGGGCTCATGTCTTCCTATCCCCTGCTGCCCCACTCCTGGTGTGACAGCACCCCACCATAGACCAAGAGGCCTGCATTTTCTCATTGTATACTTGAGCCAAGAGCCCAGGCTATAGACTGCTTCCTTGTCAGACCTTGACTGAGGGCCTGGGCAATAGACTGTTTGTCTGCCCCACCCTGCCTGAAGGCCAGGAGCTATAGACTGCTTAATTGATCCACCCTGCCTGAGGACCAAAACTGTGAGCTTGTCCTGCCTGGCCTGAGGGCCAAGAGCTATAGACTGGGCATCCTGTCTAGGCTGCATACTTGCCCTGCCCTGCCTGAGGGCTGCTTAGTTTCTTGGCCCTGCCTGAGGGCCAGGGCCCAACCCCCACTTAACTTCCTATTGGCTCACCCCATCAGTAGGTGATGAGCAAGTGAGATGGTGTGGCCTTCCTCTGACCCAGAGGGGGAGGAGCAACCAACACTCCTCTACAGAGTGCCAAGAGCAGAGAGAGAGAGAGTGCAGGTTCACACCCAACTGATGGAAACACTCATGAGAGGTAAGTGTGCCCCATCACAGACCCCCATCCATACATGGTGCCCTAAGATACAGTCAGCTGCCATTTGCTCAAAGATTGAATCAGAAATGTTTGTGTTGTGTAGTTTCAGAGTATCTTTGAAGTATTGTGTCTGCCCTCTGCGCTTGTGCCTGACCTTAATTCAGAATATAGTATTTGTTTTAATAGATGTGTCTTAGGTGTTATTAAATATTAATCTTTTATTATTCTTTTTATATTAAACTTTCATGATTTCTTGGCCAAACATCTCAGAATCTTTTCTGTGTTATCCAAAGGTGTTGGCTAAATTCTAATGTTAAGAGGATTTTGTTTTAGATACATGAATGTCTTTGTCTTAGTAGGTCTGTACTTTATTATACACTGTTTTTTTTATTCTAAACTTTAGCTGATCCTAGTGTGTTATCAACAAACTGATTTTTAGCTGGACATTAGCATATTATTAAATAATGTATTGTGTGTCCTTTTTTACTCTAAACTCTTGACCTTCAGTGAAACATCCATAAAAGAACTCCTTGTAACTGTAACCAGATAGGTGTTTTCTGTAAGTAATAAAATAAAAATCTGTCAAAAGACGCTTTTAGCTTGTCAGGAGTTACTTTAGCTCATTATTTCTGTCATAATGTAAGGTATATTTTGATAGATATCTTTTGTAATTGATAAAATAGTGAATGGTTGAATCACTGTGTTTTGCTTATCAATTATGTAAACCAAATACCATGAAAAGAAGTCAATAGTTTTATTTTCTGGTTTTTTTTCTGTGGACACACATGGCATATAAAGAGATGTCTGTTATTATAGATCTATGTTGTAATAGCCAAAATGGTGTTATTGAAAATGGATGCTCATAAGTGCTCTGTAATTGATAAACGTAGTAATTGACAAAATGGAGAAGAAACATGTGGTATAGCAGGTGGGTTTCATAATCAATGTATCAGCAAAACATTACTGTATGGATAAATGTCTAAGTATTAAGAGCTAATTGTGGTCACAGATGGTCCTAGGAGTGATAAATTAGTTACTAATAATTTTGAATTATTGATTCAAAATAAGATCAAGCATGAGACAGGACTTTTATTTGTTCTGAATAGTATATAAGAGGTGAGTTTTAGGGAGTTAGAAGTGAACTCATGTAGGCTGCTATGCTTCTCCAGCTTCAGATTTGGTGCATATGTTTCCTTGTCTATATTCTGTATAGTGCTGTATTAAGTATTGCTTGATTGTCTTACTTAAATAAAACTTCAACTAAGTTAGTTATTTGCCATCATAATTTATTAAATCCAAACATGAAGCACAGACATATGGATTACATAACTAGTCCATGCTAGCCAGGGTGCAAATCAATTGGAGACCCTCAGTACTGACTGAACCAGCTTTCTCCAAAAGTTCCAGAGGGGTAGCCATGTTAGTTTGTATATAGCAAATGTCACAAAGTTCAGCTATCAGGTGCACCATATCATCATCAGGAAAAATGTTCCTGATGGCTTGTAGTCCATCTTTGTGTGGAATGTTGGTGTAGAGAGCTTCTACATCCATAGTGTCTAGGACGGTGTTTTCTGGGAGATCACCGATGGATTGTAGTTTTCTCAGGAAGTCAGTGGTATCGTGAAGATAGCTAGGAGTGCTGGTGGCATAGGGCCTGAGGAGAGAGATAAACACCTACAGGATATCCATAAAACATTCTTAAAACTACAGTACTCACCTGGAGAGATGAAGAAACAAATTGACAGAGCCGGAAGGGTACCCAGAAGTCACCTACTACAGGACAGACCCAACAAAGAAAATAACCGAACACCACTGGCCATCACCTACAGCTCCCAGGTAAAATCTCTTGAACACATCATTAAGGATCTATAACCCATCCTAGAAGATGATCCCTTACTTGCTCAAGCCGTGGGAGGCAGGCCTATCCTTGCTTACAGACAGCCCCCCAACCTGAAGCAAATACTCGCCAGCAACCATACACCATACAACAAGAACAGTAACCCAGGAACCTATCCCTGCAACAAACCCCGCTGCCAACTCTGACCGCACATCGACTCTAGTGACACCATCACAGGTCCTACACATCAACCACACCATCAGGAGCTCATTCACCTGCACATCCACTAATGTAATATATGCCCTCATGTGCCAGCAATGCCTTTTTGCCATGTACATTGGCCAAACCGGATTGTCACTACGCAAAAGAATAAATGGACACAAATCAGACATAAAAATGGTAACATCCATAAGCCAGTAGGAGAGCACTTCAGTCTCCCAGGACACTCTGTAGCTGACTTGAAAGTTGCCATACTTCAACAAAAAACTTCAGCGAAAAACTGCAGAGCTGGAACTCATATGCAAACTTGACATAATCAGACTGGGATTGAACAGGGACTTGGAATGGTTCTCTCATTACAAGAAGTAATTGTCACCGTTCACACATTCTCACCCTCTAATCAATGGTTGTGAATAGACCTCATCAACTGTAACTGAACTGACTTTGTTAGCACTTTTCCTCCCCATTGTTGTTTCTTACCCTTGGATGTGTATATATATATATGTGTATATATATATACTTCCTATCTGTGATTTCCACTTCATGCATCTAACGAAGTGGGTTGCAGCCCACAAAAGCTTATGCCCACAGAAATTTGTTAGTCTTTAAGGTACTACAGGACTCCTGTTGTTTTAGCTTTCTCCAAAACTTCCACGTTGGACACCAATCCTGCCACTTGAGGCCTAGCAGTCATCATATGTGTTGCAAGTAGGAAATATCAAGCTTTTTAATGTGCCATTGATAACAGATCCATATTTCAAGACCCATAGAGCAATGTTGTGAGGACAACATCATTATACACTTTGATTTTTGTCCATAAACAGATTCTGTGTTGCTTTCAGATTCACCGATAAAGACAACTATATGTGACATTTGCTTTCTTAATTCACTCATCCATTTCATGATCGATTGTCATTTTATATTTAACATGCTGCTGAGATAAGTAAATTGTATCATGCAGGCATACCCACTGATAATTGGAAGAGTTTCCAAAATGGTAGTTAGCTGTGCTAAGAATTGTCTGGCAGTTGCCAGATCTTTCAGCTGGGCAACATTTGATACTTAACAGACTGGTCTTTATGCATTTTTGGCCAAACAAAAAGATACTGCTTTGACTGAACAAGATGGTGGTCAGTCTAGCAATCAGCTCTGCTTAATACCTGGGTTATGTGCACATTTCATAGGTCCCGCTGTCAGATCAATACATTGTCAATCAGATGCCAGTGACATGAATGAGGATACAACCTGGTTGTTTTGTATTTGTCTGAGAGCCAGAAGACAGTGTTTGTGATAATTAATTGGTGCTCAACACATGTCATCAACAAAAATAAGCCATTATTGTTTATCTTGCTGATGCCAAATATACCATACCATGTAGAATTGTCATGGCCAACATGAGCATTAAAGTCACACAGGCTGATCAATTTGTCTTCCTGGAGAATTGATCAGATCATTTAGTTAAAGTTGCTCCTTCCCCTCTTGGGGGTTAGTGCATAGGCACTGATCAGTGAAACATAATGTCCATCTCTCAGGGTCAGTCAGAGCTTCATCAATCTGTGATTTATACCAATAGGAAGATTCTCCAAAAGAAAGACAAGTTTTTTTTTCTAATTGCAAAACTGACTCCCACATCACGTGGCTTATTTTGCAGGCATTCTTTCCAGAAACAAAATGTACCTAGCACTCCCCTTAGGCAGTTGACTGTCTTCAGCAAATTGAATTTAGCTCAGTGCTGATATGCCAGTGTAGTATCTTACAAGCTCTGAAGCAAGCAGAATGGTCCACTCAGCAGGATGGTTGGTTTGACTTGGGGGATTAAGGCATGTACATGCATTCCAAGTCACAACACTGAGACAAAAGGAAACATTTTGAGGCTTGTTTAAGTTTCCATCCGGTGATGGGGCACCCTCCAGTCATAGAAAGCTGGTCAGAACTGTTTGGGATGAGCAAGTTTTAGAAAATCTTTTCTAGCCCCCTCCTCGAATTGAAGTCAGTTGTGCTGTTCTTGAATGCAGCAGCCATGTCAAACAAGATGCTGACAAACTACAAGGTCACCTCGGATCAATGTATGACCACCCATGTATAGATTTATGACTGACTCCCAGCAATGCCCATTGTCTGTCACTTTCACTGTTCTCCTATTGCTGTATGATTTATTGGATTAATAAAGGCTGGACAGGAAATTATTTAAAGTGAATGCGTAGTTGCACACCAGCTTGCACTTTATTTCAGCCAGCAAGACCATTTCCAATGGCAAGGTAAAGCCACTGGTAAAGGGGTCATGTAGGTAAAGGGATCATACAGGTACCTGACAGATATAGACAGAGTAACATTGGCAAGAAAGTTCATGTAGCCTAATCAATACTCCCTTTCAACGATTGCTTAAGCCAGCTCTTAGGTGATGCTTAGGCCAGACCCAAGGAATCCATTTACAGGGTACAACAAGTTTTAATGGTACTACAGAATTCAGGACATGCTACATATTCTTGAGTGCCATCCACTGGCACATTATTGGTAGTGTGCTCTCAAAATGGGTCTATTTGCTATTGTCTTTGACAGATGAAGGGTTTGCAGGCTCTTATGGGAGGGAAAATCATCTGGAAGTGTGTGGAAGGGGACTGGGTACTGCAAGCCTGGAAGTGAGGGCTCTGTACTTGTCCTAGGTACTTATCAATTTTTACTAGTCCTCATGCTGTAAGGGTTAATGAAGGAACTGGATTGTTTTCTGCATGGCAGCTGCCTTTTCTCCCTCTTGGTTTTTTGTTTGTTTTTTTTTGGTTTGTTTTTTTGGGGGGGTTTTTTAGATGAGAGGAGCTCCTCTCTTTGTGTGTGTGTGTGTGTGCACGCGCCTGAGAGAGAGAGAGCTTTTTGTGGAGAGGGGTGATGACTGAAACACGGAGTCAGATATTGGTACAGAAATACACAAGAGTCTTCTGGCACCGTGGATGAGACAACAAAGTGAAATGCTCAATCTGTGGCTGATCAACCTGAAGGATACTAGAAATTCAGAGGTGTAAAACCAGATGAATGATCTAAATGGATCTTCTGTATATCCCAGGCCACAGAGTTTTACCCATTTACCCTTATATTTAAGCCCTATAATTTAGGTTTGGCAGTTTGTTCCAATAGTTTAAAATCCTCATTGTTAAAAAAAAAAAAGCTCATTTCTATTTTGAATTCATCTGGTTTCAACTTCCAGCCACTGGTTCTTGTTATGTCTTTCTCTACTAGATTAAAGAGCCCTTTAGTACCTGGCCTTTTCTCCCCATGAAAGTATCTTGATCAAGTTATCTCTTGATCTTTTTTTGATATGCTAAATAGATTGAGTTCCTTAACTCTCCTTAAGTTATTTTCCCCATCCTTGAATCTTTTTGTGACTCTTTTGAGCACTGTCTTCAATTTTTCAACATCCTTTTAAAAAAGATGACACCATTTGTTGCCTTTCTCTCTCTCAGTTCTTTACAGCAGCTGCAAACTGTCTGGATCCTGCTGGTACCACGATGTGCTGTTATGCTGAAAGAGTTTGTCTCCACAACAAGTGGGCCGTCTGTCTTCTTGTCAGGATCAGACTCTGTGTTTGATTGATCTTGGCACCTGTGCAGCTTATGAAAGAATAAGACAAATCACACAAGACAGACATTAAAACAAATGTCTCTGAGGGACATGTTTAGACCTGTATCCTTCAAGCGCTAGGATGTGGTTTCACATCTCAGCCAAGGACTTATTTGCTGCTAACAGACAGATGACTACGTGCCAGACAGTCAACACCCCACCGCTGCCTCACTGAGTGGGGAAAAGCCCCCAGCACTGGGGTGTATGTGTAAAGTCAGAAGCTCTGGTTCTCCCTCTGCCATGATGGAACTGTCTGTGATCTTGTCACTGATGGCACCTGCACTCATGTTCACACGGGGAGGCCATAGCTGGATGCAGATGCGTGCTGTTGTAATAATTGGGCCTACAAATTCACCCTACTTATAAGCTCAATTGTGAAAAGTGTATGAAAGTTTATAAGATGATACAGTAATCTATCACAACAAACTGATGGAAAGTAGGTCAAGTTACTTTCAGTAAGGAATGTTATAAACAGGTGCAAGGGAACCAGACAGAGAGACTAAATTAGTCCAAACAACAACTAAAATGCCACATTGATATGATCAAGGATTATACTGAAATCATGCTTAGTAAAAACAGAAGATGTGGAACTGGAAATTAATGAACCAAAATTGATGTGTTATATATTAGATCTAATTGGTGGACAAAATAATGAGGGGATGACCGCTCCCTGTTTAGGTCCTTAAAGAAAGAGACTGAGAAGAAAAGAAGGAAGAATAGGTGGAGGCTACTGGAGAGAGCTTCACCATCATGGATGCCATCCTCACCATCTTCTTGGATCCCAGACTTCTGCTTCTTAATCCTGAGGGACGACCCAATCAGGCCACAGAGAGAGATCCAGATGCCATCACCTCTCTTAGCAACTCCAGCTGAATCCCAAACACCACCTTAGGTTAAATGAGATCAGCTCATGAAATGACAACAGCTCCAGCTCATCTCAACTAACTTCTTTCATTTGTTCCCAGAGGGACAGTTTTAGACTTTTAACAGCAGCTGCAGCAACAACAACAGCTCCAGCTCATTTCAACTAAAACTAAAATCTTCCCTGTTACCCCAAAGGACACTTATTAGCATCTCTGATACCATCTAATAGGGTGACAAACAGTTGTGTGTGTGTGCGGGGGAAGTTTCATTCTAAAACTCTCACCAGCTAAAGTGAAAAAGAACAAGGGATGTTGCTAAAATGAAAGCCGTACTTAATACTTTACATTTCAAATACTTCAGATGTTTTCCCTTCTTTTCTACATTTTTAATGTAAAAGGTTAAAAGGATTTTTAACAGTGGGTTTACCATGGTACTAAGCAGGCTGAGGTCTCTGTATACCAAACCTTGAACCATGCTAACCACAGTGACAGGGTTATGTGAACAGCTTGCCCATATACTGCATCTAAATGAATACATTTAATTCTTTAGTGATTCATGATATAGATCTCTGGCTAAAAGAGGGACAGTTTGTGAATGGGGTGGGTCTTAGCTGAGGGTCTATACAAGCAAATACAGCAACCATTCTGCACTCAGTTCCCACCAAGCTAAGACGTTAACGTCTGTTTCAAAAAGAGCAGGAAATCTGTCCCAAACACCAAAGTGAAAAAAAATCAAGAGCCAGATTGTTAAAATATTTAGGTGCTGAAAGATTCAGATTGATGCCTTGTAGGATTTTCAAAAGTGTCTAGGAGTCTAACTCCCATTGGAGCAGGGACTGGAAACTGGGTGTCCCAGGAACAGAATTATCATTTCTCTCTCACTTTCTCTGGCTCAGTGCCTATTTAAATAGTCCATACAAAGTGGCACAAATTCAACAAGAGAGACTGCAAGAAACCTATGACAGAATATGCTATAACCATGTGGCTTGAGCACTCAATGGGCAGGTAGAAAAGCTGGGTTCAAGTCTCTGCTTTGAGTTAGGCAGAGGGGGGATTTAAGTCTAGGTCCCCATGTCTTGGCTGAGGACTCTAACCACTGGGTTATTAGGTATAAATAGTGGGGAGATCACCTCCTCCTCGCTTTTTTATGAGAAAGGACTGATCTGAATTAGGCACCTAATTCCAAGAGAGGGTTCCTGGCTGTGAATCCTAAGCAGAGATAGGCACCTTCCTCTGGCTCAGATTTAAACACCTAAATCCCCTTGAGGGGGAGGGCTTAGGACCCCAAACCTATCCTCGGTATTTCCTATGGACTAGCTTCGGCGACTCCCCTCTCAGCTCTCTGGTATCTCTGAATCCCATTCTGAAGCATCTTAGTCTCCCCATGCATTTTATAGGGAGCCTGGCAGCCTTAGGGCTGCATATTCTATTAAGAAGGTACCTACAATTAAGCATTGAGTGCTGAGGACTGTACAAATGTATTTAACATTTCTAAGGTGGCACTACTCAGTTGCTACTTATCAATCATTGGTTTACAAATTCTGAACAAAAATCCTTTTGGTTTCCTTCTCTAGGTGACATAGGTCTTTGCATAGTGGTGTCAGAGGGCAGAAAGGGTTAGGGTCAGGCCCCAGGAGCAAATGGATTTAGATCATAACATAATTTCCTGTGATGGAATCATCTTTATTTTCTCTCTCAATTAATCTCTCATCTCAAACATCAATCTCATTTTGACAGGCGCTAGAGGCAGTATTACTACTCAGCAAAATTTGACTTGGGATGAAATGGACCAAAATTTACTAATGTGAGAGAAACCGATACAACTTTGAAAACCTCTAGTCAGGGAGAGAGAAAAGTATTAGGGTACCTGCAAGTTACTTTAAATGACAATGGAATTTTTTTTTATCATTACGGTTAATTGTGACTAAAGGAAACAGGCCTCACTATATTGGCACAAGACAGAATTATTGTCTTTTCTTATAAACCTTCATCATGTCTCATCTTCCCTATCAACATCACTATGGTTTCTGTTAGGCTCCCAGTCTAGGGACCATTTTTGACTCCTTCCTCTCCCTTGCCCCACACATCCAGGCCATATTCTAATCCAAGCCCCAGCACACACACTCCAGTCTCTAAAAAATGCACCCTCTAAAGTCTAAATCATCTTCTTTGCCTGTGGATTTTATCATATTATTCCTTTGTCATTCCCACTGGCTACCCATTCACTACTGCAGCAAACTTAAACTTATCATCACCACCTTCAAAGCTAATTTTGTCTCTCCATGCTTATTGTCCCTTGCAAAATTTCATGTTGTCTCTATTTGAAATGATTTCTCCACAGATCTGTAAACATCTTGTGCCCTTCTTAGTTATGGCCTTCTATAAATGCTACATTCTTCCTTAGCCCATCTGGAATCTGTCTACTCTGTCCACAGTTAAGACTCATTTCTCATATGCTACTTACAATGAGTCAACTGGATTTGTATATAAACTGACTATTGTAGTTCCCCAAAACCCAAACTCCACTTGTCTGTCAGGACTTGGCCTTCCTTTGTGTTTGGAAAGTGGTAAGCACATACAAGGTGCTACAGAAATAAATCAGATTTGAGCACTCAGATAAAAAGGAACTAGATCTGAATAAAGCCTAATTTTTGTTGTGCATAATTAAAACCGTACTGAGGGTTTAGCAAAGTGACATCTAGCCGTATTTTTCCTTCTCTCTGCTTAACATATGTTCCCAATAAGAACAAATCGCATTCTGTTCTAGTGAAGTTCAAAGAACTACATCTCAACTTAGGTTGTTTTTGGCTTCTTTTTTTACCTCTTATAGGTAGCAAGATGGCTCCGTAGAGATAAAAGAAAAATGTAATTGCCTACTTTGCTATATATTGTGCTATTATTGGCATAGGTGGGTGAATGATGCAAGAAGGTGCTTATGAACATTCATTTGCATGAAAACTGCGATAAAAACTGCAAATATCTTTCAGTTGTTTTTGTGATCTCTTTTGTGTATTTTTGTTTGCAAGAATGCACATAGAAAACAATCACAAATACTCATTCAAACATTTACACTCTTCTGGAAAGGTAATGGTTTGGGTAATGGTTTGGGGATACTTTCAGTCATGGAGCAAAAATGCTATCATGAGATGGTGATAGCTGTGTGAATACTGATTTCTCAATTGTTGTGAGAAATCCATAGAATCAATTATTTTTGCATAAGACTTTAATTTTGAACAATGAACACATTTGTAAAAATCTAATTTTGTTTTCAGATAATTCATTACCAGGGAAAGGATATTCATTGATTAATTTTTTGTTATAAACATTTCACTGAGCTGTAGAGTGAGATTTTCAAAGGTACCATCACCAACTAGCATTCAGTAGGTGTTGGGCAATTTCACTCCACTGTGCATCTTTGAAAATCTCACCACTAGTTGCTAGTCTACTGCTAATCATCATCTGTCAGGTAATTGATCCCACTGTGTCTCCTGCATCAAGCAGTTCTATTTATGCCAGTCCACTCTGACTACAGAATCATGAACACTCTAGAATTGGAGATGGTGTGATTTATTAAAGAAACCAAAACATCCAGTCTATCACAAACTCCAGTAGAGTTTTCCAAAAAAAGCAGATGCTTTTAACATACTTTTTCCAGCCCATCTCAGGTTTTCTTTTAAATAATTTTGTTTTGGCAATTTCATGAAACAATATTTCACCCCATATTACTCTCTTGACATTCCTAATAAGTTGTATTTTAATTTAAAATAACAATTTACAATTCAATTAATTTATAACAACATAATCCATTATAATCACAATACGATAAATGGGTGTTTTAAGCAATTTTAATGCTCATAGCAGCTGGATCTCTAAAGTGTGGAAATAGCTCACATTTTTCACCATGTGTAGTGCAGCCTGTGAAAAGCACCACTTTTTAATTACATAAGAACATAAGAACGACAATAGTGGGTCAGACCAATGGTTCATCTAGCCCAGTATCCTGTCTTCTGACAGTGGCCAATACCAGGTGCTTCAGAGGGAATGAAGAAAACAGATAATCATCAAGTGATCCAACCCCTGTTGCCTATTCCCAGCTTCTCGCAAACAGAAGCTTGGGATAATTCAGAGCATGGTTTTGCATCCCTGCTCATCCTGGCTAATAGCTTAATGTCCCTATCTTCCATGAACTTATCTACTTCTCTTTTGAACCCTGCTATAGCATTGGTCTTCACAACATCTTGTGGCAAAGAGTTCCAAAGGTTGATTGTGTGTCGTGTGATGAGATACTTCCTTTTGGTCATTTTAAACCTGCTGCCTATTAATTTCATTGGTGAACCCAAATTCTTGTGTTATGAGGAAGAGTAAATAACACTTCTTTATTTACTTTCTCCACACCAGACATGATTTTTAGACCTCTATCATATTCCTCCTTAATCATCTCTTTTCCAAGCTGAAAAGTCCCAGGCTTATTAATCTCTCCTTATATGGAAGTTGTTCCATAACCCTAATAATTTTTTTTGCCTTTTTCCTGCACCTTTTCCAATTCCAATATATCTTTTCTGAGATGGGGTGACCAGATCTGCACACAGTATTAAAGATGTGGGCATACCATGGATTTATAAAGAGACAATATATTTTCTGTCTTATTATTGATCCCTTTCCTAATGATTCCCAACATTCTGTTAGCTTTTTTGATTGCTGTTGCACATTGAGTGGATGTTTTCAGAGAACTATCAACAATGACTCCAAGATCTCTTTCTTCAGTGGTAATAGCAAATTTAGACCCCATCATTTTATATATATAGTTGGGCTTTCGTTTTCCAATGTGCATTACTATGCATTTATCAACATAGAATTTCATTTGCCATTTTGTTGCCCAGTCACCCATGTGACATTCTCCCCTGCAACCAGTGGAAAGTCATTTCCAGTCAGCATTTCAGTGGGGATCTTGTCCAGCCCCGCCCCCCTTAGGTTACCTTCCAAGCCATCACACTGTACCTGCCCTCTCGACACAGGCACACAAATCCTACCACCCCCCACCACTTGGAGCAATGCCTCCTGGCCAGGAAACAAGTCACTTTCTAGGATCCAGTCTGGACTGACTAGAGAAAGTTGTGTTCCTGTGTCCCTCCATCTGACAGCCTTCCTGCCATTTATCTTGATATCTCTGAGAAACTTCTTACTCCCCCCTGCACCTACAACATCCACAAAGCCAGTCCTGTAAAGAGTGGGTGACTCCTCTCCTCAGGAGTTAGAATCATTTCATTCACTTGGGCTTAGGGGGAATTAACCCCCTTCAGTTCTAGGCAGTGATTTTTCAAATGCTCCGTGCAGTTGCGTTTATGACACCTTCTTGGACTCTCCTCCTTCACAGGTGAGTTGTACTGGGTTTCTCTAAGACAGCCAGGACTTCTCGGGGGGCAATCATCTGCCTTTCCATCCACTCTCGGTCTTCACAGGGGTGAAATGGAATCCCCCTTTGGAACTGGGTTTATGCCTCTCCCTCTGAAGTTTACGGCCCATAGACAGTTATGCTTGCTCAAAAGCATCTGCCATTGCACCCATTTCTATTACAGATTTCAAATTCTTATTCCACAGGTTATTCCTCACATTATCTGTACAGCCACTTAGAAACTTCTCTTGACCTGTTAAATCAAGGAATGGGTCATATGTCACAATAATCTTCCTTTTAACTGATTTGATTAACAAATCACATAATTGATAAGCATATTCGCTATGTGTCATGCCTGTATCCCTCTTAAGATTTCTACATTTCATTCTGTACATTCAGGTGCAATCTGAAACTTTTGCAAGACAGCTCTCTTAAACACATCATACCTTAAAGTCTCAATTGTCATCTCTTTAAACAGACAAAGCTTTGCCCGACAACTTTGCTATGAGTAGGAACTTTCTGGTCCTCAGGAATCTTGTGCACTATATAAAGCCTTTCAAAAGTGCTGAAGTACTCCTAATACAGTCTGTTTCTTTGTAATCAGAACACAGCTTATCAAAGCTGGGTGTCTTAGCTGTGGAGAGAGACATTGGGGATGTAGGAATACCTGGGATTCTCCCATGTCTGTCCAGCATATCCAGCTGGTATTTTCTCTACCTTTCCTTGTTGTCCATAGTTCTCTGGTGGGCTCTCTTTTCAGCTTCCCTGGTTTTCTGCTCAACTTCTTTGGCTCTCTCTGTGGCTTCTCTGGTTGCAGTAAAAGTTTCTTCCTTCTGATTTAACTTCAAGGCACTCCAGTGGGTGGCTTCCTCAGTTTCCCTGGCCTCAGCTGCTTCTTTAAGCTTCATTTCGGCTTGCCACTTTTGAAATTCACATTATTTCTCTTTCTCCTGCACCTGAAGCCTGGCAATTTCCATTTTTGCAGCAGCCTCACTGCTAGACATATTTATGTTTCCCTGTGCTTATTTCCCTAACCTGAAATAAACAAACAGAAAATAATGAACTGTGATCTCCTGACTGTTCTCAGCCACTGCACTTAAGGCTCACTTAAAATCACAAATATCAGTGCTCAAAGTGTGAACTTCACTCAGAACAAGCAGCTGTGCATATACTCTGCTTGCTGAGCCACTGTGACATCACCCCCTTGCAATCTGGATTGGTGTGTACCTGTGTCACCTCGATCCCTCACTCCTGGGCCCCGATTTACTTTGCTTTGCTGTGTGAACAACCCACTTCTGAGTTGGCCCACGCCCAGCCTTCTGTGAGTGATTGGTCCCTGACCTAGTGAAGGAGCGCTTCTGGGTAGCTGCTCATGGGATTGACCTCCCCAGCAAACACCCCCAGTCCCAGATACAGTCCTGGGAATGGGCATTTTACAGGATTCAGTGCTGTACCCTGCACTCTCTAAGCCCATTTGCATTATCAAATTTACAGTTTATCAAAGAAATTGACACGCACCAGCTGTGTCACTCTCAGTGACGTCCCTGCACCCAACTCAACCGACATGCACGGCTTTAGATAAACAAACCAATCAGTTTATTAAGTACAGAAAGATTTTAAGTGATTATAAATCAGATTAATACAAGTCAGATTGATCAGGGAGAAATAAAACTAATCATATACTAAGCTAAACTTAATATTTCAGTAGCCATTCAGTCTTTGGTATTATCTTACCACACAGCCTGCCTGAGCTGACTCCTTCAGCCAGCACCCCACCCCCCAGCTGGGCAGTCTGTCAGTTGCTTGTTGTTGCTTCGTAGATGGATTCCAAGGGAGAGCTCCAGAGACAAAGATGCATCTGCCTTTAACAGGTTTCTTCGTCACCTTCTGGGGTCATGTCCGGCAATGGGCATGATTTCCTCTACTTGAGTCAAATGAGCATCATTTTATCAGGTGCTCAGGCTAGTCCATTTTTCCTGCATGAATGCCTCTGCAAGGCGTGAACCCTTACTTTGCTTTGTGATTCCCTGAATCTATTCAAACCATGTAAGACACACCTTTGTGGATATTATATTGCATAGTTCCATATCTGTATATATGTGACATTGAAGGAAACATATTACCATAACAATAACGTTCAGTGTGTCATGAGCATTCCAAAAACATCATACATGACATACCTTACATTAGACAATACTCAGTTACACTATAAGGGAGAACATGAATGATATACAAATAACACCGTAAGAGAGTACATGGGGTATAGCGTGTCACAAGCCACTTTTGTGAGATCCCTTTGTAACTCTTGGCAGTCTGCTTTGGACTTAACTATCTTGAATAGTTTTGTATCATCTGCATATTTTGCTACCTCACTGTTTACCCTTTTTTCCAGATAATTTATGAACATGTTGAACAGTACTGGTCCCAGGACAGACCCTCAGGGGACACCATTATTTACCTCTCTCCATTCTGAAAATTGACCATTTATTCTTACCCTGTGTTTCCTATCTTTTATTGATCGAGGAGAGACCTTTCCTCTTATCCCATGACTGCTTACTTTGCTTAAGAGTCTTTGGTGAGGGATCTTGTCAAAGGCTTTCTGAAAATCTAAGTACACTATATCCACTGGATCACCCTTGTCCACATGCTTGTTGACCCACTCAAAAAATTCCACTTGATTAGTGAAGCATGATTTCCCTTTACAAAAACCATATTGATTCTTCCCCAACAAAGATAAGCACCAAAGCCATGGTGTGGAGAATGAAACTGTTAGAACTGCTAGATAAGCACAATATTTTTTATAAATATGTAGCAGAACCATAAAATACATAAATAATGCCTAGATACAGTGAGTAAAGAATGTAATGGGAATGAGTACCTTGATATTATTATAATGTAAAGATACATTTCAGAATGATTTCTTTCAAAAGCTTGAAAAGACATAAATGAGAAACTTGGAAACTGTATTACTGAGAGTATAATAAGTCTTCTCAACCAAACAGATGTATAACTCTTATTATATCCGGTCATAAGTTTACACCTTACAAATGGTAAAGAAGGCACTCAGAAATTCTGCCTAAATGAGGCCTTCTGCGATTGTTCCATTGGCTATTATCTTTGAAAGCTTGTGGTAATTGGGGGAGGTCCCTGATGATGGGAAAAAGGCAAATATAGTGCCAATCTTCAAAAAAGGGAAGAAAGAGGATCCAGGGAACTACAGACCAGTCAGCCTCACCTCAATCCCTGGAAAAATCATGGAGCAGGTCCTCAAGGAATCCATTTTAAGGCACTTGGAAGAAAGGAAGTTGATCAGGAACAGTCAACATGGATTCACCAAGGGCAAGTCATGCCTGACCAACCTGACTACTTTTTATGAAGAGGTGACTGGCTCTGTGGATGTGGGGAAAGCGGTGGATGTGACATACCTTGACTTTAGCAAAGCTTTTGATATGGTCTCCCACAGTATTCTTATCAGCAAGTTAAAGAACTATGGGTTGGATGAATGGACTATAAAATGGATAGAGAACTGACTAGATCATAGGGTTCAACAAGTACTGATCAGTGGCTCCATGTCCAGCTGGCAGCCAGTCACAAGCAGAGTGCCCCAGGGGTTGGTCCTGGGGCCGGTTTTGTTCAACATCTTCATTAATGATCTGGAGGATGGGGTAGATTGCACCCCCAGCAAGTTTGCAGATGACACTAAGCTAAAGGGAGTGGTAGATACCCTGGAAGGGAGGGATAGGATACTGAAGGACCTAAACAAATTAGAGGATTTGGCCAAAAGAAATCTGATGAGGTTCAACACGGACAAGTGCAGAGTCCTGCACTTAGGACGGAAGAATCCCATGCACAGCTACAGACTGGGGACCGACAAGCTAGGAGCAGTTCTGCAGAAAAGGATCTGAGGGTTACAGTGGATAAGAAGCTGGATATGAGTCAGCAGTGTGCCTTGGTTGCCAAGAAGACTAATGGCATATTGGGCTGCATTAGTAGGAGCATTGTCAGCAGATCGCGGGAAGTGATTATTCCCCTCTATTCGGCATTGGTGAGGTTGCATTTGGAGTATTGTGTCCAGTTTTATAAAAAGGATGTGGACAAGTTGGAGAGAGTCCAACGGAGGGCAACAAAAATGGTTATGGGGCTGGAGTTCAAGATTTATGAGGAAAGGCTGAGGGAACTAGGCTTGTTTAGTCTGCAGAAGAAAGAATGAGGGGGGATTTGATAGCAGCCTTTAACTACCTGAAAGGAGGTTCCAGGGAGAATGGAGCTAGGCTGTTCTCAGTTGTGGCAGATGACAGAACAATGAGCAATGGTCTCAACTTGTAGTGGGGGAGGTCTCGATTGGACATTAGGAGAAAGCTTTTCACTAGGAGTGTAGTGAAGCACTGGAATGGGTTACCTAGGGAGGTGGTAGAATCTCCATCTTTTAGAGGTTTTTAAGCTGCGGCTTGACAAAACCCTTGCTGGGATTATTTAGCTGAGGTTAATCCTGCTTTGAGCAGGGGGTTAGACTAAATGACCTCTTGCGGTCCCTTCCAACTCTAATATTCTATGATTCTATGATTTGTGAATTCCTGTCCATTTCCATAAAAATAAAAAGAAACAAAAGATAGGTTCTTTTGTAAAGTACAGGACCTTCAGATCAATGGAGCTACACTGATTTACACTAGCTAGGGGTCTGGCATACGTTGTTCACTTTATGTGTTATATGAGGATGACAAGTGGTAAACATCAACTATCATGTAGCAGTGTAAAAGAGAATTAAATGCTCTTCACAGTTAGGCCTCAAAACTGCAAAGAGAACCATGCTGGCAGACCCCTGGGCCAAATTCCACCAAGGTCAATGGGGCTGTACATGAGCCTTGAAGTAAATCTGCAATGTTCTCTTTGTAGGATTGATCAAGGCCTTAGTGGAAAAGGAAAATCTGCACTTTTCAATCTTTACTATTGTAAATCAGGAGTTATTCTATTTAATTTAGTGTAGTTAAAGTAGTGTAAAAGCAGTGTAAGACAGACTGGAATCACAGTCAGTAGTTTTTTGTCTCTTGTGATTTTACAGTATACTTTAGCTAGTTACAATATTCTTTAACTGAATTAGGACACACTGCTGGGACAATTACCCCAGCAGTGTGTCCTGATTCATTTGTCTTGGTAACTTGAAACCTATCCATCACAGTTTATTCATTTAATAAGAAAAATTATAGTAATAGAATAGCTGTTTAATGTGTTCAGTTTTAGAACCTTTATGAAAATGAAGTTACTTTTCTGAATGTTCTTGCTTATTCAGCTGAATAAGAATTGCATACCCTTTCCCTTTACAAATCCAAAAACTGTGGAAAAATGTTTACCAAATCATGGAAAGATATATAAATCAAAACAATATTGATTATCTGTTCCACTGTTCAATTGGTGCATAATCAAAAAGAGCATTAGTTAACTGTGTGCTGTGCTTTTTGCAGTTCTGACATCTTTTGTGAAAAAAAATACAGACTTTCTAAAATGTCCTTTTGTATATTGCATGATATGGAGAGTGTAGTATACACTGGATGTGGTGTGATGGGAATGCGCAGGTATTATTTTCTTACCTTCAGAAAGAAACCCATTTAAAATGTTGAACCTACATGTCGGGTTTACATAAAAGTAATTGTTAGATATTCATATTCCCTGAAAAGAAACATCAGTTTAGTTCTTTCATATTAAATTATACACATTAAATAATATGTAAGGCTTTTGTCACTGTGAACCACTGCTTTATTGTAAAAGGAGGAAAGGGGCCAATCTTGCTTCTATTGATGTAAATGAGAGTTTTGAAATTGTCTTTAGTTGGAACAGAATCAGGACCAGGACCTAAAACATGCTAATTTCTTACTAGTCTTTATTCAAATGAAAAGATACTGTCTCTGGCAATTGCTCCATAGAGGGAAAAAAGGCTGTTCTATTATTACTGGCTTTTCAATTCTTACATTTGTCATTGATATATGTGGTATTAAAGTAAAAAATGCATATATAGCATAGAGGTTGAGTAAATATACATTAAGAAGAACTAACCCATCAAGTGATTTTAGCCTTATCTGCATTTGCAGGTTGGTTAGATCCATCAATGTATGTGCAGCCAAACTCTATAATTCCATTATAGTTGTTGCATAGGAAGAAGGAGGTGGGAGGCTTTCAGATGATGCCATGTATAGTAAAGTAAAATCCAGTAAAGTTTCACTTTCAAATCTCTATTGGGGGTAAGGGCAAAATATCTGAAGTAATTTTAAGGACATTTCCCAAATGTTTATTTAGATAAAAGATTGATAACAGTAAAACTATAAAACCTGCAGCAAGATAACTAGGTTTTATTAATGACCTGCCATATACTGTGACCAGATAATTAAAGTTTTCCCCCCTAAAGGAAGAGAGTGGACAAATTTATTTGATAGCTTGATAACCATGGGACACTGGTTGAAAACTATTGATATAATCAGAGCTTATTCGATTTGCTCACAACAGACAGTCCTATCAGCTAATTTCACCTGTGAATAGTTAATTATCCCCTGAATGCATATGGTTGGGCCATTAATAAAATTTGACTATGTCATAGGTTTTCCTCTTTTTTTTGTCACCCTTATGTGCATTTTATCTAAGGGAATCTTTGTCTTTTTTTCACTGCAGAAGACAGATGTTAGTGGTGTGGATATTTCAGCAGGGCTACATTATAGATGGCATGCAGCATGGATCAAGAGTGCTCTTTTAGTCTGAAAAAGACTGGGCCTGGGTACATAATGAAGTCACTGAAGCATGAATAATAATGGAGTGATTAACCATTTCACATTTTCAAGCCATGCTTAGGGAACTGGCTTCCAACTAAACAAAAGCAAGGAAAAGTGTCTGATTTCAGCAGGTTTATGGTGTTTTTACCTGTGTGTTTGCTGTTTTTCCCTTGTTTTCTATAAGTTTCTCTGTTAGTGTGGTTTTTTTTCTCATCATTTACTTGGTTGAGGGGAAGATAGGTATCAGAGTGCAGAGTCTTTTTCCTCAGTCACCTGACTATAATCAAGTGCATGCTGTATGCTGAGAGAATTAATTTTTATCTCCCAAAGGCTTCTCAGAAATCAGTGAGGACCTAAAATTCACACCTATGGCATCCCAATTTTCCACTTCCTTCATTTTGCACAATTGTTCTTCAACTTTCTCCCCACAATTGAAATCCAATTTTCAGTCCTTTTTCAGAATGTATATGATTGCTTTTGCATGCTAGGATAGCTAATGATTTTTTTCTAGGCTATAGTGCCCCGCTAAGAATGGCTACTTGAAGTCTAAGGACCTGGCTAAACCTCTGAAGTGTTTAGTGCCTGAACTGGCCAACAAGATTTTTAACAAAAGGAAGAGCCTTTCCCGTACAAAACAAAATCATTTATTCATTTCAGGCAGCACCAGGGACAGGTCACAACACATGAACTTTGTTACTTCATATAACCTATTAATTGTATTTTAAATTAAACATTTCAGTTGAAATTGGACTTTTAAGCACCTGTCCAAAGTTACATCATTATTATTATGAAACCAGCAATACAGGAGATCAATTATTAGTGGCATTCATAGGTGCATTGACACCACAGACTATGAATCTGATATGCTTGCTGTTTCATTAGCAATAAGAGATGCAACACGTACAGCTTTTTGGTGACAGGATTGTCATTTATTACATGTCTGTACTGTGACTGGCACAATGGGTCTAATTTGGCTGTGGTTTTAGGTTGCAATATAAATAATAGTGATTTGAGCTAGTTGAAATAGTTGACATAATTTTTGTAAAAAAATACAGTTTCATTTAAATTTAAATATTTCACAAAAATAGTTACATTCTTACAATTTTTTTTGATGGAAAGATGAAAAAAATTTCTTTTTGAGTGAAAATTTTTGTTTTCAAAAGTCAAAATGAAACAAGTTTAGTTTCATTTTTAATCTTTTTCTTCTTTCTTTTCCTTTATGCTGCTTTGCCTGGTGAGGGTTGTGGCAGCAGCCTGGAGCATAAGGAGGCCCAGACCTCCCTTTCCTACCCAATGGGTTCCAGCTCCTCCTGGGTGAATTCCCAGGTGTTCCCAGGCCAGCTGGGAGATATAATCCCTCCAATGTGTCCTGAGAGCCTCCTCTCACTGGGGCATGCTCAGTACAGTTCTAAAGGAAGCCTACCGGGGGCATCCTTATCAGATGCCCAAACTATCTCAGCTGACTCCTCTTGATCCAGAGGAGGAGCAGCTCTACCCTGAGGTGGTCCTGAATATCTGAACCCCGCATCCTATCTTAGAGAATAAACCCATCCACCCTGCAGAGAAATCTCATTTCTGCCACTTGTACCTGTGGTCTTAGACTTTCAGTCACTAACCAAAGTTCACGACCATAGATAAGGATGGGGACATATATTGACCTGTAAACTGAGAGCTTCATCTGAAAACTTAGCTCCTGCTTCGCCACCACGGAATGGTACAGTGCCCACATCACTGCTGCTGCTGCACTAATGTGCTGGTCAATCTCACTCTCTGGCTTACCATCACTCATGAACAAGACCCCTAGATACTTAAACTCTTCCACTAAGAGCAGTTGCTCCCCTGTCACCTGTAGAAAACACTCCATTTTCTTCTGGGAAAGAACCATAACCTCTGATTTGGAGGTGCTGATTCTCATTCCAGCCACTTCACACTCGGCAGTGAAATGTTTGAGTGCATGTCAGAGATCACAGTCTGAAGGAGCAAGAAGGACAACATAATTTGCAAACAGCAGAGATGCCACCTCCAAGTCCCTGTTCTGGGTACACTCCCCTACTCAGCTGCTCCTTGATATCCTGTCCATGAAGACAGGAGTGGAGACAGGATACACTTGACAGAGTCCAACGTCCACCTTGAATGAACTTGACTTAATGCCAAGAATGTGGACACAACTCTCACTCCAGGAATATCAGCACCAGCAGCAGCACTTCATATTCCAACAGCACTTCCCATAGGACATCTTGGGGTATGCAGTCATAAGCCTTCTCCAGGTCTTCAAAATAAAGGTAGATCAGGTGAGCAAATTACTCCTCAAGTGTCTGTGAGACTCCTTTGAGACAGCAAAGAGCTGATCCATTGTTCCACATCCAGGACAGAAACCACATTGTTTCTCCTGAATCCAAGGTTCAACTAATTAATGCAGCCTTCTCTCCAACACACTGGCATAGGTTTTGCTGTGGAGGCTGAAAAATGTGATCCCCCTGTAGCTGGAACACACCATTCAGTTTGGGCTACTTATCTTTAAACAGTGCTGGTGCCACAGATAAAGATGTCCTTAGTCTTCCTATACAAATTCTGCTGGAGATAGTCCACATGCAAGCAATGTTGACTGATTGTCACAGTTCAGGACAACTGCATCTGTATTTCCCCTCAGTGGTCCAATAAGGCAACTCACTCTTGGCTTTCAGCTCCCCAGCTGTTGCTTTTCTTGAGTGGAGACATGTGTCTTTCTTTTTTCTAACTGAGATGACAAAGGGTTAAAAAACATTTGTGGTTCATTTATTTTTCCTCGCCTTAGATGGGGGGTGGGGCTTGGAGAGGAAATGGTGCTCCTATCTCAGGGACGTTTGGAAAGAAGAGAGAGAGTGCTTTTATCTGGGAGAAGTTTGGAAAAGAGAGAGTGTTCCTTATCTGGTTTACTTTTGCTAATTTATGGCTTTGTGTCAGTTTTACAACGTGCTGTGGGTTTTTTTATTCCTTGCTTAAGACGGCTGGATTTTTTTAAAGGGATTGATTTTCAAAACAAACACACACTTATACAACTTAGGTTTGACTTATTAAGGGATCCGCACCGCATCAATTCAGCTCGCAATACTGCTGAGGTGAATTAACCTGATAACGGAATGCTTATTTAGCAGAAGGGGGCTGGAAAGGTGCCAGTCAAACACGTAGGGGGTCCCCTTAAGTTGCAGGAGCTCTACTGAGCAATGGAGCTGCAGGGGTTTGTGGTACGGTGTTTATCAGTGTAGACTGCATGCGTGTGTCCCCGTGTAGATGCTGTCCCAGCTCTGATCAGGCAACCAAGACGGCACTCACGATTGAATGAATCAACACGACCACGGATTCCTGAACAATGAAGGTACACAGGCCAGGTTTATTGCGTGCAGCACACTGAGAAGTGACCTACAGAATATCTCTGAGTCAGCTTCGTATATGCGGCGTTACAATGTTCACGGCCCAACAGCAGGACTTTCCGTTATCCCCTAGACTGGATGACATTGTTCCCTCTGACACCCTCTTTTATACATTGCTACAGACAATTTTGTTCTCCCCCTTCGATGTAGGTAGTTGCCACCCTCTTGATGTAGGCTAATACCACCCTATACCTTTAATTGGCTGATTTGGGCAAAACAACTCCATTTATCACCTTTTAGTCATTTCTATTAATCAAAGTGTCATTTTAGGGAATTAGTTCTGTTTGGTGTCTTGGTGCCTTCTGCACCTGCTACATATTTTACATTTTAGTGATATTTTGGCAATGTGTATTCTTGCAGTATGAGTAGTCATGAGTATGCCAACTTCAGCTAACTTGGGTTTTTCCACTTATACTCCTGTTCACTTGGCTTTTTCCACTTAGGCCTTTGCCTTTTTACAGGCCTTATGCTCATTTCTTACTACAAGGCTCATGTTTGGAGGAAAAAAGGAATTGACTTTTCAGTCCACACACTCCACCTGCCCATTGGGTCACTAGATTCAGACAGGCCCCCCTTGCTATCCACCTGACCAACTTGTGGATGGATGAGGGCTGCTAGAACCTTTCCTAGTCCAAGACCTGGTCAACGGTTCATAAATCAATTATTCATTTACATAATAACGCACATTCTATATCCAATCTAAATTCACTATTTATTGGGACGTTTTTACCTTACCACAAATTGTCTTCCCTTATTCTTTTACAAATTCTTAATACACAAATAAAACTTAAAAACAACTGATTACAATAACACATGCACACAAAACAGTTACCCCAAGAGTTACAGTGACAATTACCCCTGGAAAACAAGTAGAATTATTACTGGTTTTATATTCACACACACTACTCACCACATATATGAATGAACACAGCTGCAGCAAAAAAAATAAACATACCATGGCCAGGTTCTTTTTACTTTTATGCTTTATTTTCATCCAGGTGGAACCTCTATTGTATTCACACCCAGGTTATCATCTGCGGAACAGAGTCCCACGGGTTATCAGCTCTGACACGCTACCCTATTATTTTGAGCGACGAGCTAGAGAGAGGCGAGACAGTTGATCAGACCTTCCATGCAGTGCGATTCTGGCGCACTCCTTGATTCATGGCTCTCCAATCTGCTATTGTCTGGCAACCCTTTTATCTCTTCTCCAGCTAATACATCTGCCAAGCCAATTATGGACACTTCCTTTAGCATTTTATCAGCAAGCCCCGTAGCCAAAAGTCTACTTCCGACCTGCAAAGCTGATTTTGCAGCGACTGCAAGTTTTCATATTTGGGCCTGGAATTGCTGTGCTTGCAAGGTCTCTCATCTTGGGTCTACTTCAGTTCAGATAACTGGGTTTACGTCAGTTCGGCCAACTTTTGGTCAAGGTCTTTTGATGTCTCTGGGTTCCTCACATATGGGTCTGTAACTTCTCTCAAAATGGCCTCCAGGTATACAATGTTCTATACAAACATGTTTTTATCCTGTTTATTGGCACTAACTAGGGTATTCCCAGCTCCCTTGCTTTCACTATATAATTCCAAGCACAGATTAATTGCTCTAGGACATCTGTGGGGTTTCCCTTCAAAGATGGATATCAGTGCAATTGCTACAGATATAAGTCTTCACACAGCTCTATTTAAGCAAGCTACTTTGTTCTTAAGGTATAAAACATTATAGAGAAACCATATTAAACACAATAAAGGAAACTACATGCATGCTAATAAGCTTGCCAGAGTTCCTCCCCGCTCTCACATGGGCCCTGGCAGGTGCAGTCTTTTAATACCCCTCCCTAGGGGTATCCTTGTTGTTACAAGTTCATCAGAGGTTCAGCTCAGAAGAAACACAGAGTCTGATGAGGTTCCAGCAGGCTAATACCTTCCAATCCTTCCCTAAGGATTGGGGTTCTCCATGGACCAGGGGCCTGTCCATTTGCTGGATCAGGAAGAAGGCCCTAAATTAGTTAGAAACTCAGGCTTTTATTCAAAAGTCTTTCTTTTGTCTGTTAGTCTTTAGAGAATTTAGTTTGAATGAGTATATGCATGTCTGCTGAGGGGGTGGATGTGGCTTCAAAGACTGATAATGGAGGAAGTTCATCAGCATCCCTCATCCCTGGTGGAGAAGGTATATATAATGATACAAAACACACACACACACAATTACATTTTTAATACAATGTACCCCAAAGGTGTTAACCATAATTCATCAAGGTTGAAGTTAAGTCAGTAAATCTTATCTTAATTCCATAAGATTTCTTCAGCATATTTCAGGATATTGTCCATCTGACACACAGATATATCAGGGATACCTTATATGGGCCCACTGATTTTTGCAGAAGTCTTTCTAAAGTCTGCACTGCTTTCTCCACCTCCTCATTGCTCTAGGGGTAATGTGGACTTCTAGTATTGAGTTCAATATCAAAGTCCTGTGCAAATGCTAGGAATGTCTCAGAGGTAAATTGAGGCCCATTATCTGACATGAGGCCTTCAGGAAATCCATATCTTGGAAATACTGACTTTGGTTTCTGGATGACCTGTGAAGTCTGTGTTAAGTATAGCCAAGTCTATATATCTTGAGAAGTATTGCCTACAATGAGATATGTATGTCCTTTCCAGAGAAAAAAATCTGTTGCTACCTTCTCCAGGTCTCTCACTTATCTTTGCAGAGAATAATAGTTCTGGTGATTGATTTTCCTTGTTACATACCTCACCTCACCTCTACTAAGATCTGAATTTCTCATACCAGGTCACCTTATGGCTTGTTGTGCTCATGCCTTGCACTTGTTTGTTACTTTGTGTCCTTCGTGGATTTTGGAGCGTATCTCTTTCTGAAGTACCATAGGGATAAGAATGCACCAACCCTCCAGAACCAAACCATCAGCCATGTGAAGGTCTTCTTGGCCCTGGCAGTATGGTAGCAGGTCTGTTGGAAGTTGACTACTTTGACACCACCATCTTTGGATAAGTTTCTGGCAAGTCTCATCCTTTAGTTGTTCATCTCTACTTCGCTAAACTCAGCTGGCAGATGTCAGAACAAGGTCAATGAAGACTTTGACATCCCTCATTAAAGACTTTCCTTCTTCTATTGATGGCTGCTTAATGGAGGCTCTAGATAGAATCATAGAATATTAGAGTTGGAAGGGACCTCAGGAGGTCATCTAGTCCAACCCCCTGCTCAAAGCAGGACTATCCTCAGCTAAATCATCCCGGTGAGGGTTTTGTCAAGCCTCAGCTTAAAAACCTCTAAAGATGGAGATGCCACCACCTCCCTAGGTAACCCATTCCAATGCTTCACCACTCTCCTAGTAAAAACTTTTTCCTAATGTCCAACCTAGACCTCCCCCACTGCAACTTGAGACTGTTGCTCCTTGTTCTGTCTTCTGCCACCACTGAAAACAGCCTTGCTCCATCCTCCCTGGAACCCCCTTTCAGGTAGTTAAAGGCTGCTATTAAATTCCCCCTCATTCTTCTCTTCTGCAGACTAAACAGGCATAGTTCTTTCAGCTTCTCCTCATAAGTCTTGTGCTCCAGCCCCCTAATCATTTTTGTTGCTCTCCGCTGGACTCTCTCCAACTTGTCCACATCCTTTTTGTAGTGGGGGGCCCAAAACTGGACACAATACTCCAAATGCAGCCTCACCAATGCGGAATAGAGGGAAATAATCACTTCCCGCGATCTGCTGGCAATGCTCTTACTAATGCAGCCCAATATGCCATTAGTCTTCTTGGCAACCAAGGCACACTGCTGACTCATATCCAGCTTCTTATCCACTGTAACCCTCAGATCCTTTTCTGCAGAACTGATCCTAGCTTGTCAGTCCCCAGTCTGTAGCTGTGCATGGGATTCTTCCGTCCTAAGTGCAGGACACTGTACTTGTCTGTGTTGAACCTCATCAGATTTCTTTTGGCCCAATCCTCCAATTTGTTTAGGTCCCTCTGTATCCTATCCCTCCCTTTCTGGGTATCTACCACTCCCCCAGCTTAGTGTCATCTGCAAACTTGCTGAGGGTGCAACCTACCCTCTCTTCCAGATCATTAATGAAAATGTTGAACAAAATCGGCCCCAGGACTGACCCCTGGGGCACTCTGCTTGTCACCGGCTGCCAGCTAGACATGGAGCCATTGATCACTACTCATTGAGCCCTTTGCTCTAGCCAATTCTCTATCCATTTTGTAGTCCATTCATCCAACCCATACTTTTTTAGCTTGCTGATCAGAATGCTATGGGAGACCATATTAAAAGCTTTGCTAAAGTCAAGGTATATCATATCCACCACTTTCCCCTCATCCACAGAACCAGTCATCTCTTCATAGAAAGCAATCAGGTTGGTCAGGCACGACTTTCCCTTAGTGAATTCATGTTGACTGCTCCTGATCACCTGCCTCTCTTTTAAGTGCCTTAAAATGGATTCCTTGAGGACCTGCTCCATGATTTTTCCAGGGACTGAGGTGAGGCTGACCAGCCTATAGTTCCCTGGATCCTCATTCTTCCCTTTCTTGATGATGGGCACTATATTTGCCTTTTTCCAGTCATTTGGGACCGCCCCCTGTTGCCACGAGCTTTCAAAGATAATAGCCAATGGCTCTGAAATCACATCAGCTAATTCCCTCAGCATCCTCGGGTGCATTGTATCTGGCCCCATAGTCTTGTGTATGTCCAATCTTTCTGAATAGTCCTGGACCTCTTCCTTCAGCACTGTGGGATGTTCACCTCCTCCCCATTCTGTGCTGCCCAGTGCAGTAGTCTGGGAGCTGATCTTGTCTGTGAAGGCAGAGGCAAAAAAGGCATTGAGTACCTCAGTTTTCTCCACATCCTCTGTCACTAGGTTGCCTCCCCCATTCTGTAAGGGGACCACACTTTCCTTAATCTTTCTTTTGTTGCTAAAATACCTGTAGAAACCCTTCTTGTTCCCCTTCACATCCCTTGCTAGCTGCAACTTCAACTGAGCTTTGGCCTTCCTGATTTCATTCCTGCATGTTTGAGCAGTATTTTTATAATCCTCCCTAGTCATCTGACCAAGCTTCCACTTCTTGTAAGCTTCTTTTTGTGTTTAAGATCACCAATGACTTCTTTGTTAAGCCAAGCTGGTCGCCTACCACACTTGCTATTCTTTCTGCACATCAGGATGGTTTGTTCCTGTGCCCTCAATAAAGTTTCTTTAAAATACAGCGGCTCTCTTGGATTCCTTTCCCCCTCATATTAACCTCCCTGGGGATCCTGCCCATCAGCTCTCCGAGGGAGTCAAAGTCTGCCTTTCTGAAGTCCATGGTCCGTATCCTACTGTTCTCCTTTCTTCCTTTTGTCAGGATCCTGAACTCGACCATCTCATAGAATATCTACTGCTATTGGGGCTTTCCCTGGTATGTGTTCAATGTTAAAAGAAATCACATCAATCGTAGTCAAAATGTTTGAAACCAAGGTGGAAGGTTATTGAGGGGTTTTGAACCAAATAATGTCACTAAGGGCGTATGGTCTGTTTCTGTGTTAAAATCCAAATTGAAATGATATGCTCTGAGCTGTTCACAGGCACAAGTGACTATTAGAGTTTCTATTTCCACTTGATTATGCCACTCTTAGGTTTCTGTGAGCTTCTTGATTTGAATGTAAAAGGTCTATGGTCTCCTTCTGGCTGCTTTTGTGTGAGCACTGCTCCTAAATAGATGAAGATGAATCTCCTGCTACTGCTGTTAGTTTTGCTAAATGAGCTAAATTTGGTAAGAATTTCCCAAAATGATTTGTGATGTCTGGATATCTTCTTAGAGCAAATATCTTTGGGTTCAGATCAGACAAGTAATGCCTTCAGTGTTTGTCTGAATTCCCTACTTGCTAATTATGTGTCCTACAAATTTTATCTGCTCCTTTCCAAATCCAACATTTTTCATTCAGAGTGTGGCTGGCTTGTTGGTAGCATTTCAAAATTTCATGTAGTCACTCATCGTGTTCTTTTTTATCTCTGCCATGTATACCAACACATCATCTGCATGGCAAAGGATGCCTGTCAAACCTGATCCAATCTGCAAGATTCCTTTTTGGAAATATTCTGGCCTGCAGTTATGCCTAACAGAAGATGATTGAAACAATACCTTCTAAATGGGGTGATGGTGTAGATCATTCCATTCAAGGTATAGATTCTTTAACAAGTGGGATTTGCCAGAAACCTCTTGTAGCATCCATCTTTTAGAAGACTTTGGCCTTTGATAACTGAACTAATGTCTGGTCAACTGCAGAAAGCATACATATGCCATGCAGCATAGGGAGTATCTGATGACATCAGTTTTATTTTGTACTCCCATGACAGCTTTCCTAGCCCTGTGAAGATATGTGGATACCTCTCTTATATAGTTTGCTTTTTGCCATTAATGCATTCCAGTTTCTCTGCTAGGTGTAGTCTTTATATTGCTGGCCCCCGAAGTAAGGAAGCAGTTAATTCTTTTATTACAAATATTATTTGTTGAAGAACTTTACATCCTTTCTCCAATTTCCCCAGAAACTCCCCACAAACATCTAATATAGTATATTTAGCCCCACATAGCGTCTTGCTTGATCTTTGCAGATCTCCATCCTGGAATTGATTATAACCTTTTTTTGAATTGCAGTGACTACTGTCCCCTATCCATTTTAAATTTTGACCCTTTAAATTCATGTTTGTGTACCAAAGTGTAGCCTGTTTGGTTTACAATATAGTCCAGAAAAGTATGGATTCTTTGTCATCCCATGAAAACATAACCTCTTGGATTATTTCCACTACTCCTGATGAATTACATGCTATTGCAAAATATTCCATTTTGGAATATCTCCCGTATTCTGCCTCTTCATTGTTGCCAGCTGTGACTTGGTGTCTTGCAATATTTTTCACAGCTTTTCCACACTTCCCTCCTATTAAGGTTCTTTGGTCATCCACTTTCAAGTCATTCACTGTTCTTATGTTGTAAATGTGGTCTGACTTCTGTTGGGTTCCCTTGTTGCAATTATCCACAAGACACCATGGTGGCTGAAAGCAGGGTTCTTCCTTTATTGTGCTGCAAGCACCTTCTCTTATAGTTTATACCAACATCCTCTTACACAGGCAGTTCTTACAGCAGTAGACAAGTCTCACAGCCGTGAGAGCTTTCTCACACACCCCAATCTGATCGGCTAGCGGAGAAGCGCGTAGGGAGGCCGTAGTCAAAATGACTTCGCAGTTCCCATAACAATCCAGAGCTATGCTAGCTTCAAAGCT
>ML675603.1:108586283-108604258 GCA_007922155.1 Mesoclemmys tuberculata | reverse complement strand
CCAATATCTTGACAGGTTTTGAGCATTTGGGCCAGAGAAGGGTCGGCCGCGGCAAGAGGTTGCAGAGCGTGCTGACAATCTTTATTAGCATTGTCCTTGGCTAGTTTTATAAGCAGCTCTGCTGCCGCTTGGGGATTATCTATCTGCTGCATAATAGCCGCCTGAAGCCTATTAATGAAATCGGCATAGGGTTCGGTAGGGCCCTGCTGAACAGAAGCGAAACTCTTAGTAGGCTGACCCTCAATTGGGATCTTTTTGAAGGCGAGAACCGCGCACTCGGACCCAGCAGCAAGCGTCTCCCGTGGGAGTGCAGCTTGTGCCTCCACCGTGGCAAATTGTCCCTCCCCAACAAGCTGTTCCACAATCATTATTCCCCCTGCAGCGATAGCTTTGGCCTGTGCATAGAGCAGATATTCACTTTCCCATACGACCTTTTGCGAACAGTGAGAACCATGCTCATCATGGCTTTCCAGTCGAATGGGAGAAGAGTGTATCCGGTCGCCATTCCCTCAATCATGCCCCTAACATAAGTACTAGTGACCCCATTATCAGAAATAGCTTTTCGGAGTTCTCGAAGGATGGGATAGGGCAGAGCGGTCCACTGAGCTGTCGGCTGCCCGTTGGCATCCTGGCCATATTGGACAGGGCACACAGCAAGGAGACTCGATAACTCTTCCCCAGATATGCTGTCAGACTTCTTGCACCAATCCACCATCTGCTGGAAACCACTGCGGATCGGAACAGGGGGGGCAGTCTCCTTGGGTCCCATCACATCGGGTGGGGCAGGGGCAGGAAAAGGGGGGACCACAAGTGAGGGGTTATAGGAAGGGGGGGTGATAGTAAGAGCTAGCGGGGGGGTGGGAGAGGGGCCAAATTTTTCGACTGCATAACGGCAGAGATGCCACGTATGCAAGACATCCACGGGGGCCCTGGGTTCCTCATGTAAAACATGCCCGAGCTTTTCCCACTGCTCAAGCTGAAGGGAGCCACTATCTGGATACCAGGAACACTGGCTGTCTATTTCCTGGATCAACCGGGAAATGGCCTTCCAAGAGAGGCTATGGCCCGACTTCTGCAATAAAAATGCAAGCTCCCCCACATGCTTCTCCTGTTCAGCAGACAGAGAAGCGCCCATACTTACCGGGATCCCGTAGGGATAAAAGGTGCACCTGAAGCTCTCGCCGAGCGTGGTAAGCAGGTGTGGGGGGGTGACAGGCAACCTAGAGGTCCCTGTCCGGGCGCCAGATGTTGGGTTCCCTTGTTGCAATTATCCACAAGACACCATGGTGGCTGAAAGCAGGGTTCTTCCTTTATTGTGCTGCAAGCACCTTCTCTTATAGTTTATACCAACATCCTCTTACACAGGCAGTTCTTACAGCAGTAGACAAGTCTCACAGCCGTGAGAGCTTTCTCACACACCCCAATCTGATCGGCTAGCGGAGAAGCGCGTAGGGAGGCCGTAGTCAAAATGACTTCGCAGTTCCCATAACAATCCAGAGCCATGCTAGCTTCAAAGCTGCACCTGTAGAGCTAGTCTGGAAGCCGGCCAAGACCAGGGTTTGCCCAGCAGTCGGCGCCTGACTCCACACCAACCCTACAGACTTCTCCTTTCTCATTTGTGTCTTTTCTGTTTACAGTGTCAATATTGTCTGAAGCAGTCTGTGCTTTCCTGCTAGCATGTAAGTCACACTGCTGTTTCTTTATGGTTTATTGCCTTCTCACTTTTGCTATAGCTTTTTGCTAGTGTGAAATGTCGTTCTAACCGAAGTTATGCTGATGAACTGGTGTCTTATACCAGCAATTCTTATTAGTTCATCTTTTAACATTACATATTTGCAATGTTCAGCAAGACGACGAACTGCAATACAAAAAGCCCCTGTTGTTTCCCCTTGTTCTTGACAGCTCTTATTAAATTTGGCCCTTCCATATATAAATTCTGTCTGCTTATGAAATGGGAATCAAAAACCTCTTTCACTTGGTTAATTGTTTCATTTCCTTATTAGTGACGGGTAGGGCACATAGGCTATCATCAGCAACATGCATGGCAAACATCGGGTCTCCATTGCTCCCGACACCATGTTGTGTGGGGACATAAACACAGAGAGCCATGCTTTAAGCAATAACTAGAGATCTCCTTGACCAGGAAGTCTCTCTCTTCATTAAGCTGCATCTGCAGCAGATCCTGGTCCTCTCTGGTAATTATGGAGGACCAAGTACAACACATCATCTGCTTGCTCTTTCTGCTCTCTCACAGTTTCAGCAACTCTTCTGAGTTCTGTTGTGACCCGTCCGTGCCTAGGGCAGCCACCTGAAAATGCCAAGGTCAGGCTGTAAAAGGAAAGCAGATTCTCTCAGCCCTGGTGGGTGACACTGAAGCCAGACTTCCCAACCATCCACAAACAATGCTTCTGATTCCCCACACCAGTTATCAAGAAGCTAAAATAAAAATACACACAGCCCCCTTTACTGCATTTCACTCTCTGGCTCCCAATCAGCCACTAGGTCCAGTAAAGGGATAAGTTATTTAAAACTCTGTGTTCTTTACCAAAAAAGTTCTTCTGATCCCAAAAGGTCAGCCACAGTACCAGATCAATATAAGTCAATCCTTTAGTAACTAAAACTAAAGGTTTATTATAAAAGGAAAGAAACAAACCATAAGAGAAATGTTAAAGGATTAAAGCAATCAGATACATACAGATGATATGAAAGTCCATACAAATCAGGTTTCTAGTAGAATTGTGAAGTTTGCAGGCTTGTACAGTCCCTCAGGTATACATCCAATATCTGGATGGGTCTCAGTACTTTGATTCATAGTTTCAGTTTGTAGATGAGGTGACCCAGAGGTAGATGAAGACTGACAACTGAAGACTGAAGACAAAATGGATGTGGTGCAGCTGCCTTTTATGTCTTTTGGCCTTTGCAATGCTTCTTGTGGAAATTTAGAGGAATAAGATGGAGTCCAGGGTCACATGAGTAAGTCCTGGTGACTCATCAGGTATATCCCTGGCTTCTGCCCCTGGGCCCATTGTGCCTGTGAATTTCTTTAATGGTCCACTAAGCAGGCTAGTGCTGCAGCCATCCTGTCTGGGGTGTTGCCCAGAAACAAAGTGCAAGTTGAAATACAGATACAAACATATCCATAACTTGCATTACACACATAACACATGAACATAAACATCATCATCTTACTTCGCACATTATACCCTTTCTAACAGTACCTGACATGGCATAGCTCACATGAATTATTATGATTTTGACATATTGATGTTAAATAATATAATAAATCCCCCCCCCAATCCAGCCAGTGTCACACCCCCCAATGCGAGATTGGTATAGGAAGGAGTAATCAGAGCTCCTGAAAACACCTCAACCCACCCCTTCCCCCAATCCAACCAGCATTACTGTCCCTACTGACTTCAGGATGCTGTTTCCTTTAGAGGGTGTCCTTTAGAAAGCACATGATGCCTGTGTTCAGGGACTTGCAGTGGTTAGTTGTGAGCTTCTACATAGATTTTAAGGTGATGTTTTTTGCCCTTTTAAAATCCTACATTGCCTGGGAACAGCCTACCTGAGAGACCCATTCCTCAATGCCCCATGGTATACTTCCAGAGTTGTAGTTAGTAGATGAGCTGATGCTAGATCCCTCTTGATATAATTGAGGGGCAGTAAAAAAACTTTTTTTGTAAGGCCTATGGGTCTCTAGAATGCTCTTTTCTCTGTTCCAAAGTTGCGGAGATTTGTCATCTTTCAGGGTATGTTCTAGGGCACATTTGTTTTACATGACCTCTGAAAAGAGGTAGATGGTCTGAGGCACAGGCTGATGTATGGGGTATTAGCATTTCAAAATAATATAAATAATAAATTGAATAACGCCAGAATTCCAAAGGAAATTAAGCTAGGCTGGACATGTGTAGGTGGCTAAATTAGCGGTATAGTGAAAGTTGTGTATTAACTGATAAATACTCAGTAAACAATAAAGTAAGTTTCAATTAGTAGTTATGTGCACTATGAATGAGTCTGGGATATTTCATTTATGGCACATCTTACTATTTATATCTGCTAACATACTACTATCACCTTACACTTGGGTCCCAGTCCAGCTCCCATTATTCTCACTGGGTATTTTGCCATTTATTTCAATGAAAGTAGGAGCCTTTGCATTGAATGAGGGTGCTGTGGGGAAAAAAAAACCTATGTGTTCATGTAACTAAAAAGTGTATCATGCTATGTATGCAGAAGGGTGCAAGACCAAGGTTGCACTGGCAACCTTAATTCTGGCACCTTCTAGCTTCTGAGTGCTTGAGTTTGCAATCTTAACTTTCTTTTATCGTATTTTTGCATGAAATTTCCTAGGTTTTTAAGTAAAATAGTAAAAATAAACTCAGTTGCATGCAACTGTAATTGTGCCTTATCAGCAAGGTTTGAACTCTGCATCATCAGCACCACAATAGAGACTTTAGCTGCATAACTACATAAGTTGGTAGCAGGGGAAATCTATTATCCTATGTGAAGCAGCCATTAGAGGAGGCTGCATCGCACAAAACAATGTTACCTACTAATGGGCAGATGTATTTTACACAGTATGTTACTATTATTGCTATTTGTGTCTGCTACAGTAGTTCTTGTCCCCCCGGGAATGAATGAGCTCCTGCTCCATATAGTTCCTTAGGGGGAAGGGAATGGGGCCATTTTCTGGGTCTAGGGGTGGTAGTGGGGAGCCTGGCTTGGCTCTCTCTCCATACAGAAGCTGAAAGAGCACCTGTGCCATGTAATTCCCCAAAGGGAGAGATGCGCAGCTGGGTCCATATGCTGAGTCTGGATGGTTGTTGGTGGGAGCATTTCCCATCCCCCCACCTGCCACTGTAGCGGCTCCTGCAGAAGCCATGTTGAATTTCTGGTTTCCAAATGTGTGCTGCTGTTGCTGCTCCTGCTGTGGCAGAAGTGAGGGATTGGGTGCAATGGGCTTTAGACTGTTCAGTGTTTGGGCCTGCTGCCATTATTCAACAATTCGATGCAAATCACTGATGGGAAATGGCAATTTTCAATATTTTGTCACTCAGCCAAATATAAACAGAATTTCATGGAACGAGGCAAAGATACCTCCCTCACCCCAGGGCTACTCACTTGCTAAAGATAAAAGTCCTGCTTCAGACAATGGAGGTTTTAGAGCATCTCAAAAGAAGTCACAAACTCTTATCTAATGGAAAGTAAAGAGAGGAGTTACTGGCAATTCCTCCAATCAGACATGCACAGAGACCACAAGCAAGCTGCTTCTTTAGTTGTTGTACCATTTAACTTCAATTAGCTAATAGTGGGGAGAGGAGCACACAGAAAATAGTGCCATAGACCCTCTTTCCTTGTACCTCTCTCCTCCTTGGTCTTCCAGCCTGGCAGCTAATGAAACGAATTCTTATTTTATTAACAATATTTTGAAGACATAAGAACAATTCTTAACCAGTCAGGTCCTTGCATCCCTGATAACCTTTTCTGTGCCCCCTGCTGACCCCCCAGGGTACATGCTCCACTGGTTGAAAACCAGTGGTTTAAACATAATCAAGTGGACTTACTATATTTTGGATAAAAATAACACCAGACAATTGGGCATTATTCCTACAGCAGCTACATCCAATCTAAGAGAGGTTTTTTTTCTATGGAAAAAAGACATGTTTAAGTGAGCAGGTTGTTAAGAGATTGGAATCTTCAGTTTTTCTACAAGATGTATTAACCTCTGCTGTAACTTTCCGTATTAGTACAATTCCTCTTTTGATCCATTAGCAGAATACCCATCAAGCTGATGTATCTCACTACAAAGGTTGGGGCACATTAATCCTAGCACTTGTCATTAGGCATTTAAGTGTAATGTTATCCATCCCTTGTGTGTTTTGCTTCACAGCAAAAGGTCTGAATGCACAGATTCACTATATACTTATCACTCAGGATAAGCAGATTATTACTCAGTTGAGCATTTCTATACTTTAACTGAAACCCTGTCCCAAACACTTAGCTTAATCTCCATGTGTATAGAAAGTAGGAAAGTGCTCTCATTGGAAAGATCAGATTTTATATCTAGAGTCAATTTATGCCCACGCAAATCCTTAAAAAGTAAAGTTTTAGAATCAGGTCTGGTGATGAAGAAAAAGTGGTGGTAGAAACATTTGAACTACAAAACTTAAGTTATTGGGCAGGGAATGTAAAAGAGTTCTGCTAGGATTGACATAACTCTAACTAATAGTAGTTTTGAAAGTGAAAAAGTTATATGCTGTGTCCTTCACTTTTGTCACTTCTAAAATTATTTCACCTGAGAATCAATTTTCCCATACCATAAAAGTTAACATTTGCCCCAAAACTGTATGATTGAATTCTTTTTAATGGCGAACTAAAATTTCTCTTTTGGTGTCCATAGCTGAAATAATAGTTAGAGAAAGAATACCAGACAGTGTGATGTTGTATAAAGGCTTCATATACATCACTTTGAAAAGGATACATTATTAATGTGCATCAAAGGAACAAGTACCAATAAAAGCGTTATACAGTATCATGACATACCATCATATTTTGTCTCACATATTTACAGAATATCATGTTTAAAAATGTTTTAGTGGGGTTAAAATATTTGTATTGATATATGTTTTAAAATCAGTCCACAGCAAACTGGACCTATTTTGGTATAGCACTCTGTAATTCTGCAAGCTTCATTTAAATTAAAAAACGTTTATTCTTTTTCATAGAAAAAGATATTTTTATTGAATTTTAATAGGAAAATAAATAATCTAGCTAGGACAGTAACCTTGATGTTTATTTTCATATTATATTCATTTTATGCTGTCCCTACATTTACAGGGATCAATTCTTTGACCCAGTTCCTCCTGTTACTCACATCCTAAGCAGCATACTGCCTCTGGAAAACTCCCTAAAGGAGAAGCTGACTTTGGGTTTTCCCATAGCCAGTTCAATGCTTCCTGCTCATTTTTTTATGTTGATTTGTTTCAGGTTACTTTTATTTTTGGTCAGTTGGAGGTTGTTAGGTACATGGGATGTCAGTGTTGTTACAGTTATGATGAAAAACCTTTTAAAACATGAAAGGTTTTCAGCATTTCCAAAAGATGGTCACATTCTGTATTCACCTGATTGTCTGGAATTTTGTTCCATAGCCAGAAAATGCTTTGTCCCTAGCTCTTTTGTCTTTCATCCTGGGCTTTTTGATTCATTTTGTCCCAAAAGAACAAACTGTCACAGTGGTTCATAGATCAAAATACAGTCTTTAATGTAGCCAGGGCTTGATCCATTAATTGCATCAACAATTAGAACCAAAGCCTTAAACTGTCACTGAAAATGATGGTGAGCCAGTGAAGGGAACTGAGCATGGGTCTCATATATGTTCACAGTGGCCTAAAGCCTATTGTTTGACTGCATCCAGGTTATCAAATGATCCAGATTGCTCCGTATCAACAACCTGTCTCCATTATTATTTACCGTCTCCTAATCTTAGTGTCAGCTGCAAACCTTATCAGCAGTAACTATATATTTTCTTCTCGGTCACTGATAAAAATATTCAACAGTGTTGGACCAGAAACCAGTCCCTGATGTACTTCATGCAAATCACACTCGCTTGTCAAGGACTCCCCTCAGAGCATAAATATGTATTCAACACTTCTGCCTGTTCTGAATCATTTTAAAATATTTTATCATCTCCATCCAGTACGAGATGTATGTCAGCACTAGGATTTCTTTAGTTCCTGGTGTTTTAACAAATTCTATCATATTGTCCTTAATTCTGCTGGTCACAGAAGGTCATTAATACCTTTTTGCTTTCCTTATTAGTTGCCTATTTTTAACATCTAATGTATAATAATTTAGCCTCCCCCTTTTTCATTTGTTATATATTGATTTCTTATTTTTTACTGCTGCTCTTTATTACTCTCATTTAGGGTACATATATATATTTAATTGTAGTAGCATTCTTTCATGACTGGAATTACAGCGTTTGGAGCATTTACTAGCTCAAAGATCAAGATAATGCACCTGGCTCTTGTGAAACCTGTGATGTGTCACTTAAACTTTCTGTTCCTCATTAACTCCATCTAGAAAATGGACTTGTACATATTCCTCCTAAGTGAAGGAGGCATGCAGGAGGGTGATGGGGGAGTCAGAGCTACTGATGCTCATTTAGGTGGTTTTATTATGGCAGTGGGAGAGCTCTTTCCCACTGACATAATGCAGCTACACAAGTGCTCTTACAGTGGCACAGCTATACCAATACAGCTGTGCCACTCTAAATTTTAAGTGTAGATTAGCCCTTAATTATCTCCACTTTTCTTCACATCTATCTGGCTCAGAAGTTTTCAAGGAGAATTAATAATATGAAAATTTTTTAGGGTTAATAATAAGCTGTTTTAGAGCTAGAAGACTCGAAGGCCAGAAAGGACCACTGTGATCATCTAATCTGACCTCCTTTATAACAGAGGCCATAGAACTTCCCAAAAATAATTCCTGTTTGAAAGAGAGCTTATTCTTTAGAAAATATCATTATGTATCAGTGATCTGTCTTCATTATTCACAATTCCTTAATTTTTGTATGATCTGCAAACTTTACTCATAATGATTTTATATTGTTGTGCAGGTCATTGATAAAAATATTAAATAAGGGAGGGACAAAAACCAGACCCTCCTGGACCCCACTAAAATATATCTTTTTGATGATGATTCCTCATTTATAGTCACCTTTTGAGACCTATCAGCTAGTAAGTTTTTAATCTAATTAAAGTGTTTCATGTTAATTTTGTATCATTCTAGCTTTTTAATCAAAACGCCATGTTGTACCAAGTTAAATGCCTTACAGAAACCTAACTATATTAGAGCAACACTATTACCTTTATCAACCAAACTTGTTATCCCATAAAAAATAAATATCAAGTTAGTTTAACAGGATCCATTTTCCCTAAACCCTTATTGATTGGCTTTAGTTATATTACTGTCCTTTAATTATTTATTAATCTAGTTCTGTATCAGCTGCTTCATTATCTTGCCCTGGAGCAGTGTCAGAATAATAGGCCTATAGTTTCCTAAGTCATCCCAGATATCCTTTTAAACATTAGCTTCCAACATTAGCTTTCTTCCAATCATGTGGCACTTTCTCAATGTTCCTATAATTATTGAAAAGCAATATTAAAGCAACAAACTCTTCAGCCAGATCTTTTAAAACTCTTGGGTGCAAGTTTTCTAGACTTGAGGATTTAAAAATGTCTAACTTTAGTAGCTACCATTTAACATCTTCCTGAGATTCTAGTGGAATATAAAGAGTGTTATCATCATCATTATATGAGATGACCACATCATCTGTTTTTTACCAAATACAGAACAGAAATTTTATTGAACACTTCTGCATTTTCTGCATTACTATTGATAACACTACTGTTTCCATCTAGTAATGGACCAATAAAATTATTAGGATTCTTTTTGTCCCTAATATACTTTAAAAAACTCTTCTTATTGTTCTTAACTCTGCTGGCCACAGATTTCTTCTTGTGTCCCTTTGCTTCCCTTATCAATTTTCTACAGTTCCAAGCTTTTCATTTATATTTATTACTACCAAATTCCCATATGGATAAAAGTTAAAATTTTAAATTGGGGTCTCAGAGACTTATAAACTTTAAGGCCAGAAATGACCATTGTGATCATTTAATCAACCTCCTGCATATCACAGGACACAGAAACTCATTCACCCACTCCTGTAATAGACCTATAACCTTGCACTGAGTTACTAAGATCATGATTTAAAGACTTCAGATTTCAGAGAAGTCCATTTACTCTACTTCAAACCATCAAGTAGCCTATGTCCGATGCTGCAGAAGAAGGCAAAAAATCCCATGGTCTTTGCCAACCTGACCTGAAGGAAAATTCCTACCTGACACAGGCCATTTTTATTAAACTTGTAAACCAAATAAAAATTATGAATTTTCTTGAAAATGTGCAAAAACATTGTCTTTGTCTTCATAGTAAATCAAAAAATGTCCAGCTCAAACTAATTTTCAAAACCAAAATTACAGTGAAGTATATATAGGCTTTATAACATAAATTGACTGTAATTTTCACTTATATATGTCATCTGTGGAAATAATATCCTTATCTCTGCAGTTTATCATGCACTTTTGACCACATCACGTGCTCTCTCTCCACCAATCAATCTCCCTCAAGGCTTATTCTAACCCTGCAAGTTCATGAGCAACTCAAAAATGAACCATTTTAATCAGACTACTACACTGGGCAGCACAGAATGGGAAGAAGGTGAGCAGGCCTCAGTGCTGAAAGAACAGGTTTGGGACTATTTAGAAATGCTGGACATGGGCAAGTCCATGAGGCCAGATGCAATGCATTCGAGGGTGCTGAGAAAGTTGGCTGATGTGATTGGAGAGATATCTTTGAAAACTCATGGTGATAGGGTGAGGTCATGGATGATTGGAAAAAGGCAAATATAGTGCCCATCTTCAAAAAAGGGAAGGAGGAGGATCTGGGGAACTACTGATCGGTTAGTCTCACCTCAGTCCCTGGAAAAATCATGGAGCAGGTCCTCAAGGAAACCATTTTGAGGCAGAAAGATGATCAGGAACAGTCAGCATGGATTCATCAAGGGCAAGTCATGTCTGACCAACCTGATTGCCTTCCATGATGAGATGACTGATTCTGTGGATGAAGGGAAAACAGTGGACATGATATACCTTGACTTTAGCAAAGCTTTTGATACAGTCTCCCACAGTTTCTTATCAGCAAGTTAAAGAAGTATGGGTTGGATGAATGAGATGAATAAGATGGTTAGAAAGCTGGCTACATCATTGGGCTTAATAGGTAGTGATCAACAGCTCGTTATCTAGTTGGCAGTTGGTAACAAGCAGAGTGCCCCAGGGGTTGTCCTGGGGAAGGTTTTGTTCAACATCTTAATTAATAACCTGGAGGATGGGGTAGATTGCACCCTCAGCAAGTTTGCAGATGACACTAAGCAGGGCGGAGTGGTAGATACGCTGGAGTGTAGGGCTAGGTAACAGAGTGACCTAGACAAATTAGAGGATTGGACTAAAAGAAATCTGATGAGTTTCAACAAGGACAAGTGCAGAGTCATGCACTTAGGTCAAAAGAATCCCATGCACTGCTACAGACTGGGGACTGAATGGGTAGACAGCAGTTCAGCAGAAAAGGACCTGAGGGTTACAGTGGACAAGAAGCTGGATATGAGTCAATAGTGTGTTCTTATTGCCAAGAAGGCTAATGGCATATTGGGCTGCATTAGTAGGAGCATTGCCAGCAGATTGAGAGACGTGATTTTCCCTTCTATTAGGCAATGGTGAGGCCTCAGTTGGAGTCCTGTGTCCAGTTTTAGGCCCCCCACTACAGAAGGGATGTCGACAAATTGTAATGAATCCTACAGAGGGCAAGAAAAATGATTAGGGGGCTGAAGAACATGACTTATGAAGAGAGGTTGAGGGAACTAGGTTTGTTTAGTCTGCAGAAGGGAAGAATGAAGGGCCCTGAGGGACAGGACACTGAACTGCTTGGCCGCCTGCCCGGTTCAAGAATCCGTCTGGTGACCAGCACCGAGGCGCTAACTATTCCCCATTTAGGAAGGCGCTGTGGCCTCTGTCAGAGTCGGGATCCAAGGATAGGCCGCAGTGACCCAGCCAGACCAAGTGGCCCTGTAACAGGAAGCCTTTAATAAACAGCCTTTAATAAGCAACCTTTAATGAGCAGCCTTTAACTACCTGAAAGGAGGTTCCAGGGAGGATGGAACTAGGCTGGTCTCAGTGGTAGAAGATGACAGAACTAGAAGGAAAGCTCTCAAGTTGTACTGGGGGAGGACTAGGTTGGATATTAGGAAAGTTTTTCATTTGGAAGGGTGGTAAAGCACTGGAATGGGCTACCTAGGGAGATGGTGGAATCTCTATCCTTAGAGGTTTTTAAGTTGCAGCTTGACAAAGCCCTGGCTAGGATGATTTAGTTGGGGTTGGTCCTGCTTTGAGCAGGAGGTTCGTCTAGACGATCTCATGAGGTTCCTTCTAATCCTAACCTTCTGTGATTCTATGACTCTATTTATGCAAATAGGTAATCAATAGTGTGTTCTCTTTGACCTTTCAGGAATATTTTCCTTTTAGTCTGTTTCTTTCTCCACAACTCTGATTTGGTTTTTATGCTTTTTGCATTTATCCCTTAAGTTGGCATCTTTTGTTTGTAAAAGTTTTTGCCACCAGAAATAATCCTTGTAAAACTGCTGCTTCAGTTTGGTCACATGCCCCTAAATTTGGCCCTAAGTGCAGAGAAAATGTGTGGCAATGTGTGAATGCCAGTCCAGATGTGGAGCTTTGGTGGGCTATGTGAATATGCAAGTGTAACAGGGCGCTGTGGTCTGCCTTGGAGCCTGGGCCCGAGCAGGCTTGCTCTGCCCCCATTGGACAGAATCAGGCCCTGCAAGTTGAGCCACCTGGAAGCAGAGGGATGGAGCCAGGGCCGGGGAGGAAGTATAAGAGACAGGCCCAGCCGTTCAATCTGGGAGAAGCTGCCGCCAGAGGCAGACGTGTCTGGAGACGTATTTGGAGACTGTTTGGTGCAGCTGCCCTGCCAACCGCAGCCCATGGGGCCTGCCTGATCTGACCTGCCTGATCTGACCTGCCTGGCCCATTTGACTGGAGGGAGCTGCCCAACCCGGGTGACCAGGTAGAGCCGCCAGGCCCCAGTGACTGGAGTGGGCCGCCGGCCTCGAGTGACAGGCTGGGCCCGCTGGACCCCAATAGCTGGGTGTAGCCACCCCCGCCTGCGGAGTGGGAGAAACCACTGAAGGCTGGCCCTGATCTGAAGGAGCTGGCCGGTGTGGAGAACCCACCGGCGTGGACAGACCGGAGGAACCCCTGGGGCCCTGTGACCTGGAGGAGCTTCCTTTGGCAGACAACGCACAGGAGTTTCGGGACCTGCCACCCATTGATGGGGAGGGATTAGCCGGACGCCTGCTCACCGCCTCCCCCTGTGCCCCAGAGGGCCCGACCTGGATGCAGGTACCCCAGGATTGAGTGGGAGGAAGTGGCCCAGGGAAAGCCACCACCAGTGGCTGAGTCAGGAGTCGAACCCCTGTCAGCGTGTTGCGGCCAGGGCCCCACTGACTCAGTGGCAACCCACTTTTGGCACTGCTAGGGCCCTGGGCTGGGACGCAGTGGAGTCGGGTGAGCCTGTGTTCCCCTCCCCTAACCACCCAGGGAGTGCTTGCTCTCTTCGGTACCCTGGACCGAAGGATGCTGCTTTGCCTGCCCTGCTCTGTTTGAGGGCCGGGGGCATCAGACTGCTGTCAGCCCTGCCAGACTATAAGGCTGGGGGCTATCGGAACTGCTTCACTTGGCCGCCCTGCCGAGGGCCGGGGCAATAGACTGCTAATTGAGACATTTATTCCCCTCGACAAGGGCGTTGTGGCCTGCCTCGAAGCCTGGGCCCGAGGAAGGTTCACAATGCTGCTGGCTGGACCAGGCCACCAGCATACAGCAAGAGTTTTAGAATGGAGAAGAATTCTTGTATTTCCTTATCTTTGTGACATACCTTGGGCCACACTGGAGGTGACAGTTGCAGTTGTTCTAATAGGCCTGAAGCAAATGTTTTTACAATTCTTTCATAGATTCTTGATTTTAGAACCAAATGGGGCTATTGTGTTCATCTACCCAGACATTCGGCATAACAAGCCAGTAAAAAAGGGATCCTTTACTCCTGTTGCTGCAGCTGCATCTCTCCTCGGAAGATAGTGTAAAATACTGCATGTTGCTGCATGGATCATTGGATCAATACAACTGCATCTAATACGGTGAGAGCCAGTGAGAGTGGATGAATGATGGCATAGAATTATGTTGGGTAGAAGACAGTATAACACAACACAGAAGGTGGCAAATTATGTTAGAAATAGGTCAGGTCTGTTTTGGTCCTTGAGCTTACTACCAGTTCCATAGGGTCAGAGTGAAATTTATGAGCAGGTGTGGTTAGACTACCTGAACTCTTTATTTCCTGTTTTTCAGAGATTTAAGTTTATCCTCACACAACAGGCTAGAAGGGCATGCAAGAATAGGCAACTTTAACTCTGTTATAGAAGACTTTTTGTCAGTAAATATGATGTAAATGAAACAAGCTACACAAAGAAAATATACAAACTTCATGTCACTGATTTCTATTCCAACAGAAAATTGACCTACAAGACCTTGAAATCTGCTACTGCCCTGCACAGGGCCAACATTACTAATGCTTATGGACCCAGAATAGATTAAACTGTTTTCCCCGTGACATATTAGATTTTTTTCTCATAGTGTCACCATAAGGCAGAATTCAGGTTGTGCATATTCATACTTCAATATATTTGAATTTCTTTTAAGTTTAAACTTAACTTGGAATATCCTGGGTTTATTATAGTTATTTTGAAGTTTATTACAACATCCCCCATAATACTTTTACCCAACATTACAGATATATCCTCACAACTTCAATATAGCCTGAGAATTTCCTTCTAAAACTATTGAAATTTTCATACATGAAGAGTAAACAAGAAACCCAAAAGAGTGTTACAGTGAACTATTTCAAATGATTGGCAGCTGTCCCTGTTAAATGAAGGGACAGAAAGGACTGTTATATTTACATCTCAAATGCCAGCTTAGCTCACCAGTGTGCTCCAGCTGTATTGCTCTTGATTTTTATATTGTTTCTTAAAACTAAAAGAAACTGGAGAAACAGTTCATTATATCTTTGTTTGCTGTAACAGCTTTTATGCTAACTCTCTAACAAACTGTTCCATAGAATTAAGTAAGAGGTAAGAGCATATTTATAGAGAGAAATTAAATGTACACGTAAAGGTGAACTTTTGTTTTTTCAAAAGAGATTTGAAAATACGTGGGGAGGCAATGGAGACAGAGAAATAAAGGAAGATTGGTCTTGTTTGGCAGGTACCGTAAAAATGAAGGCTATCTCATCCATGGTACCTAGACAGTGAAGGGATAGAAAGGAATGTTGTCATTTGAGCAATAGGCACAGGGAAAAGAAGAGAGACTGAGAAATTATGCTTTTGGGGTAAGCTGGAGAAAGTCCATGGAGTATTATAAAAAGATGGAACACAATTTTGAGCTAGGCCCTGAAGAAAAATGGGAAGCTAGTGAATTTGGAGAATAAGGCATTTCTCTCCTTTATGTAAGAGCAAATAAAGGCAGCAGAATTTTGTGTATGGTGCAGTCCAGAGTGCTGGGTGATAGAGGAGGGAGATGAGTAGCCCAAACAAAAAAGGGTGGTAGGTAGTTGGGGACATTGTGATAGGTAGATTTGTAAACATTCTATAGAAAAGATAGCAGAAGTAAAGTTCAGAATCCAAGATGATAGCAAAATTATAGGCATTGGAAGCAGATAGAATATCTGAACTGTGGAGGTAATTAAAGGAGCTGGATGCTTCTTTTTTCCAAGCGAAACATCACTGTCTTCAAGATGTTAAATAAAATGTGAGATGAAGCCACAAATTTATTTGGTCAACATAAGCAGAGAAGGTGGATACAGAAAAGTCATTAAAGGTGTTAAAATATGTTGAGTGTCTTCTGTGTGAAGGTGTTGGCTAAAGTTAAAAATTGCAAATAAGAAGACCGGGAAAGGAAAAGCAGGAAATGAGCAGAAGTCTGTAAGTTACAGAAGAAGGGTCTTGGCACATGGAAACCACCACCAGAGGAAGATGTATTTAAATAATATTCTGTGGGTTAATATGACTTCAGAACAAAAGTTGGGGCAAGGGATATCATTGCTATAATAAAATATTCATTACGTTCATGTATTTTAAGTACTCCTATATTAAGAATATAAAATGATAGAAAGTCTCATTCTGCTCTCAGTTACACTCTCTTAAGTTTGGCTTCGGTGGAGCTTTTCCTATGGCATTACTACTGATTAACACTTACGTAAATAAAAGCAAAATTTGACCGTATGCTATTATTAACTAATACTTAGTTCTTGCACAGCATTTTCTATATTACAATATATATAGATCAGCTAATTAATCATCAGAACACCTATGTGATAGATAAATAATTATCCCCATGTTACAGATGAGAAAACTACTCACTCATTAATGTTTCACATAACCTTAATTCATTTCACCATTGTGACAAAACTCGGAGATAACTTGATTCTCACAATCACTCTGTCTTTATGATATATCAGTATGCAACTTCTTTGAAATGTACATAGTTATAATATTCCGATCACAAGATGTGCACCATCTCCTATGAATGGTAAGTGCTGGTAAGATCGTTCATCTAAACTTGTAAGCATCCTAAAAGTTTGTAGAACTAAGTAAATTCTGTTGGTATAGTTCCATTTTACCCCATATTGGTAATCTAATCATAGTGCACTCAGCAGCATGCTAAACTTTGATGGCTGTACCTCATTTTGTGTTCAATAAAAGATAACATGAGAGATCATTAGAGTAACTATGTCAGATTAAATGTATTTTCTTGTACAAAAGTAAAGTCCCTTCAGGAATCATTGCGATTTACTTTGTCTCACAGAGAACAATATTTTCCCAGTAGTTCTCAACACAAAGGACCATTACAAATTGTAATTCATATTTAATATGTTCAGAAACGTTCAGCACAAATTACAAATGGAGGCTTTAGTGCAGTATTTATGTTCTGTTACCAACAAGATATGTATAAGTAATATGTGTCCCAAGGCTCCTAGCCTACACAGCTTACATTTATTTGTTACAGGGTGCACTTATACTTCACAGTTAAACACAAGGTAAGTCATGTTACTTCTTTGGAAACAGAGAAATGTGAAGCTGACAAAAAAATATTGTTTGAGATTTTTTCAACCACTGCAGAGTAAAGAAGGTTTTATACTTTATAATGTTTAAACTGTGATGTGCTACCAAAATTTCAACAAGGAGTTGCCACAAAAGTTTTCCCTTTTAACAATGACATACACCCATTATACAAAGGGTATGTTCTCACAAAGTGAAATTCTCTCCTGTGGTGAGGGCCATAGAAAGCCACACAACTTAAGTCTCACTTAGTTCATATTCTGAGGACTAGAGTGGGACTTAAGTAGTGCATGGGTCTTGAGCTGCACCTGTCCCTCGGGAAAGAAAGGAGTGGTGAAGGACTGCTCTAAGTGGAAATGTTTAGACATTGTATATGAAAAATAAATGGCATTCATAGATAGTATTGTACCGTTCTAGTCATATAATTTGAAAATTGTGTGTATAGACCTATTATCCTTCTAGGGAACATTTACCAAAAAATTGGTGTATTCTATGTACAGAAACACTTTAACCTGAAGCTATGAAATAAATCCTGTCTGTATTTTTTTAAAAGCTCTCTTGACAAACAATGACATTTTTGACAAAAGTTAATTTTATTTTATCTTTTTATCTGAGATTTTTCCAATCCAGTTGTTGTTTGACTTGGGAATCCTTGAATTTCAATCTCAGGTATATTGTGAGCATATTGTGAGCACTGAAAATTACAGAAACAGTGAGATTCTAAGTTAAGTAAAACAGACTCACTGACAACTATAATCATATATTTTCATTGCAAAGCAATTATAAATTCAACAAAGTAGACATCTGATGCTGCAATATTAATTTCAACTCACACTCACTAGTGGCTGCTGTCATAGTATTTTTCCTTTATTCAGGTAAGTCACCTATCAGGGACCAGACTAATTCTACTCTTCCAAACATGAGCTGGTTGGTGGTGCAGCAGAGCTGTGTGGTGAAACAAGTCTACTCCGTAACTTGTTTTGCTCACAGATGACACTACAGAGACAGATACCCCACTCCTATCACAAGTTATAGGAGTTTGTGCATGAAACTCCTGTGCACTACCCTGAAAATATATCCTATGGAATTTGATTTACTAGCTGCAGTATAGCAAATCAGTATTCCTGTAATGTGACCCATTTGGAATTGTCATTGAAATCATCACCTTTAATTA
>ML675603.1:108554218-108586273 GCA_007922155.1 Mesoclemmys tuberculata | reverse complement strand
GCAGCTCTTGATGTTTCACAGCGTAGCCCATGTGGGGAAACTGACCTGCAGCGCTGTTTGCTCTCTCTCCAAGCCCCCTAGGAGGGCGCAGAGGAACACGGGGGGGGGGCGGGGAGGAGCAGCAAAGCCATATGGTCTGTGTGTCCAGATCAGTTTCCCCATGTGGGCTAGGTAACTGCCACCACACCCTCCAGGCTCAGGTAGGTATAGTCCTTGGTGCCCATGAACCACTGGGTGCTGGTAGCCACAGTAACTGGTAGGTTAGCATGGCCTGCCAGGGTGTACACAAAGCACACAGTATCCCAAGTCAAATGAAGATGGGTAACTATTGTTAACTCAAGTACGTCACCCTCCTCAGCAAGGCAAGGGACGACTGAGGGACACCACATTGGCTCAGGATTGGGACCAGGATTGGGATGACAGGAACAGAGATCTGAACACCAGAAATGAGGGGCAGAATCACAGGCCGATGAGGACAAGATACTAGGAACACAATAGGTGAGTTCTTCTTTTCTTCTAGTAGGCACATGAGATGACAGAACCAGCACTAACAGGTACAACTACCACCAGGGCAGGTAGCACAGAGTGCTGCTTCCTCAGTCCTTAAATACCCCAGCTTTTGCTGGGCAGATCGTACCACATGACCATTCCCTTCTCTAACTCTTCCTGCTCCTGCCAGAAAGGGCACCGAAAGAAGGGAACACAAAATAGAGCGCAAACAACAAGGGACATAAACCAAATGGCTAAAATCAGAAACTGCCTCTGTAAAGCTGTGAGGAAGGCAACATGGAGTCTGGTGGTGAAAGAAGCACCATGCTGTTTTTAATCCTCCTCTGGTGTTTGCTAAAATGCAAATTGTTTTGTTTCCTGCCATCTTCTCCCCCTGTTGTCTTGATGGTCCTATTTACTGCTTGCATGTTTAAGACAGACCTATTTAAGACCTTTATGCAGGCAAGGTCATCTGGTCTTGAACATGTCCTAGTAACAACATACAGGGGGAATTCATAATTTTACATGTAATGTTACATTACATATAATGTTACATACATTTCACCATGATATTGTTGACCAGTGAGTTATTAGTTGTTAAATGAGACCTCACAAGGCATATTTAAAAAGTTATATGTCCATACTGAAAATTAAGTTTTTAAAGGCAGGTGATCAAATCACATGTCTTGGACAGATTCCTTTCAGGCAGGGAGTAACAGATGTTTATCTGCCTGTCTGGTCATTAAGTAATTAATTCCCCAGTGTATACCTACGAGTATTTGTATACTGAGTCAGATGCTGATTAAGGGATTGTGAAATGTACAAGAAAGGACTATGCAAGAAAAAAAATACAACAGTGGGGCGAGAGGTGTCCTCTTCTGATATGTCTGGGACGCCTGGGATCTTTCACTGAAGAGACAAGCTAACGGCATGACTTGTCTCATGAGCAGAAGATCACAGCCAAGCCCGGCTGTAAAATGGTGAAAGGACTTTGGGTGAGCTGTGCTCAATAGGTCAGGAAAGTATCTAAGTAAGTCTAGGTTTCTGAATGTATGTTATGAGTTTATTTTATATCAAGCATTTATTTTCAATATTTCTACTTGCTATCATTTGAATCACTATACCAGCAGTCTGCAAACTTTTTGAGCAGAGCACTCCCTTTCAGTTACATTTTTGGGATTGCACCCTCCCAACCCAGACAAAAATAGACACATGCAAAAAGTATGTTTGATAGCCTATCATAAGCCTAACAGACTATAAAACAATTTCAATTAAATTACCTACCCCTGCATGTTTCTAACACAGATACTAACCAATAGCACAGTCAAGCTTCCTCAGCAGTGGGCTGCTTCTACCTTGCAGCCAGGGTGCACTGCTAGGGCAGAACCCTCTGCCTATTGTGACCATATTTTAGCACAGGGAAAATGGGACACTGCACAGTTCCTGCCTCTCCTTTCCCCTACACATGGGGCTGGCCCAAGCTCTCCAAGCCGTGAGGGGCTGGCCCCAGCCCCCCGCTGCCTGAAATACACAGGACCAGCCCCAGCTTCAATACCCCCCTTCTGACTCACCACCACCACCACCCAAGCCATGCGGGGACATCCTCAGCCCCAGCCGTCTGAGCTGCGTGGAGACAGCCCTAGCCCTCCCTACCTCAGGTAGTTGGCCTGAACCTCTTGTCCCCCCACATGTTCCTCCATGCCCCGCTAGGGGACACCCCACTCTTTTTGGGCAAAACTGGGCATTTATTCAGTTTGCTTCATTAACTGGTGATCAATTGACTGTTTGCATGTTGGCTCTTTCTATGGGCTTCCCTTGCAGGATCTCTCTAACACTGATCTTAGTTCCATATGCCTCAGGGAGAAGATGTGCCCCTCATACACTCGTAGACTGAAGTCAGATGGATAAACCTCAATCAAAGTTAGTCAGTCATCAAAAATACCTTTGCATCTCTGTAAAGGTTTCAAGTACTGTCATCAGAATGGCATATAGTAAACTGGAAACTGCCAGCCTATTACCTAATGCTGAGTTCATTTTACTGTATTTTTATGTGATCCTATACGTTTTAGTACGTAAATATAAAAACATAAAAAGAAAGAAGGCATTGCAGTACTGGACTACAGTGTTATCTGTGGGGTTGTTTGGGACCAGACGCTGACTGCTGGGCAAACCCTGGTCTTGGCTGGCTTCCAGATGACCTTGCAGGTGCTGTTCTGGGAACAGCGAAGCATGGAGTGTTTATGGGAACTGCGAAGTGTATTTCTGATTACGGCCTCCCCCCGTGCTTCTTAGCTAGTCCTAGCCGATCAGATTGGGGTGTGTGAGAAAGCTCTCACTGCTGTGAGACTTGCTTACTGCTGTAAGAAATGCATGCGTAATGAGATGATGGAATAAACTATAAGAGAAGGTGCTTGCAGCACAATAAAGGAAGAACCCTGCTTTCAGCCACCATGGTGTCTTGTGAATAATTGCAACGGGGAAACCCAACAGTTATCACCTTTGGGTCAGTTATCATGAATTATTTTACCATCAAAACTAATGTTAAAGGCGACACTCTGCCATAGGCAAGTTAGCAGGAGTGGCTTCCTTGTGTATTTACATATCTTTCAATACTATGTTTCACCCTTTCAGTAACAGGAGTGTCTTTTTGCCAAGCAGTAACAGTGTATGGGTCAGTCTGATACTAAATTATTTATTTATAACAGCTGGAATTTTCAGCAGCCCAGAGGAGTTACCTTGAACAGAGATGGTCAAAACAACAGTGAGACCCTACACAGCTAATTCTATGGGCAGAAACCTGAGCTAATTCACCTCTGTAGTAGCCCTATAGTGATAAAGCTGCTTTCTTCTGTGACTTTGGGTTCACCACAATATCTCTGTTGTCCTGCCTGCTCCCTGAATTACACCTGGGAAATCCCTCTGCTACTCTCACAATCTTTTGATTTTTTTATTGGATAAACTTCAGGCAATTTTGTAAAATAGTCTATGGCTACCAAGAAATACTGGTCATTGGACTGTCTGCCAAGCACATTAATAACAATACTTACTATCAGCCACAGACTTTACGTGCAAGTTTTGAGGATGATATTCCATTTTTTGTGGCTTCTAGTGTGGGGAAATTGATTTTATAATAGAAATTTAGTTAAAACTTTAACTACGACGAGATTACTGTTTCTCCATAATTCTCCTACTAATCCTCTAAAAACACCCAGGAACCCCAAAATGGATTATGAGTGACATTGCATATAGCAGTGAATGACTTTAAAATACTACAATGGACATTTTAGACAAGATGATGATAACCTCTTCAGAAAGTATATCTATGTGATATGCCTCAGAGTACATCTGAATACTTTTTTGAGATATATGGGGTATGCTAATAAAACGCAAACACCTTTAAGATCAAAAGGATCATGGAGTATAACTGGAAAGTTCAACAGAAACAAGAGAGGGTTGTTTGAGATTGGAACTCCAACAGAGGGTGAGATAAAAGATCTTTGACAGGCTGAGGGCAGGATAGTGCTGGAGGAAAGAAGAAGAAAATATACTTTCTAAAAAAAAAATCCAACTTATTTTTCTGCAACTAGACTTAAGGTGAACCTGTCTAGATGAGCTTTGCAAACTGTTGCAAACTGTTTAGTATGATTTTCTCTCTGTTCTTAATAAAGCTTGGTTTTAATCAGACCCCTTGCATCTGAGATAGTTAGGGAATTTCATACAAATCATCCATCAGAAAAAATCAGCAGCCTCTAAGGTGAGGGAAGAGATGCACCACACTGAAAGACCTTATTGGATATGTCACATGTATTCAGGGGAACTGTGGATGGAGGGGTTGATGTTCCATAACCCCTCCTTAGAAAATTTCCATGATTCCCTAAGACCCAGTGCCATTTGCAAACTATTTTCACAAAAAGGAGGCAAGGGGGAATACTCAGCTCATGCTCATTTATTAGCAGCAGAGGAGCTTTCGGAGCTTAAAATGTGCCAGAAGGTGGTCCACTAGAACACCAGAGGAGTTAAAGGGAATGTAGGCTGGTGGCACAGTCCAGCTGGGGCATCATGACCCTTCCTTGGGCCCAGGCTCCAGAGGTCCGGATACTCCTCGGGGCTGTCAGCAGAGGGCAGCTCCTCCAGGTCCCAGGGGGTCCTCTAATACACCAAGCTCAGTCTGCTCCAGTGCATCCGTGACATTGGGCAGCTCCTCCAGGTCAGGGCGAGCCTCAGGGGGTCTCTCCCACTCAGCGGTCTCAGGTAGTTTTTCCCAGCTACTTGGGCTCAGAGGCCCCCTCCAGTCACTAGGGCTCAGAGGCCCCCTCCAGTCACTCAGGCCCAGCAGTCCAGGCAGCTTTGGAGGCTCCAGTCAGTGGGGTGGTTGTTCCACACCACCACAGGCCCTGGGTCAAGCCTAGACCACTGCCTCTGGGAAGACACATCTACCTCCAGGGGCAGCTTCCCCCTGACTCAGCTGCTGGGCCTGTCTTTTATACTTCACTTACCTGCCCTGGCTCCACCCCTCTGCTTCTGCGTTGTTTGTCCTGCAGGGTCTGGTTCTCTCCAGTAGGGGCATCGCAACCCTTCCTCGGGCCCAGGTTGCGAGGAAGGCCACAGCACCTTGCTACAGGGAACAATAAGGGCGAAGAGGAAACTAATGAGAAGTTAAATGATTTCTTTTTATTGCTCTTCACCACAAAGGATGTTGGGGAGACACCTACCCTGGACCTTCTCTTTTACGGATATAAAGAAGAGGTACTATCAGTACATTGGTTCCAGAAGAGTTGATAGAACAAACAGACACTTTAATAGGCAATAAGTTACAAAGAAATTACAAGTCCTGAAGGAATTTAAGAATGAAGTGACTGACAGTATATCTTATCAAAATTAGCCCAGGAGATCAGCATGTGGATTAGTCTAAAACAGGTGTGAGAAGCCACACTGCAGAGCTCTATGGTGTTTTGCTGCACTCATCCATGTCTGAGTCACTAGGACTTGTGGGGCCATATGACATCATTCATTATACTGCACTAGAATAAACCATTTTATGATTCTTCTGCAGTGCCAGGACTACGAACTTCCAAGCCTAGAGGTGCCTTGGCTCATCTCTTGCAAGTTCTGGCACAAATTAAACACTGGAGAATTTGTCTGTTCTTCTGGGCACACAGAGGAAATGTACAAAGGCAATGGAGGACTATCAGTACTCATGTGATTTGGCTTGTGCTCTCACTGCATAGTGGACAGTTACTAGCCTGAGTGAAAGTCACTTTCACTCAGACCCCCAGCTTCACTGACTAACCTGGACTGAAAGCAGAACTATACTCAGTTGAGGGAGTTTTGTGTGTTGGGTTAGCACCTGCATAAGAGCCTGAACTAACTCTGCAGTGAAAATGAGTGGCTAACAAAAATATACATGCTCTCATACACCATGCTACTGTACTGGAGGCTTGAAGGGTGGTAAATGTTATACCTACATATTAAAATGGTGTGATAAACCCTGTGCCTGGTAAATTGGTTGAAATGATCATTAAAAATAGAATAATAAAACATCTGAAAGATCATGATCTGAAAATCTAATCAGTACTGCTCTGCAAATTAAAATAGGGCCTAACTAATCTCTTAGAAATTTTTGAATTTGTCAATAAAGAAGAAACAGGACAATTTATTTAAACTTTCAAAAGGCCTTTGACAATATCCCTCACAAGGTGCTAAGTAGTTATGAAGTTAAATGCAAAGTGATATCATGGATCAAAAATTGGCTAAGAGAGGAAACAAAAAGTAGGATTAAAAGATCAATTTTCATCATGACAGAAGTTAACAGGGAGTCACAAGGTTCTACTCTAGCAAGAGCGTTGTTTAATATATTTATTAATAACCTGAAAAAGGGGTGAGCAGTTAGGTGACAAAATTTGCATATGGTACACAATTATTTAGTTTTGTCAAGTCTAGACAAGAGTGTGTGGAGCTTCAGAAGGACCTCATAAAGCTAGGTGAATGGGAAGCATGAGGGAAGATAAATTCAGTGTTGACAAAAACAAGCTAATAGACCTTGGAGGGAAACATTTGAACTACTCAAACTTAAAACTTACAGGGCTCTAAATTAACGACCAACTCAGGAAAAGGATTTAGGCATCACTGTGGACCGTTCAGCTCAACACGAGCCTGAAGTCTAAAAAATGAACAGGAAGTTAAGATGCACAATGAATGAGATAGGGAATAATATGGAAAATATTATATACATCAATGGCTGGCCCCAATGTGGGATGAGTTGTTCAGTGCTGATCACCTCCTTTTCAGATTCTTTTGGGAAAGGATATTGCAGAATTAGAGAGGACTCAGAGATGAGTGTTGAGAGTCATTAAGGGTACAAACAAAAGATTTAGATTATTTTTGAGAGAAAATGAATATGAAAATAATTAATGGCACAGAGAAGGTAGACCAGGAATTTTTGTTCTCACTGCCTTATAGTACAAGCGCAAGTGGACAGTAAGTGAAATTGAAACATGGCAAATTCAGAATTGATGTAAAGAAATGTGCCCTCAGGCCATTCCAACAATGCCAGAAATGTTCAGAGGCAAAGCAGGGGGAAATTTCTCTGAGAAGGGCTGGGGGCATTAGTCTTCCCCTATGGCACACTTCCATCCATGCAATCCTCTTTTGTATTGTTTCTCAGACTCCAGTAATGACACTTTCCGCCCAGAAACCTTCACCTTTCTCAACACTCCCCCTGATGATATGACTTGCCTGCTCTGGCTCATCAGATTTGTCATGCTGTTGGCAAGGATGGTGAGGTTGCTGGGAGGAGAAGTTCCCTAGTAAAAGGTACTGATTTATCCATTCCTTAGCTGGCTTCTCCTTCTAGTGATCTGCCTCAATTTCACTGGCAGGGAGATACATCTGATGAGCCACATGTAGGCTAAGTGACCCAAATTCAACCTTTAAAGACATATTAGAAAGGTATTGTAATGGTAATAAGGGCCATTCCTTGTAGATGATTAGCCAAGCTATATTACTAGACCTGAGTGTTTGAATTGCAAGGCTATATTATTAGAGAATTATGAGTAAATACTAATAATATTTATCTATGTTTACCTGTTAGGAGCATCACAATGATTTTATTAGTTGATAGATAGAAAACTGCTTTTTCTGTCCTTTACTATGTTCACTTGATTCAGAGATCAAAAGAGAATATTAACATTTAGATGAAACAAGAATGTAATAATATCATTGTCTTTATTTCTCCTTGACGTTTCTAGTAAACTACCTGGAAATGGCTGGAAATAGGTAGTTACCTCATGCTAATCAATGTAGCTAATTACAGGTGTGTGCCTAGGAAACAGGAGGTTTTACTTCAAAGCCACAGTGATCAACTATTCTTCACTGAAGGGACACCTGCTGTCAAGAGGATTTTGATAATCCTGCAAAAGGTCTGTAAAAGGACTTTAAGGACTTGATCCTTTATCTTAGATCTGCTTAAGCTTTGACAGGGGAAGCTTGAATTGCAAGACTGAGGTCCCAGCTCTAGTCTGGATTACCCTGCTATTTCTCATGGAAGAAATCATAAAGACTCTACACATGACCTGTCTATATAGATTATAAGCTATGAACTGATTGATTCTGAAAGAACTTTTTACAATTCAGCTGCTTACCATCTCTACTATGAAACTGACCTAAGATCTTTATTCATCTCTGTATGTATAATGATCTTTTAACCAATACTCTCTCTCTTTTCCTTTTTTAATAAAATGTAGATTAGTTAGTAAGAATTGTCTGTAAGGGTGTATCTGGGTAAGCTCTGAAATATTCATTGATTTTTTGGGTAATGAGGCCAGTCCTTTGGGATTGGTTGAACTTTATATATGATGAACAAGATTTTCAATAATTCTCATCATATTTGACTTGGCTGTCTGGGTGGGAATGCAGGGCTGGGCTGTTTTAAAGGAACTGTGCCTTTAGCTTTTGGATAACCAGTAAAGTATTATGAAGCTGTTTTGTTGCTTGCTTGGTGAATCTAATTGTTAGAATAACCACCAGTTTTAGGGATTACCTTCCCCCTTTCTTTGCAGTTTGCCCTAATTGAGCAATATTTACATGGCCCCTCCAGCAGCCAAGGTCAAAGCATTTTCAAAAGGCATGGATGTTGTGGTGAATGATGAATAGAAATCAGGAAATACAGTAAATGCACCTGGTTCATATATGAAATATTCCTGCCAGGTAATTAACAGCAACACAGCATCACAGGAAGAACTGTTTCTCTAAAACATTAAGCCAGACCTATGACCTCAACACAATTAAAGAAAATGGACAAAGATATGTGCAATTTAGGAATGTGCAAAATCCCTGGTAAAAATCAGGTAACAGAAGAAATTAAAGAAATCAGGCAAGGATCTGGTTGTATCCCTAAAGGCTGGGCATTCATGCACATGATACAAGCAGATAATTTGTGTGAATATGTGACAGAGCAAAATAATTTTAAATCTGATTGTAGGCTATAATGTTACATTAGCCTAAAGTTTTTAGCAGAGATGTCTCAGCTAAGGCTTGATTCAAGTGTCTGAGGGGAAAAATAAAAGGGTTAAAATGTTCTGAATGGCCTCTAATCCTGCTATTTTAGCTTGTCCCTACTCCACAAATTGCTCTCTCCCTTTGCCTGAAAGAAACAAAGGTTAAGTGGACAGTCATGCAGTTAGAGTCACAAGCAAATAGAATAATTATGAGATAAACAATTTTGAATATTGAATAAATCTCTAAAAGTCTAAATTTGTTTATGAAACAATTCATGAGTAGAAGAAGTGCAAAGTTCAATGAATATTTTGCTCAATACACACAACTCTCCTACAGAAGAGATTAAAAGGGAAATATAACAGGTGCATTTCAATGGGCTTCAGTTAGTCTTAATTGTTCATAGCAATTACTGATCAATGAATATGTATTCTCTAACATCTACAATGTGTATATTGTTCACTTCTTTTACTGTTTTATGTATATGTATGGATTATCATAGGTTATTATAACAGGGTTTTTAGGCATCTGAAATGGAGAATAAACTTGTAATGAAACTTTCTAGATGAACACATTCAGGTTAATACATATGTATGTGACATTGACTTTATGAGGAAAATATCTAAATAGCTAAAAACACAACAATACAAGAGACTCTGGCGAATGCAGTATAAAGGATACAGTGCAATGGCAAAAGAGAGCTATGGCAAAATGGGCACACACAAAAACAGTGAAGATTGGACAATGACTCAGTATGTGGAATAAAAATATAGGTAGGAGGCCTTAGACTGGAACCACACTAGTAATGCAAACTGGTTGAGTTATGTTATAAGACAGTAACTGCTTTTGCAGCCACTCCCAGCCATACCCCGTCAGGAATTCCTGCAGGCTACCAAAGACTGTATGTGCCTCAGGACTTACTGCCGCCAGGAGAATCACCGGGGCTTACTGATACCAGGAGAATCCCAGTGTGAGCTATAAATGCCCAATATGTTGTAAATGACTTGTTAAGTACTGGAAAATCCACTATATGGTCCTGTATGTAATATGTAAACTTTGATAAACCTATATAAACCCCTCTGTAACTTGAAACCAGTTGAAGTGCCAGAACTCAGCACAGAGACGTGCTGCCTGGGCTTCCCTATAGCTATAGTCTTATATAGGTACCTGTTAAGATTAAAAGTTCTGCTCGATCCAACCAAAATTGAATGCTGTGTGATTCTTTCCACGACACGTACCATTGTCAAAAGGATTCTAAATACACTGAGATGCTAATGATGATGCTAGATATAGCAGTACAACATCAAGACAACAAGCAGAACAATACTAGAAAAAACTAGAATGACACAAATATGGCACACATTAAATGGATTAAAAACTGGCTAACTGATAGGTCTCAAAATGTAATTGTCAATGGGAAATCAACAAGAGGGTATATCTAATGGGACCCTGGGGAGAACTGTTCTTGGCTCAGTGCTATATAACATTTTATCAATCAACTGGAAGATAGTACAAAGTTATTACTGATAAAGCTTGCAAATGACACAAAGATTAGGAAAGTAATACATAATGAAGAGGAAAGGTCATTGATACAGAGTGATCTGGATTGCTTGGTAAGCTGGACATATTTTAATATGATTAAATGTAAATCTATACATGTAAGAACAAAAAGCATAGGACATACTTACAAGATGAGGGACGTGACTCTGAAAAAGATTTTGGGGGTCATGGTAGATAATCAGCTGAACATGAGCACCCAGTGTGAGGCTGTGTCAAAAGGGTTAATGCAATCCTTGGATACATAAACAGTGGAATTTTCAGTAGGAGTAGACAGATTATTTTGGGGCCTGGTTTGGTCAACATCTTCATTAATGATCTGGAGGATGGGGTGGATTACACCCTCAGCAAGTTCGCAGAAAATACTAAGCTGGGGGGAGTGGTAGATACACCTGAGGGCAGGGACAGGATACACAGTGACCTAAACAAGTTGGAGGATTGGGCCAAAAGAAATCTGATGAGGTTCAATAAGGACAAGTGCAGTGTCCTGCACTTAGGACAAAGGAATCTCATACACTGCTAGAGATTGGGAATCCACTGGCAGGGCAACGGTTCTGCAGAAAAGGACCTGGGGGTTACAGAGGACAAGAAGCTGGATATGAGTCAACTGTGTGCCCTTGTTGCCAAGAAGGTTAATGGCATATTGGGCTGCATTAGTAGAAGCATTGCCAGCAGATCACAGGAAGTGATTATTCCCCTCTCTTTGGCATTAGTGAGGCCACATTTGGAGTATTGCCTCCAGTTTTGGGCCCCCCACTACAAAAAGGATGTACACAAATTAAAGAAAGCCCAGCAGAGGGCGATGGAAATGATTAGGCAGCTGGAGTACATGACTTATGAGGAGAGGCTGAGGAAAGTAGGCCTGTTTAGTCTGCAGAAGAGAAGAGTGAGGTGGGATTTGATAGCAGCCTTTAACTACTTGAAGGGGATTGCAGGGAGGCTGGAGCTAGGCTGTTCTCAGTGGTGGCAATGACAGAACAAGGAGCAATGGGCTCAAGTTGCAGTAAGGAAGGTCTAGGTTGGACATTTGGGAAAAGTTTTTCACTAGGAGGGTGGTGAAGCACTGAAATGGGTTACCTAGGGAGGCAATGGAATCTCCATCCTTAGAGGCCTTTAAGACCCAGCTTGACAAAGCCCTGACTAGGATGATTTGGTTGGAGTTGGTCCTGCTTTGAGCGGGGGGTTGGACTAGATGACCTCCTGAGATCTCTTATTTGTATACAGTGGAACAGCTTCAGCTACAGAGAGTGAGAGAGACATACCCCATAGCTCAGTGTATTCTCCTAAGAGATGGAAAACAATTTCTAATCCTTGTTCCATGTCAGGGAGAGGGGGTTTTGAATCCAGGTTTCCCACATTCTAGGTGGGTGCCCTAACCACAGAGGTAAATATCTTTTGTGGAGGTAAGTGTGCCCTTTTGGCCCTGAGGGCATGATAAGCAGGGGAATGCCACTAGGGCGTAGGTGTGTGTTTGGCACTGAGCTACCATGCAGTGTCCGTATCAGGAGGCTGTGTGCATGCCCATCCACTGAATTTAGTTTCCTCAGGGAGTTTACAACAGAAACATTGTCACTCAGAACTTGAGTTGCCTGAGGGTTAGGTGGCAGCTGAGCAAGGGTGCCCTTGCTGGTGGTGCCCCAATGTTGGATTTAGCCATTCAAAGTGGGGGTTCAGCACATAAGTCCCACTTGTGAATCCCACTCCCAGATCTAGGAAAAAAGTGTACACTTTCTCTCCTAATTCATCTCTAAGCACACGTGTGTTATGTGTCCTTACAAGTGTACACAAAAATCAGCCAGCCCTGCTTGCTGACCTTAAGAACTATATTACTGTTATTATGTTATTATTGCTTTTGAATGTCTCTTGCTAGATAAAAATCCTAAGGTGGCTTTGAGTGCAGGGAGGAGTCTACTTCTTTCTCAGACTGTTGGGAGAGAGTGTTTTGGTTCGGTTTTTTTAATATTTCAGAACAATATTCCACATCTGGAACTGAAATTAAGATAATCAAGAAGAAAACATTAGAGGCTGGAAATTTTGGACACTTTCCCTCTGAAAGAACGAATGTGGGTCATAGCAGTTTCTGTAGGTGCAATGGATATTTTGGGGAGAAATTTTAATAATTAGTAAAAGACCTATATTTAAATAAACCTAAATAATAAATAAAAACCTAAATAATAAAATAAAAGACCTATATTTAAATAAACAAAAGCTTTCTTGCACACTGAATGTGAGTTGAAGGAAAGCATAGTTTGATAACTGACTGCCTCTAATTAAGATTGATTACCCATATGCAATTATCTTTGTTCCATATATCCTCTTTCTCAAGAAATGGGGATAAGTTAATACAAATTTATTACAGATGTTATGGAGGAGCAGCTATATTTTTCCTTTTTTTCCCAGTTAAAAGACAAGGATTGGGAAATTATTTTTGCTGCTGTATATCTGTATATATTTATTTTGTTCTTTAATTTTCAGCAGATATTCTTGGCTGGATTTAGACGATGGCCAGCCAAATCACTGAAAATTGCTGGATACACAGCACTTTTGAAAATCAGGTCATTTATTTAGATGTCTAACTGCAGCACATAAATAACTGGTTATGAAGCAGATGTAGCTAATGATGATATGGTAGGATTGGGGAAAGAATGTATCTACTGCTCATGCTGTTTGGACCAACCTGGAGTTGCAATAAAATCAGTGAGGGAAAATGCCTCCTTTCTCTCTCTCCCTCTTCTTTGGTGGCATAATGGTGAAAAGAGGATTTCCTCAAAGCCAAGAAAGTTTTTAAATTAAAAAAGTTAATACCACCCTTAAAATACAATTATTTCTCTATGGTGCACACTGCTGCAAGGTACTCCCAAAGAACAAGAGGGAAAAAAATACCCAGCCTAAACCAAACAAAAGGAAAGGTTTTTCTATTTGAAAAAAAAGAAAATGAGAGAAAGCATAGATATCTTAGCATCAGCTGCTCCAGGTATTGAGAGAAGTAGCACCCAGCTGATTTCCAGCAGCAGCAGGAGGGAAAGTAAATGAGGCTTTTAACCCTTTCTCTAAGCATCCTATGTCTATTACGTTGGTCAGAAACATATGGAATCAGCCCGAAGATGGATCCTGACATATGCAGCATAGAATCAAAGAATCATAGAATATTAGAGTGAGAAGGGACCTCAGGAGATCATCTAGTCCAACCCCCTGCTCAAAGCAAGACTATCCTCAGCTAAATCATCCCAGCAAGGCTTTTGTCAAGCGACATCTTAAAAACCTCTAAAGCTGGAGATTCCACTGCCTCCCTAGGTAACCCATTCCAGTGCTTCACCACCATCCTAGTGAAAAACCTTTTCCCAGTGTCCAACCTAGACCTCTCCCACTGCAACTTGAGACTGTTGCTCCTTGTTTTGTCATCTACTACCACTGAGAACATTCTAGCTCCATCTTCCCTGGAACCCCCTTTCGGTTAGTTAAAGGCTGATATCAAATCCCCCCTCATTCTTCTCTTCTGCAGACTAAAGAAGCCTACTTCTCTCAGCCTCTCCTCATAAGTCTTGTGCTTATCATTTTTGTTGCCCTCCACTGGACTCCCTTCAACTTCTCCACATCCTTTTTGTAGTGGGGGGCCCGAAACTGGACACAATACTCCACATGTGGCCTCACCAATGCCAAATAGAGTGGAATAATCACTTCCCGCGATCTGCTGGCAATGCTCCTACTAATGCAGCCCAATATGCCATTAGCCTTCTTGGCAACCAGGGCACACTGCTGACTCATATCCAGTTTTTTGTCCATTGTAACCCCCGGGTCCTTTTCTGCAGAACTGCTGCCTAGCTTGTAAGTCCCCAGTCTGTAGTTAAGCAGCTAGAGAGTAAGAGCCAGATCAAAAGCCAACTGACGTCACTAGGCAGACTTCCTCTGGCATCAGTGAGTTTTGGATTAAAGCCCTTAAATGTAGTTTTAAATTTTGTTCTTTCAGTATCCTTCAGATATGAAGTGAGTTCCAGGAAGTAAGTTCCAAAGTTGTTTGCAACTGCAAATCAAGTAACTAGTTGTATAAAGTTTTCAGATGCAAAATTAGAGGGTGGTTTGAAGGCCATTTAGAAAATTTGGTTCTAAACAGTCTATGTAAAATATTTATATTTTTCATATAATATTTTATTAGATTAACAGCAAAATATACTTTACAAGCTGATTGTAATTTTATTGAACTAATTCACATCAGTCTAACCAGGTTGGAAGTAAAAGCCTTTGCTTATTTGTGACCCTTGTATGTAAGCATCAACCATGGATGAATCAGCTACTATTAGATGCCTACATGGCATTAATATCTAGAGTGACTGTACATTTGCCTTTAGGATTTGTGATGTGATGGGCACAGTTCTCAACACTAATCAATTTCTTTGTACCAGAACTTACATGGGATCAAGATCAGGTCTATCTGGACTGGAGGGGGAGGGGGTTACATTATTAATAGTAAAGGTTCTAATCAGTACTTAAACATTATCAGTATTTACCAAAATCAACTTTATGGTGCCTTATTTTTATCATAGGTTGATGTACCAATGCTGAGGACCAGTTCAAGAAATATTTTACTATTCAGTTCAATTTAGTTTTTGTGCTAGTCACAGAGGTCTCATATAATATTCATAGTGCTAAACTTTTACCTAAGTTGTTCAGATATGACATTTTAAAGATCTCATATTTACCTGTTGGTGAAAATTCTAAGACCTCTGTTACAGTTTGAATAGTGTAGATTAAGATTGGAGCAGGACCTTTAAGATTTTATTAATTTAATCTTCATTCATTTTTGTCATTCTATTATTTAAAACATTTTCAGGACAATATAATGCAGAATTATGAATTTACATCAGATCTCTATTCTCAACTATTCAACAAAAATTTGAAAAATGCTGTGATTAAAATAAACTAATCCTTTAATTTTTCTGGGCTCTAAAATGTAAGTCTATGTGAATTTCTGGTGACTTACTGTAGAAAGATCATAATAAAGTAGAGTTTTACTGAATAAGTGCATATTCTATTCAATAATTCAGTAAGAAGGCTTTTTTATGGTCTCATTCTCATCTGTTGTAAATATCTCTGCAGATCCAATCCTCCTAGCCTTACTCAGATTAATAATCTTACTGAGGTTAGTGGAGCTATTCTCCTAAATAAATCCATTAGGATTAGGCTCAGAATAGTTAATAAATGCAACATGTAACCTAATTTGAATCATGTATTCTTATTTAGGGAGCTGATAAAGCAAGAGACAAGTGAGGATTCAATCCTTTGAATAGATGAATGACAGAATTAGATGTAGGCAGGAAGGCTATGGGCTTCCAATTTGAAAATATGAGGTCCTTCTGTATTATTTTAGACAATGAAGCTTTATGTTAATCCACAGTGCCTGCCAGGATTTTGTATCATCACATAGTATATTTTAAAAGCATACTGTGTAGTCTGAAAATATCACATTTTTCTATCTATTTTGTATCACAATATATTGTTAAATAACAAGAAGCATAACAGCAGCTACATCTTAATGGGAAACACAATTGTTTATTGAACCAGAAAACCCATTATTAATTTAACAACTGAATATGAATGCTTCTGGCAAGCAGTACAATAATTCTGTTTCCCTGTTTACTGGAGGTTTGCCATTGGCTTCAATGGGAGATGAATCCTCCTCCCAGATGTAAAAAGTGCTGCTTTTATAACATTTGGAAAAAAAGAGCAAGGACAGCTTCCTAATGTTGTTATCTTGTGTGCTTTTACATACTTATTTATTTACTCTCTCTTTCTCTCTCTCTGTGTCTTGTATATTTATAAACACCCTCTCAAAGTTCTTTTAGTAAGAGGTCAAAAGGATTCTCAGTCTCATCATGACCTTAGTTCTTTACTGCTCCTTTATAATGTTAAATATGTAAAAGTAGCCACAAATAATTTTAGTAGTGTGTTAGCAGAACCTGTTATATATGAGAGAAATATACATATTCCTCTCATAATTACTATCTTATTTTTTAAACAAACATTTATTTCTTCAAATCTAAGATGTGTATTACTGGGTCTATAAAAATTGGCCAGTTTTAAAGATGTTTTGGGTCCTTTGAAGTTATAAAAAAGCTGAATTTGTCTCACTGTGCTACAGAGGGAGATCTTGATATAGAGAATGATAAATACAGTCAAAAATTAGATTTTAGTTTAGTAGAAATGTAAGTTGTACATTGTCATCACTATAAAATCATCGTCTTATGTTAAGTTTATCAAAAAGACAATAATTTATGCTCATATTATATGTGTGTATTTTAACACAAATAGAACTCCTTTTCTTGATGTATAATAGGTATTGTTTTGAAAGAAATAAAATAATGCAACTACAAAGTTTATTGTTTTTTCTTATTATATACTTTACAATACAATATTATACAATATTATACAATATTATACTCCATTATATTCAAAAGTAAAGAATGAAAAACATAACGATAGCTAACATGTAGATTTTAGCTGATGGAACAATCATAGTACAGTCAATTTAGATACTGTATTTATATAATGTATTAAATTGTATTCAATTTAGATACTGTATTTGCACTTGCATTTATAATTTTAGTCTCTTCCAAGTCTCCCAAAATCCCTTTTTATGTGAAAAACAGAATAAAGTCAGGTCCAATCGAGTAGTGAAGATGCAAATTTAATGTCAGTTTTAAACAGATGTGAATAAGGATTAATTACTTATAAAGTAAAACCCAAGTTTTGACTATTGCAGGCAGAAATAAAAATTGTGCGCATTGTTAATTTTTCATTGAGGAATACTTAGATTAAAAAAGTGCATTAGACACTTTGAGTATGTTTAATATTTTACAAGAAGTTGTTCTGCAAGAAAACAAATCATTGGTAATGAAAAACAATGTGCAGCTTGTTAGTACTTACTGTGCAAACTTTAGAGACATATGACCTTTGTTTCTTAGCAGGCAAACCACATTGTATTTGTATTGCTTCTATCTAGACAATATAGGGATGTTTTAAAAAAAAAAATCTAGCTTTTATTTAGCAATTTTTATCTATAGATCTCAAAGGCCCAAATCCAAAAAGACAAAGGTGTTAAAGTCCAACTTTTAGGTATTGCTGACACCCTCAACACTTCCTCACCTTGAAGGAACTGACATTTCTGCCATTAAAGTTTCCAAGGCAACTAAGTTTCTGCCTGTGAGCATGTGCACAGTTGTCTCAGTCTATGCAATCAGGTGCCTATTTCATTCCTAAGCCCCAGTGAGATTCTCAAACTAGGCATTCCCCTGCCTAACTTGCTGCAGGGCTCAATCCAGTAGATGTTCTCAGAGCATGCCTAACTCCACACAAAATGGCCGTGGTAGCCTCCATTAGTGAAGCGGTTAGGGCACTCTGTCTCTGTCTCATGTAGACAAGGGATTTGAACTCTGATGTTCCATTTCTCAGGTGAATGCCCAAGCACTGGACATTCTCACTCTTTCTGGCCCAACAAATATTTAATTATTTATATACAATGGACAGCTTCAGCAGGAGACAACCACATCAAAATATCCTCTAGCATAACAATTAAGCTCCCCAGACTGAAGAGGAAGTCCAAGTTAGAATCTCTTTTCTACTTCAGCTAGAGGGGTAGGAATTGAACCAGTATCTCCCACATCCCAAGTGAGTACTTAACTGCGATACTAAAGGTTATAAGGAAAGCCTAGTCTTCTTGCCCCACTGGTTATTTTGTGTAGAGTTAGGCACCACCACCTTTCTTGCAAAAAAAGCTTAGGCACCCAACTTCTTCAGAAGGACAGGGTTTAGATCACATCCATTTCCTCAGCATTTCCTGTTGACCAACTTAGACAGCCCATGGCTCAGTGTGCTGGATCCCATTCTTAGGCACCTCTCTCTCCCCATGATATAAGGAGCCTGGATGCTTAATTTAGGACTGTGACTTCTACTGCATGCCTAAAAGTTAGGCACTGCAAAGCCTATGTCCCTTTGTGGATTTACCTCAAAGCACTTGACTAGGAGATCACTAGCATTGCCCATTCTTTACACATGAAGCAACTGAGGTGATGTGTTTTGTCCAAGGTCACCCAGAAGGCCAGTAGCAGAGCCAGAAATAGAATGCACATCTGCTAAGTCTCAGTTGAATGTTCTACCCAGCAGTTGGATGGTCATAGCAGTTCTTTATTTGTTTGACTACTTAAAAAAAAGAATCCTTCCCTGTTTAAATCATCTTCAGAAGTAGTTACAGAAACAATGGTTTCTTTAAAAAAATAAAAAAGAACTATACCAAATCATGGCCTCTCTTTGTGCAGGCAGAGGGGATAAAAAAATTTCAGAGCTGAGCAGACAAGCCACAGGAGGAATAGAATGCTACTTCCATGACGCTGTCTCTCCTTTCCCAAACCGCTAAGCCTCCTTGATGGCTATGGAGGAAGCAGAATGAGTGTGAATGTGGTTGATGCTGCTCAGCATGAAGGGGCAAATATTTACCAGTGAAGGTAACTGACCATTGGAATAATTTACCAAGGGGTGTGGTGGGTTCTTCATCTCTAACAATTTTTAAATTAATGTTGAATATTTTTTTGGAAGATATGCTTTAGATCAAATGGGAATTATTTCAGGAACTTTGCTGTCTGTGTTATACAGGAGATCAGCCTACATAATTACAGTGGTCTCTTCTGGCCTTGGAATCTATGAATCATCAAACCAACTCCACAGAGAAAGTTAGCCTGAGTTATAATGATCAAGCAATCTTAAATTAGGGTCCATCCCCCTTGGTTCCGTGTAACCACTGAGCTCCCGTGTTGCGGTGCTGCTTGGGATTTGGAGATCTAGGAGTTAGTGCATGGGCAGAGGCCTCCACATGAACAGGCCTTTACCTAACTGGGTTCCCCAAAAAATCCACATGGATCTCTTTGGAAGCTGATGGTTTCCTGTTCTCTGTGAGGGGAGGGAAAACCTCTTCATTTGAAGGAAAAAATGGCCAGCTCTGGAAGGGAACATTGCAGAACTACCAATCTCAGTTGCAGGCTATGCCTGCCTCATAACTTTGCTTGTAGTTCGCAGTTATCCTGAAATTGAAAAAATTGCACGCAGTCCCCAAAATCAGTAATGCAATGAAACCAGCCTGAGAAAAGCTAAAGACATCAGGGGAAATCTATGTCAGGGACAAGGAAAGCATTAAGTTGTTTTTAAAGTATAAAAAGTAATCTTTAACAATGGTATAATCTCATTACTAGATGGAGATGGTAAATTGTTAATAATAATTCAGAAAATGCAGAAGTGTTCAATAAATTTTCTGTTCTGTATTTGGAAAGAAGCAGAATGATGATTCGTATCTCATGAGGATGAAGAACTATGTTCCAGTCCGTTAGTGACTAAGGAACTAACTAAACAACAACTACTAGGGATAAATGTTTTTAAATCAGCAGGCCTGGTTATTATCCAGGAGTCCTAAAAGAGCTGGCTCAATAGAACTCTGGCCCACTGATGTTAATTTTTAAATAAAACTTGAAGTACTTGGAAAATCTTGGATAAAATTATATCTAATGGATATAAACTGGCCATCAGGAAGTTTAGACTTGAAATTAGATGCAGAGTTCTAACCATCAGAGGACTGAAGTTCTGGAATAGCCTTCCAAGGGGAGCAGTGGGGGCAAAAAACCTAGCTGGCTTCAAAACTGAGCTTGATAAATTTATGGAGGGGATGGTATTATGGGACAGTCTAGTTTGGCAATAGACTAATCTTTGACTACTGGTGGTAGATATGCCAATGGCCTGTGAAGGAATGTTAGATGAGGTGGATTCTGAGTTATTACAGAGAATTCTTTCTTGGGTATCTGGCTGGTGATTCTTGCCCACATGCTCAGGCCATATTTGAGATTGGGATTGAATTTTCCACCAGGGCAGATTGGCAAAGGCTCTGGGTTTGTTTTTTTTTTTGTTTGTTTGCCTTCCTCTGTAGCATGGGGCACAGCTCACTTTCTGGTGAATTCTATGTACCTTAAAGTCTTTAAGCCATGATTTGAGAACTTTAATAACTCAGTCATAGGTTAGAGGTTTATTAGAGGAGTGGGTGGGTGAGGTTCTGTCATTGTGTAGGAGGTAACAGTACATGATCATATTGGTCCCTTCTGACCTTAAAGTCTATGAGTCTATAAAATTCCTGAAGGCTAACGTTGTGCCAATATTCAAAAAGAGCAAGTAGGATGACCTGCGTTTCTATAGGCCAGTTAGTCTAACCCAGGCAAAATAATGGAAAAGCTGATACCCGATTCATCCTACTTGCTCTTCGTATATGTTGACTGGGTTTATATATATATATTGACCTCATGGTAAGCCCACATAACATTATCATGAACTGGACTATGTACTTCTTACCTGAACTCCCAAACTGTATCACCACTGAGCAAAACAGATATCACTATAAACAAGATAACAGGGAAACTAAACCAAAAAGTAGATAAAATTCAGTCTATGTCATAATTTTCTTCTGTGAGGGAGTGGGAAATAACCAGCATCAGAAAGTGTCTGCACTTGTCATTATTGTTATTTTGTTGTAGTTGTTTTTACTCTGAGAAGACCCAGACAACCAAGGGTGTATGCTTATCCTTAGAGAGAGTGCCAATTGCTTAACCACATGAAAAGAAAAAAAGGAAACCTTATCGCAGTTAAACATATACTGGTGACCTTTCTGTCAATAGTTTACAAAATGACATTGTAGAAATGTTTTTCACTAGCCTGTTCTGTCTTTATAAGAGTAAATTAAGGCTGATTTTTGTAAAGCTGATTATGGGATTTGTGTGCCCAATTACCTAGAAAAGGAGAGAAACAATAGCTTTAAGTCATGTCTGAACTTCGAGATGGGTATATAATTTCCATCTTGAAGAGACATACTCACACTAGCTCTCATTGAGCAAGCACACTAAGATAATAGAGTTACATCAAGGATGAATTTGGCCCCCAATTTTTTCCTACCTGTTATACTATTCAAATCACACATATGTACAGGTGTAAGCACTGTTTATTGTCTGGTCTACCGACTAGCACATAAGTCTGAGTCTCTAGTCCTTTTTCTCTTTCCAGGAAGGAAGAGGAAGATTTTAAAAGACCCAGGTCCTGGGTGAGAAATTGAAAGAGGATAAAGGTACCTCCTATTTCTAGTATACACATATATAGATATTGGTATTAGTTTTGGAGTGAAAAAGTGGGTACTTATATTAAGCTAAACTATGCAGCTGTGTACTCATTAAAGAAAGCCAAATGCCGTGTTTAGACAAAAGTAATGGGAAGTTAATAGACTCATAGACTTAAGGTAAGAAGGGACGAATATGATCATCTAGCCTGACCCCCTGCACAATACAGGCTACAGAACCTCACCCACCTATTCCTGTAATAGACTCCTAAACTATGACTGAGTTACTGAAGTCCTCAAATCATGGTTTAAGGACTTCAAGGAACAAAGAGCAAGTGACCTGTGCCCCCATGCTACAGAAGAAGGTGAAAAACACCCAGAGCCTCTGTCAATCTGTCCTGCAGGAAATTCCTTCCCAATCCCAAATATGGTAATTAGCTAAACCCTGAGCATGTGAGCAAGACTCACCAGCTAGACACCCAAGAAAAAATTCTCTATAGTGACTCAGAACCCATCCCATCCAACATCCCATTTTAGGCCATTGGCATATTTACCATTAGTAGTCAAAGATCAGTTAATTGCCAAATTAGGCTATCCCATCATACCAGCCTCTCCAAAAATTTATCAAGCTCAGTTTTGAAGCTAGAAAGGTTTTTTTGTCCCCACTTCTCCCCTTGGAAAACTAGTCCAGAACTTCATTCCTCTGATGTTTAGAAACCTAAGTCTAATTTCAAGTCTAAATTTCCTGAAGCCCAATTTATATCCATTTGTTCTTGTGTCCACATTGGCATTGAAGGTAAATAACTCCTCTCGTTCCCTGGTATTATTCCTCTGACGTATTTATACAGAGCAATCCTATCTCCCCTCAGTCTTCTTTTGGTTAGGCCAAACAAGACGAACTCTTTGAGTCTCATCTCATAAAGCAGGTTTTCCATTCTATGGCTCATCCTTCTCTGAACCTCTTCCTGTTTGAATTCATGTTTCTTAAACGTGGGGTACCAGAACTGCGCACAATATTCCAGGTGAGGTCACCAGCACTTTGTATAACGGTAATAACCCCTCCCTATCTCTACTGGAAATACCTCGTCTGATGCATCCTAGGACTGCATTAGCTTTTTTCAGGGCCACATCACATTGGCGGCTCATAGTCATCCTGTGATCAACCCATACGCCTAGGTCCTTCTCTTCCTCGGTTACTTCTAACTGATGCATTCCTGGCTTATAGCAAAAATTCTTATTATTAGTCCCTAAATGCATGACCTTGCACTTTTCACTATTAAATTTCATTCTATTTCTATTACTTCAGTTTACAAGGTCATTCATATCTTCTTGAATGATACTCTAATCCTTCTCTCTATTGGCCATGCCTCCCAACTTCGTGTCATCTGCAAACTTTATTAGCACATTCCCACTTTTTGTGCCAAGGTCAGTGATAAAAAGGTTAAATAAGATTGGTGCCAGGACCGATCGCTGAGGAACTCCACTAGTATCCTCCCTCCAGCCTGACAGTTCACGTTTCAGTATGACCCATTGTAGTCTTCCCTTTAACAATTCCTTATCCACCTTTCAATTTTCATATTAATCCCCATCTTTTCCAATTTCACTAATAATTCCTCATGTGGAACTGTATCAAATGCTCTTATTGATCAGTTGATGGTGCCCCTAAGATTACATGCTTTGGCTGAAAACCCAGCAACACTGAAGTCAATAGGAGTTTTGCCATTGACTTTAATAAGAAGGCTAGGATTTCACCCTTTGACAAGAATGATCTGCCGATAACTAAACCTGCAAATATTATAATTTGGATTAAGAGAGATGTATGTTAACATTTTGACAAGGTGGCTCTGAAATTTAGGATTGCATTCTGATAAGTGTAGAAATATAATATGGTGAGTACAAATTAACTCTAATCTTAAGAGACTCCTTTTATGGGTCATTAATTTTCATGCTATTGTAAATGGCTTATTCAACCAGGTAAATGTTTACCAAGCCAAAATTGCACATTACATTTTCAACAAGAATTTTAGAAAACACCACAAAGATTTAGATATACTTTTATGAAATAGTAGGGTGAGGAGAAATAGGATCACAGATTAGGGTTGCAAAGGACCTCAGAAGGTCATCTAGTCCAACCTCCTGTTCAAAGCAGGACTAACCCCAGCTAAATCATCCCAGGCAGGGCTTTCTCAAGCTGCACATTACAAACTTCTACAGTTTTCCGCCACCTCTCTAGGTAACCCATTCCAGTGCTTCACCACCATCCTAGTAAAAGGGTTTTTCCTAATGTCCAAACTAGACCTCCCACACTGCAACTTAAGACCATTGCTCCTCGTTCTGTCATTTATTACCACTGAGGACAGCCTACCTCCATCCTCCCTGGAACCTCCTTTCAGGTAGTTAAAGGCTGCTATCAAATCCCCCCTAATTCTTCTCTTCTTCAGATTAAACAAGCCTACTTCCCTCAGCCTCTCCTCATAAGTCATGTGCTCCAGCCCCTAATCATTTTCGTTTCTCTCCGATGGACACTCTTCTATTTGTCCACATCCTTTGTGTAGTGGGTTGCCCAAAACTGGACACAATACTCCAAATGTGGCCTCACCAATGCCAAATAGAGGGGAATAATCACTCCCTCGATCTGCTGGCAATGCTTCTACTAATGCAGCCCATTATGCCGTTAGCCTTCTTGGCAATGAGGCCACATTGTTGACTCATACCCATCTTCATTTCCACTGTAACCCCAAGGTCTTTTTCTGCAGAACTGTGGCCTAGTCAGTTGATCACCAGTCTGTAGCAGTGCATGGGATTCTTGTGTCCTAAGTGCAGGACTCTGCACTTGTCATTGTTGAATCTCATCAGATTTCCTTTTGCCCAATGCTCCAATTTGTCTGGTCACTCTGTATCCTATCCCTGCCCTCCAAAATATCTTCCACTTCCCACATCCTCTGGACCACTTGTTGAGGGTGCAATCCACCCCATCCCCCAGATCATTAATGAAGATGTTGAACAAAACTGGCCCCGGCACTGACCCTGGGGGCACTCCATTGTTACTGGCTGCCAACTAGACAGTGAGCTGTGGATCACTACCAGTTGATCCTGATGATCTAGTCAGCTTTCCATCTATCTTATAGTCATTCATCCAACCGATTCTTCTTTAACTTGCTGAGAAGAATACTGTGGGAGACTGTATCAAAAGCTATGCTAAAGTTAAGGTATATCATGTCCACTGCTTTCCCCACATCCACAGAGCCAGTCGCCTCTTCCTAGAAGGCAATCAGGATGATTAGGCATGACTTGTCCTTGGTGAATCTATGTTGACTATTCCTGATCATCTTCCTCTCTTCCAAGTGCCTCCAAATGGATTCCTGGAGGACCTGCTCCATGGTTTTTCTGGGGGCTGAGTGGTCTGTAGTTCCCCAGATCCTCCTTCTTCCCTTTTTTGAAGAGGGATACTATATTTGCCTTTTTCCAATCATCTGGGACCTCTCCCAATCACCACGAGTTTTCAAAGATAATGACCAATGTCTCTGCAATCACATTAGCCAACTCCCTCAGCACCCTCAGATGCACTGTATCCAGCCCCATGGACTTGTGCATGTCCAGCCTTCCTAAATAGTCCTGAATCTATTCTTCCAGCACTGAGGGCTGTTCATGTCCTCCCCATTCTATGCTGCCCTCTGCAGTAGTCTCAGGCTATGTCTACTCTGCAGCACTAATTAGAATGAGCTTAATTCGACTTTCAGCAGCCGATTTATAGAAACCGCAGCAGAGTGTACACACTACGTTGATTGAGCTGGTCTCTTGCATTCACACTGGCTAGCCTTAATTCGAATTAGAAAACAGTGCAATGTGGGTAGCTATCCCACAGTGCAACTAGCCACAGAGACTGTAGGGATGAGTGTCATCATCCCATGATGCAACACTACTTCCCCCTTCCTTCTCTCCCTGTCCCCCCCCAACAAACAGGGATTTTCAAGCTGTTTTTTTTAGTGATGCCACCAAGGCTGCCCTGCTACAAGCCATTGAGCAGAACAATTCCTGATTGCTGCAGGCTGTAATGAATCATCTGCAGTCCGTGATTCAAGTATGCAGCGCCATCAGTAGACTTCTGCTGCAAAGGACAGTGACTTTCGGAAATGTGCAGGACATAGTGGAGGGGTTTGCCATGATGGGGTTTCCAAACTGCAGTGGGGTGGGTGCATTGCTGGGACGCACGTCCCTATCTTAGTTCCTGGCCACTTAGCAACCAAGTACAAAAACTGCAAGGGTACTTTTCCATGGTCCTGCAGGGGCTTGTTGATCAAAGGGGTCATTTCACCAACATCTATGTGGGGTGGTCTGAGAAGGTGTCTGATGCGTGTGTATTTTGGAATTAGGGGCTGTTCTCTAATATGCAGGCAGGCACTTTTTTCCTAGACCAAACAATTCAGCTTCGGGGTGTGGAAATGCCCCTAGTGATCCTGGGAGATCCTGCTTACCCCTTGCTCCATTGGCTAATGAAGCCAAATGCTGGGCACCTTGACAGTGACAAGGAGCATTTTAACAACAGGTGAAGCAGATGCAGAATGGTTGTAGAATGCGCCTTTGGATGTTTAAAGGGTAGATGGAGAGTCTCCTCACAAGGGTGGATATGACTAAGAACCTCCCTTCTCTGATATCTGGGTACTGTGTTCTTCACAATGTGTGTGAAGCGAAGGGTGAGAGGTTCCCCCAGGGTCGGGCTGTGGAGGCAGAAAGACTGGCCCCCAATTATGAGCAGCCAGATGCCAGAAATATGCCACGAGCTAACTGCAGAGCACTTAGCATTGGGGAAGCTTTGTAAACCAAGTTTTGCTATGAGATGCAGTACTGATTTCTGTTCCTGTTTCTTGTGTGCCTTTGATTACCCCCAAAACTCACCCCCCCTTCAATATGTGTGCTCAACCAATCCCTCCTGGAAAACAAATTATTCATAAAGAAACGCTTTGTGCTGTGAGATGCAGGACTAATTTCCGTTCCTGTTTGTTGTGTGCCTTTGATTCCCCCCCCCCAACTCACCACCCTTCTATATATGTGCCCCACGAATCCATCCCGGATAACATATGATTAAATAAAGAAATGTTTTGGAATGATGCAAACTTTATTTCTTAACATTCAAGTCATGGGGTAAGGTGTGGGGGGAGGTCATTCAGTGTCTAAAGGGGTCTGTCTGTGTGTCCACCGCTGCTTTCTGCTCGCCTCCACCGAGTACTGCAATCATGCTCTGTTCTTTCTTGGCTACTCTCCCAGTCCATGGCCATGTTCTGTGTCAAGGTTAGCCGCCGTGCTCTTCACTAGTCTCCATGGCTGCTGAGGCGTTCATGAGCTCCGCAAACATGTCATTTCTGCTTTTTTCCCCCTTTTCTTCCTAATCAGCAAAAGTCTGTCTGCGGCTTTTCTTAAGGGTCGGTCCACCGCCGGTGTGACTACAGAAAAAAAACAAAAACAAATAGTTTGCCACAGTTAGCATACTGAAGATAATGATACAAATGTATCTCCTTAGAGAATGATCTAATGAAACAGTGTAGCTGGAAGAAGCGTACTGAACCAAATGAAACAAATGGAACCGTATGAAGAATGATCTCAAGATACAATGTTGCAAAAGACTGTCTCTCTTATAAATGTTAAACCTTATAGAAATCCAATAGGGAAAGTGTGGGGAGTGGAGGGGGAGGCTCCTCTTTTACATTGAGATCAGTGCAGAGAGCCATTTCAGGCAGCTTGCATAGGGGTCGGGGAGGGAGGGGGGAATCCACTTTTGGTTTTAAAACAGAGCAGGTAGCCAGCACGGACAGCGTGGTGCTGTGGGGTTTGAAATCTCCGCTTTTACATTGAAATCAGTGCAGAGAGCCATTTCAGGCAGCTTGGTGGCGTTGGGAGGGATGGGGGGTGGGGGAGGGGGAAAATCTACGCTATGCTTAAAACAAAGATTTTCTGCACACAAGGCAGCCCTCCACAGAACAGTTTTTCCTAAGGATACCTAATTACATACATCAAATTTCCCTTAAGATATCAAATGATGAGAAACATAGGATTTCTCATCACATACAGCAACTGTTCCTTGGTTAAACACAGCACAGTCACCCAAATGCCTGATATCCAGTTACAGCCCCCTACACCCAGTGTAAAAGGACATAAATGATAATAAAGAAAAATACTCACTGGATTTGCCTTCCCCAGGATTATTGTGCTGTCTTGTGCACCACTGACTGCTCGGGGGTCAGGAATAAGTCCTGACTTTCTGGGATATCTTCCCACAAATATCCAGATTCCTTTTCTGGGCTGTGAGCTGAGCCAGAACTCACCCCACAGCCCTGTGAGGTCCAAGACCTCTGGTCTACTCCATGCTGGAGCATGTTTGGGTTTTGCAGTAGCCATGCTGAGAACAATGGGAAAGCTCTCTCCATGCTGGCAGCAAACACAGGAAATGAATCTTCAAATCTTTCCAGGGCTGCTCTGGGGGAGGGTACATTAAAATGGCGCATCATGGGATACATTCCAGAGGCCAGTTAATTTGAATTAAGTCCCATTGCGTCTATACTGACACTAATTCAAATTAACAAATTCGAATTAGGTGCTATGCCACTTGCAGAGGTGGTTTTATTAATTCGATTTTAGAGGCATCTTAATTCGAATTAACAGTGTGCCAGTGTAGATGCAGGAGTAATTAATTCAAATTAAGTCACCTTAATTCGATTTAAGTCCCCAGTGTAGACCAGGCCTCAAAGCTGACCTTGTCTGTGAAGACAGAGGCAAAATAAGCATTGAGTACTTCATTTTTAACATGTCATCTGTCACTGAGGTTGTCTTCCCCATTCTGGAAGGGGCCCACACTTTCCCTGACCTTCTTTTTGCTAACATACCTGTAGAAACCCATTTTGTTACCCTTCACATCCTTTACTAGCTACAATTTCAATTGTGCTTTGGCCTTCCTGATTTCATTCCTGCAAGCTCGAGCAGTATTTTTATATTCCTCCCTAGTCATCTGACCAAGCTTCCACTTTTTTTAAACTTCCTTTTTGTGTTTAAGCTCACCAAAAACTTCTTTGTTAACCCCGGTTTGTTGCCTGCCATATTTGCTATTCTTTCTGATAACCAATGAAGGGATTGGTTCTGTTCAAACAGAACTTTGCTGGACCAGAAATGTAAAATTTTTGTTCATATGAATTTAAAGCATCTCTAGGAGGTTTCTCTTTGTACAAAGGGAAACCTTAGTTGGGAAAGAGCTTTGGAATAATCTTCCAAGGTAGAGGGGAATTGTCTCAGGTAATGATTAATTGTGAAGGAGTGGCAGTGCTTCTATCATGTACAAGATAGAGAATTAGGTGCCTTGCTCCTCTTGCTCAGAATGGAAGATTATTTGCGGTTGAAAAGATTTGAATACTAGCAAAGTCAGCATTATTATTTTTCTTAGTCTTGGAATAGTGCAATGTTTCTTATTTAATGCTTGTTATGTGTATTCCTTCATGCTATGTAAAAATAGCTGCTGTCTTAACTTTCAATTATAGAGTGCAACTGAGATCATGCGAAGTTGGACCACAGGAGTGGGAGTATGCCAGCACTGATTAGTTCTTTCTTTCTTCCATCTGCTGTTAAGCAGTTGTCACCTTGTTTATTCTCTAAAATTACTTATTGCCACAGTTCAATCACATAAATGCAAAACAATCTCCCCTCCTCTAAGCACTTTCACAATTTGTGTCTGTTATATGTTTAATTGATAAATGAATTAGGGCTTAGATTATCTTTAAACTCTAAATTGTGGGCACCCTGCCACCTAGACTTTACCTTCCACAAATGTCTAGGCCTATCAGGTCTTTTAAGATCTACTGGAATATGCTCTTGTTGGAAGAGAAATGTTCAGGATTATCAGCAAATCATTCTCAGTAGCAGGCCCTTACTTGTGATGTTCACCACCTCTAAAGGCATGCCAAAGCATGAGTTTGATGGCCCTGGAGCCACAGAATAAGGCATACCTGTTTAATCATGTTTTTAATTTAAAAACATGATAGCAAGTTTCAGGGGACGTAACTGTTCTAGGTGATGTATATGAGTGACTCATGCTATTGTATTTATCACTTGAAACTGGATGGTATTTGTCTGGATGCCAAATGGTGATAGATGCCATAGAAAATAATACATACATACAGATAATTCCTTTTGGAAAATCTATTATAAATAATTAAATACGCCTTATGTGCAGTGCTATAGTTCCTACACTCTAAAGCAAACAAACAACCCCCTCCACCCCAGTAATTCTAAATAATCACTAATACATTATAATTACACTGTTTACATATACAAAATTTCAACCATTTGTTATAATAATAAAAAGCATGATGAAAAATGGACCTGTGAATTTAATTTGGGAATATACTGTACACAGCAAATTTGAATTAAGTAAGTACAGATTTTGTTGATCCTGTCTGAAAACAAGCTTCTTCAAAGCCAAACATTGGCAAGGGAATAGGTGGTGAAGCTGGTGCAGATGCACAGGTGCCCACGCAACTTAGAGGGCCCCAGGAGGCCTGAAAAATGTTATCATCATTAAGGTTGAAGGTTTGTCACAATGTGAAAAAAGTCACATGTTGTGTTTGTCTAGTTGTCCATTACTTTTTTGTGTGTCTGCGACTCTCCTCACAGCCATGGACCTTGTGTTCCACAGGGCTGGGCCCAGCACCCTGCTCTGGGCATTGCAATCTGGCACACAGGGTTGCAGCTTTGTTCAGGTTTGGCCCACTTGACCCTCCATCATGATGTGGGGAGGTAGGTGAGTGGTCAGTGAGTGGTGTTACAATATGAAGCACGAGGTCACAGAAATGCTCAGGGTTGGCTCGCCCAATCCTCTGTCACCATGATAGAGGGTCGGGTGGACCAACCTGGACTGGTGCTGCAACCCTTTGCATTAGGTTGAAATATCCAGAGCAGGGTGCTGGGCCCAGTCCCATGGGACACAGGAGCCACCGGGGCTGCTGCTGTGGGTGAGTGCAGGTCAAGCCTAGTCTCCAGCCACCTGAGCCTCTCCTCTGCACCAGCTGAGATTGGATTGTGGTGCCAGGGCATATGAGAGGGAGGGTGCTGATGTAGAGAGCCCTTAATAAAAACCTGCCCTAGGGCTCACCTTTCCATTCCTCCACCACTGGATGTCAAATCGTTCATATGAGTTTTTATATACTTCAAAATATGTCAGTTTACCACTTGTCAGTAACATGAAATACACTTACCAGGGTTTATCACAACAGTACAACTCATACATAAATTGAACGGGAAGAGGCAACGATCGGCATCTTGCTCCTCATGAGTGGTATGATCAGCAGTGGCTCCAAAACTGACTCAAAACTCCACTTACTCTTTTAATTGAACCTTTAAACTACTGTTATTAGGTGAGTGCTGTCCATAGCCTTTGTGCTGTAACCTGTCCTGTGGTTTGGAAGGGTTTGATTCAGTTTAATAATAAAAAATACTAAAAAATTGTTTAGTGCCCAAAAGACCATGGACCACTTAATAGAGAATATTTAACAGCAAAGGGCCACATTCAGCTCTCAGGAATATCTATACAAATCTATTGTGTTTAATGGGATTACATAGAGAGTATGTACTGTGGTATGCCAGCCCCCCTTTTCTGGCGCTTGCCCACTGGCGACAGTCTCTGTAGGTAGTGGAGCCTGGGGTAATCCCACCCCAGGCCGGGTAAGTCTCTGGGTCTTCCCCTCTCTTCGGCCCCTCCTCACAAGGCAAGCAGGTGCAGGCCTTACTGTAGGCCTGAGGGGCTGTCTCCCCAACCTCACTGGGGAGGGCAGCTAGCCTGTTTGTGCCGGTGGCCGGGGGAGGGGGAGGGGTGGGGGAACCTGTTCTTCCTGTGGGCTGGGCCCAGGATCAGGGTCTCCTCTGCTCTGCTTCCCCAGCTGTAGAAAACTCTATCTTCAGACCAGGGGAATCTAACATCTCCTTCCTCTCCCCCTCCCAGGCTTTAGGGCAGGCAGGGTTTAAGTACACCTGGGTAGGCTCTTAATTGGTTCCAGGTGCCCCTGATTGCCCTGCTGTAACCTCTCTCCTGTCTGCACGGCAGAGGGCTTTTCCAGCTCTCTGGTCTGGCCCTGGCCTTTCTTTCCTTTTTTCCCCTCTTGCAGCTGCTTTTTTGGGGACCCTGCTGTTGCTGCTACTTCAGGGCTCTGCTGGTGTGCCTCCCTCCCAGCCAGGAGGGAGGGGGTGAGTGTGTGCCCCTTCCACCTCTTCCACCCCCCGCCCCCGCCCAGCCACTATCTCCACCCTCCCCCATGGCTGCTTCTCCCAAGGCCAGCACCGGCTGTCGAAAGGCTCCTTCACCTCCCTGGGCTGGCTGCCTCTTCTCCCTCTTTTGCAGCCATGAGCCC
>ML675603.1:108518786-108534218 GCA_007922155.1 Mesoclemmys tuberculata | reverse complement strand
TAATATCCGGTTTCACTTCCTGCACCAGTAGCTCCAGTTCCTCCATAATTTTCAAGTAAGATGGATGGAGTGTTCTTTGCCTTCTATCACCTGGGAGAAGATGGCCCCTAATTCTACATCAGAAGTGTTGGGCTGTAGCAGGAATTTCCTGGGGAAGTCAGGACTATACAAGACAGGATCTCAGTAGACAGGGGTTTGAAAGGCCTCTCCACTAGCCTTAGTCCAATGGATCTTCTTTGTGCTATTGTTTTTAAGGAGATTTATAAGAGGGGCTGCAGTGATCAAGAAGCCAGGAATGAACAAATGGTAGTATTCTGCCAGTCTTAAGAAGCAGTATTCCTATTTCTTTGAAGTTTATGTGGGACACACTAGCAAGGGCCTGGACCTTATCCATGAATGGCTCACTTTGCCCTTCCCCAGAGTATACTTGAGGTAGATGGTTTCATTTTTTCCCAAGTCACATTTAGTAGGGTTTGTCAGAAGGCCAGCTACCATGAGGGACTGGAGTACAGAATTACATGTTTTAGATGGTCTTCCCTGATTTGACTATAGATGATAACACCCTCCAGGTATGCAGTGATGTAACTATTATGGGGCCCATCAGTTGCTAGAAGGTGGCTGGAGCCCAGCCCTATAACTCCACTTCGCATAGTCCAGAATTGAAAAAGACATGGAAAAGGCTGTTTTTTTTCTTGGGACTCAGATATGAGGAGGGTCTTCCAGTAACCTTTCATCAGCTCTAAGTTGGTAATATATTCCGCCTCACCTAGTTGGTCAAGCAATTCTTCAACAAGTGGCATATGACATACATCAAATTTTGATCAAAAAGTGTCGACTTTCCTGAAATCTATGCAAAAATGAATGGTTCCATCAGGCTTAGGGACCAGCACTATTGGGCTCCTCCAGTCACTAAATGAATCCTCAATTATTTCCAGGTCTAGCATTGATTGAAGCTTTTGCTTCACAGTTTCTCTCATTCTCTGGGGAAGTGGTGATGGATTTTCTCTGACTTAGCATTCAGAGTCAGCCTGGATGTGATAGGAAATTAGATGGGTTAGTCTACGTTGCACAGAAAACACTATGGAGAAGGCAGTTATCAATCACTGAACCTGGACCCTCTATTCTGGTGTGAGGTTGATCCCAATTTTGATGATCCCAGTCTTTGAGGTTCCATGGACTGTACGGAGGCATAACTGTGGATAGTGGGGGGCACAACTGAAAAGTTCTGGGGGGGCACATGACTGACCCATGCGTTGCCTCTTTCTCCATTCCCTGACTCACCTGAGCTAGCAGTCAGCAAAGCAGACAGCGGGAAGTGCTAGGACTCCAGCAGCAGGGAAGGAGAAGCAGCCCCATATAGCAGGGTCAGAGTAGCTCAGCCTGCAACTGCCTGCCTCCCCAAACGGACACACAGTGACTGCCACCACCAGGGGGAGCCACTGCCTACTTAATGGTAGGAGTCCTAGCAAGAGGCATTTTGAGAAATCTAGGAGGATGACCCTGTCTGCCTCCACCATGTATCACCTCTAGGTTTGTGGGCCCACTTCAAGTTCTGGAAGGTAGGAGGCTATAAGACGACTTTCTCAAGCCTTCCAAGGCTTTAAAAGATTCATGTGGTAAATTTGCTGGCATTTCTGTCTATCTGGTTGCTGGATCTTGTGTTTCACAGGCCCCACTTGTCATATCACCTCATAAGGCCCTTGCAAGCAGCTTCAATTTTGTACAGGGGAGTAACAAGAGAACCTGACCGCTGAATAAACACCTGAAGGTGGGCCCCACTATAGACCCAGAGCATGCTTCCTGCTGGGGCCACCTGGATGGAATGCGGGACAGCTGGCACTCTGGGGCAGCTGGGGCCATGACTGCCTAGCACAAAGGCCAGGTGCAGCCTGGCTGGGTCTTGGGTCGGCTGGGGCCAAGCAGTGCTGGGGCCACCCAGCTGGAACTCGGGGTGGCTGGTTTTTCAGAGTGGCTGGGACCATGTCCGGCCAGCACTCCAGGGCAGCCAGAGCTGCCCAGTGTTGGAGCCACATGTGGCCTAGCCAGAACTCATGGCTGGGGCCATGCACAGATGGCACTCTAGGTCTGCCCAGTGGTCTATGGCAGTCAGGGCCACATGCAGCCCAGCTGGTGCTTTGGAGTGGTTGGTGCCACATGCTGCCCAATCGGCACTGCGGGGTGTCTGGGGGCAAGTGTGGGCTGGGGCACATGGAGCTGGGGCTGTCTGGCTGGAATTCAGGGCAGCTGATGCTCCAGGGTGACTGGGGCCACACCCAGCTGGCGCTTCAGGGCCACCCAGCTCTGGGGCTGCCCACCACCCAGCTGGGATTGTGGTAGATGGGGCCATGGGGTGCTAGGGCCTCCTACCACCTGGAAGGGACTTGGAGCAGCTGGCGCTCCAGAGTGGCTGAGGCCACACCCAGCTGGTTCTTTGGGGCTGCCCGGCGCTGGGGCAATGTATGGCCCAGCTGGGACTTGGGGCGGCTGGGGCCACCCAGTTCTGGGGCCACGTGTGGCTGGGACTTGGGGCTGCCCGAGCCACCTGGTTCTGGGGCTGCCCACCAGCTGAGACTTGGGGCAGCTGAGGCCACACCTGCCCAAGGCCTCAGTTGCCTGGAGCTGGGGGGGCCAGCTGGAACAGGTTTCTTCTCCCGACCAGCTGCAGTAGGGGGCTCTGCTCGGGGGAGGGAGGGGTGTGACCTCAGGCAGAAGGGGCAGGGCCATGAGCTAGCTTCCCCTAATAGGGGGTTCACCAGCTGTCCATGCAATGGAGGATTATGGCACATCTTGTATGGTGGGAGGAGAGGGAGTAATTGTCCCCAGTGCCATATATCTATAGTGATGAACCTTCTTATCATATTCTTTAGGGTCCTGTTGAACTGTTCCACCAGCCCATCTATTTGGGGATGGAGAATGGACATTCAGAGGGTCTGTATTTTCAAGAGCTAACATAGTTGCTTCCATGGTCCATTATAATTTCCTGTGGTACCCAGCCCAGATGAAGATCTTCATAAACTGAGAAGTGACCACTTTGGCAATCATAGAGTGCAGGGATACAGCCTCAGGATACCAGGTGATATGGTCCACAGCTACCAAAAATGTACTGTTAGTTTGTTGTGCTCTTTTCAAGGGGGGCCAACTATTGCACCCACTTCCCAAGAGCCAGCACAAGAGCAGATGGATGTCAAACTCCTACCTGAGCAAACAACCCAGGTTTACATCTTGTTGAAGCCCCCTGCAAGCCAGCCTAATTTCCTTCTTTGACAAGATTGTGTTAGAAGTGGATTTTTCCACTTGCTTTTTGCTATGGCCAAACTCCAGCCTGGGATGGAATGCAGCTTGTTAAGCCTCAAATTAAATAAATAAATAAATAGGTGGTGTTATCTTCTGGAGTCAAAAACTGCAAACAATAGCAGTTTTCTAAGAAACTCACTACCAGTGTCCCAAACTGGTTTGAAACAACCCTGGAGAAGGTGATAAGATAAATTATAGCTACCAGCTGCAGAGCTCATGAGAAAACTTTACTGACCAAGATCAGTGAGTTTCCATGCCAACAGGCCATATGCTAATTTTCTGGGGTCACAGCCATAAAGCCAGGGTTCTGGCTTGGACACGTTGGAGAGATGATAGGTTAGTAGCCTGTCGTTTTTCCCAGGGACCTGGTCAGACCTGGGCACCTCCCCACTCTTCACAAAGAAGAGTGTTAAACCCCCTTGTCTGATCACCAAGGGAGCCTGCAGTTTGGTTTTCTTGTTCTTTGGGGGTTTTTTGCAGATCTTTTTTCTGCTTTTGGATTTTTCTTTTACTGATTCTTTTTGTTCACCTGATTGCCCTGGATTGCAAGGCCGCACACCTTAGCATATCCGAAGGGGGTGGCAGGGGGTGTTCAACCATTGTAACTGGTTGCAGTGGGCTCTGATCCTGGCTGCTTATAGTCAGGATGAACTATAAGTTAGTCGAGCTGATGGAACACTGAACGGGTCAAGTGCGTACAATCGGTTGACACCAGACCGGTGGACTCTGATTATGGCTGCTTACAGTCAGGATGAACTGTAAGTCAGTCGAGCTGATGGAACTGTTGGCTGTTATCTACACTTAATCTTCTATCTCAAGAAAACAAGTTGCAGATCTGTTGTCTATCACTCCGGAGATAACATCCACATGTGGTAAATATAACCTGGTTAAATTTGGCATTTAAATTAGGGAATGTTTTTTGGATTGTGTGTGTATGTATTATCACTCCTCCAAGCTAACTAACCCACAGATTGAAAATACGTTGAAATCCACTTGTATTCCCCACCAGGCACCCCGGCTGACTCTTGTAACTCCTAGCCACAAACAGCCCATGGCTAGCCTCACTGGGCCGTGACCCATGGTGTCTGTGGAGTAAAGGGGAGAAGCAAGGTGTTCGTGCTGTCCTGGGCTGCGCATATACAATAATGTGTGTTAAGCTGGAATAATCCTTTTTGCCCCCAGATAGTGCTCTTTCTCTGTCTGGCATGAACTTTACCCTACTGCGACTGGCACTGAGGTTTTTCCTCTGTGTTGGGCACGGGAAGAGGGATTGTGATTTTGGTGGTGCTGGTGTTTGCACTTGAAGGATTTTTGGAATGTTTTAAGGAAGCAAAGTTTTGGGAACGTGGCTTGTATATGAGGGATTGATGTATGTAGGATTTGATAAGGAATGTATTAGGGAAGTAGAGTTGGGAATGTGGCATGTGTATGAGGGGTTGATGTATGTAGGATTTGATAAGAATTGAAACTTTTTTAATTGTAATAATAGGAATCTTTCATTTAACTAATTTTTTCTTTTTTATAACTCTATATACTTCAATAAAAGTTACATAAATAGTGGTTAACCAAAAAACAGTGGTCTGGTCTCTTATCTCTCGATTGGGACACACTCTTGCAGTGGGGGGATTGGGCCCCTTGCACCCCACTCCACCACAACAGGTTGCTGACCTAGTGGATGGCGGGGTACCAGTAGAAATGATATATCATGATTTTGTAAGGCTTTTGACACAGTGCCACATGAAATTCTCATAAGCAATCTAGTGAAATGTGGTCTAGATAAAATTTCTGTAAGGTGGGTGCACAACTTATTGAAAGACGCAAACAGTAGTTATCAGTGGTTCACTGTCAAACTGGGATATTTAGTGGGGTATCAGAGTGCTCAGCCCATTGATAATGGAGTAGAGAGTATACCTATACAATGTGTGGATGACACCATGCTGGGAGAGGTTGCAAACACTTTTGAGGACAGGACTAGAATTCAAAATGACGTTGAGAAAAATTGGAGAATTAGTTTGAAATCAACAAAATTAAATTAAATAAAGACAAGTACAAAGTACTTCACTTAGGAAGGCAACATTAAATGTGCCACTACAAAAAGAGGAATAACTGGCTAGGTGGTAATATTGCTGAAAAAGATCTGAGCATTATAGTGGATGACGCTGGGAAATTTTTTTATCATAAAATTTCAACCAGCTCTAATGGTAGTTAAACAACAAAACGAAGTATATAAGCATTTGATTTTTATTGTATTCTCTCCATCTCTATCTTTGATATTTTAATGTATGGAGTTTACTTTGGGAGCACAAAAGGCAATAGATTATTTCTGATGTTTAACTTCAGAAAAAAGTTGCTCCAATATTTTTCAGATGATGTAAAATTGAAGAGGCTTATGCAAAATGAGTCTTATATTTTGCTTTAAAAATGAAAAGATCTGGGGTAAGCCTGATTTCCGAAAGAAGAGCATTCCATGTCATCAAGACCACTTTCTATCATGTTCTCCCTGCCTGAGAAAAGCTTTTAACACTTGTGTTTTGTCAGTTATAAAATATGAAGCAGAATGGTGGGTATATCTAATATACTGGAGCAGAAACTAAAACCTAGACAATGAAACATGAAATGAAGTATGCTTGGTATCACAGAGAAACAGAAGAATTAACAAATGGATAAGAGAGAAAGTGTATGGTGAAAAACATCTTTATGAATAAACTAAAGTGGCAATAGGAGGGCTATATCAAAAGAAGAAGAAATTAAAGATGGAATCTATTTATGATTCAATGAATACCAAGGTTAGCTACAGCAAGTGCTTTCATCAGAGCAGACTTAAGGCTATAGAGAGTGAGATCTCTCTCCCTCTTTGAAGTCTTTCAAATAGGATACATTTTTAGAGTGCATGAAGAAAATTAAGTGTTTTAGATTTGTAAGAATATAGAACACTCTGAAAACAGTTCAAAATTAAATGCATTATACCATTCTGTTCATCGCTAGTTTAATGCCTTTGTAACTTTTGAAGGAGGTTTGTTGTTTTGTTTCCAATTACAAGCTTTTCTTGAAGAGAAACCATAACAGAAACATAAGTAGATTTTATAAACTTGTAATCACACATGTCATACACAATGTATTATGCCCCCCCAAGTAGAAATGGTGGGAAATAATATATAGTAGGTACTACAAATTATGTTTTCTATGACAGAAGTTAATTCTAAACTAAGTATTCCCTGAAAGAGAAACAGAGAAAACATTTTTACATGTCTATCATTTGTCCTTACAGAACACAAAACAAATATGTTTTTTAAAGCTTGACACTAGTATTATTCCATGTGGCCTCCGGCTATATGCTTTTTTCCCTGGTTTGTAGAATTGAAGGGATAAGAAAACAGCTTTGCATTAAGAGGAACACATTGTACAGGTTAATCATAACCATGCAGAAATCAAAATGCTGCCAACAAAATAATGGAACACTAGTGCCAAGGGAGCCACAAGGATGATTGTGAGAGAAACAGTAGGATAGTAACACATACTTTACATGTGGTAAAGTATTTCAGGCATGTGCTTCTCAATTAATTAATTGAGGTGGCTGAAATAGAAGTTTTTACTATTGTTGACATGAGTAAATACTTGTAAAAAATTAATTGGCTAAAAGTTAATTTCAGTATTTCTTGACCATGAAATGCATTAATTAGGTTGGAAAGAGATTTTTAAAAGATGTTTACATTTTAGAAGGAAGTAAGTCAGAAAGGCAGAATCAGATGGGGGAATTTAACAAATGTAAGAAAGTCTGTAGAAATAAAAGTAATTAATTAGTCGATATTTTATCAATTAACTAATTTAAATGTAAAGCCTACTGGGATACACATAGAATGGAATAATTTTCTAGTTAGTCTGATTCTTCATGTAAAACATACTATTTTGTAAAGAAATGGTATTATATTAAAGATACACAGTGAGTGAAGTAATATCTTTTACTGGACCAGCTTCTGTTGGTGAAAGAAACAAGCTTTTGAGCTACATAAAACTTTTCTTCATGTCAGTGTACCTTGAAAGTTTGTCTCTTTCACCAACAGAAGTGGGCCAATAAAAGCTATTCCTCACCCATTCTCTCATATCCAGGGACCAACGCAGCTACAGTAATAATGCAAACACTATAAAATACTGGTGTAATTCTTTAGTAAATTCTTAGTTAAGTCACAGATGAATCTGAAAAAGTGAACATGTACAAATTAATTGTTAAGAAGTACCATATTACCAATTTAAAGTTTACTACAACTGTACATTGCATACATTTTTTAAAAAAATCTGTTCCTGGGGGGTATTTGAACTGAGTTCAGAAGCAAAGTTGAGCAGGGAAACATTTTATCTGAAAAACAACATATATTATTCATAGTTAAAATGTCAACTTTTCCCACATATTTATGTCTTCATCTACTGGGCATATTTGTTTTACATTTAGCCTTGATCACATTAATCTCCACACCTTTGAGATCCTATTGAAAAGAATAAGTCTCCAGTTGGAACATTAAAAAGAAAAATCTACAGTTTAATTATTAAAGAGGTGCCAGAATCTTCAACATTCTAGGTTGCACTGAGCTCTATGTACACTAGAAAAACAAGGTTACTTACCAGTGACTGATGTTCTTTGAGATGTATTGCTCATGTCCATTCCACTATAAGTGAGTGTATGCCACCGTGCATGGTTTCTGGAACATTTTTCCCCTTAACAGATCCCGTAAGGCCGGCTCTGGTGACCCCTGGAGTTCCACGCACATGCCATGGTATTAGAGGCATTGCCAGCCCTACGCCTCTTCAGTCCCTTCTTTCTGCCAACTCCGGAAGTGGGGATGCGGGATGGGTTGTGGAATGGACATGAGCAACACATCTCGAAGAACATCAGTTATTGGTAAGTAACCTTATTTTTTTCTTCGAGTGATTGCTCATGTCCATTACACTACAGGTGACTAACAAGCAATACCTTGGAGGTGGGTAGGAGTTACCCGTGAGCTGCCCTCAGCACGGCTCTGATGAATCCCGTGTCCTCTCTCGCCTGCTGGACGATAGTGTAGTGGGACGTGAAGGTGCGCACCGATGACCGGGTGGCAGCTTTGCAGATGTCCTGCAGGGGCACTCTCTCCAGGAAGGCTGTAGACGAGGCTTGAGCTCTGGTTGAGTGTGCTGTGATAGGTCCCAGAAGCGATGCCCTTGCCTGCTCGTAGCAGAACTTGATGCATGATGTAATCCACGAGAAGATGCGCTGGGTGGAGACAGGTGAGCCTTTCATCAGGTCAGCCACTGAGACGAAGAGCTGCATCAATTTCTGGAACAGCTGTGTACACTTGATGTAGAAGGCCGGGGCTCGTCTCATATCGAGCAAATGCCATCTCCTCTCCTCCTCTGAACCATGCAGTTTGGTAAAAAACACAGGGAGAAAAATATCTTGGTTACAATGAAACCACCTGGGACAGGAAGGCTGAGTGCAGCCTCAACTGCACCTTATCCTTATAAAATACTGTATAAGGGGGCTCCAAGGTCAAAGCCCTGGTAATGGCCACCAGGAAGGCTACCTTCCATGAAAGCATGAGCAGGGGGCATGAAGCCATGGATTCAAAGGGGGGGCCCTGTCAGTCTTGAGAGGATCAGGTTGAGATCACAGGGAGGCACTGGGTCGCGGACCTGTGGATACAGCCTCTCCACCCCCTTGAAGAACCTGACTGACATGAGATGGGAGAACAGGAATCTCCCCTCTAGTGGCTGATAGAAAGCCGGAATGGCCACCAACTGAACCTTCAACGAGGCCAGTGCCAGACCCTGGAGCTTCAGCTGTAGCAGGTACTCCAGGATCACCTGCACAGGTGAGAGGCTGGGTGGAATGTCCCGAAACTCCACCCAAGAAGTAAACCATTTCCACTTAGCCCAATACACGACCTGTGTAGAAGGTTTCCTGCTGCCCAGCAGGACTTGTTGGACCTTCACTGAGCAGGCTGTCTCCCTCCGTCAGCCACAGAGCCTCCAGGATGTGAGGTGCAGGGAGTCCAGGTCCAGGGTGCAACAGGCGACCATGGTCCTGGGAGAGAAGGTCGTGCTGCCTCAGGAGCTCCATGGGCGGGCAATCAAAAGGTCAAGCAGCATGCTGAACCAGTGCTGTCTCGGCCAGGCTGGAGAAATGAGTATAACATCTTCCCTGTCCCTCTATTTTCAGCAGGACCTTGGGCAGGAGTGGAATGGGCAGGAATACATAGATGAGGGTCCCCGTCCAGTCCATGAGGAATGCGTCGGAAATCGACCCAGTTTTGTGACTCCAGAGTGAGCAGAACCTTGGGCATTTCGCGTTCCAGGCCAATGTGAAAAGGTCCAGTTGGGGGACACTCCACTTATGGAAGAGTGTAGTCACTACCTCCGGGTGCAACGACCAGTCGTGGCAGGGTAGAAACAACCTTCTGAGGCAATCCGCCTCATCATTCCTCACTCCCGGCAGGTGAGAGGCAGTCAAGTGGAAATTGTGCCTCACAGCAAAGTCCCACAGATGGGTAGCTACCTTGCAGAGAGCCAAGGAGCACACTCCACCCTACCTGTTTATATAAAACATAGCTGCAGTGTTGTCCGTCAGCACCTGCCCCACTCTGCCTGTCAGGAAGCAGATGAACACCCTCAGCTCATTCACATTAATGTGCAGATGTCTCTCCTCCTCCGAACAGAGCCCCTGAGTGTTCAGGTTGGCACTGATGTGGGCTCCCCATCCCATATCTGAGGCATCGGAGATTAGGGTGACCGATGGGACCAGCTCCCTGAATGGAACGCCCTTCAGCACTGCCCTGGGAAACCTCCACCAGTTTAGGGACGCTAGAAAGGGTAGGGGAACTGTGACCACCCAATCCAACGATTATCTGCTTGGTACGTATACCAAGTCCAACCATGCCTGAAGTGGTCTGAGCCTCAGGTGAGCTAGTCTCACTATGTACGTGCAGGCCTCCATGTGGTCTAACAGCTGTAGGCAGTGCCTGGCTGTTGTTATGGGGCATCGGTGCAGCTGGGAGATGATAGAGACCATCGCCTCGAAATGTGGCTGAGACAGGAAGGCTCTGGCTTGGGAGGCATCCAGGGTGGCCCCAATTAATTTTATGTGTTGCACTGCGTTTAGTGTGGCCTTCTGCTCATTCATGAGCAGTCCCAGCCTGCTGCACGTGGAGCAAGTGAGGGTCATGCTCTTCTGTACTTGGGACCTGGACCTGCTCCTGATCAGCCAATCCACAAGATAAGGGAAGATTTGCACACCCTTTCACTTCAGGTGGGCCACCACTACTGTCATGCAGTTGGTGAACACTCTTGGAGCTGAAGATAGGCCAAAGGATAGGGCTGTATATTGGTAGTGGGAGCCAGCCACTGTGAAACAGAGGAAGTGCCTGTGGCTGGGAAGGATGGATATATGAAAATATGCATTCTTGAGGTTGAGGACGGCATACCAGTCTCCTGGATCCAGGGAAGGGATTATGGAGACTAGGGAAACCATGAGAAAAACATGGTTACTCACCAGTAACTGTTGTTCTTCGAGATGTGTTGCTCATATCCATTCCAGTATAGGTGAGTGCACGCCACCGTGCACGGGTTCCCGGAACATTTTGTCCCTTAGCGGACCCCGTAGAGTCGGCCTAGGCACCCCGTGGAGTACCGTGCTCGTGCCGCAGTACATAAGGCACTGCAGATCCTACGGCCCCTCAGTCCCTTCTTTCTGCCAACTCCAACAGCAGGGACGGAGGGTGGGTGTGGAATGGATATGAGCAACACATCTTGAAGAACAACAGTTACTGGTAAGTAACCATGTTTTCTACTTCGAGTGATTGCTCATCTCTATTCCAGTATAGGTGATTAAAAAGCAATATCTTGGTGGTGGGTAGGATTTACCAGTGAGCTGCCCTCAGCATGGCTCTGCCGAAACCTGCATCCTCTCTTGCCTGCTGAATGATGGCGTAGTGGGACGTAAAGGTGTGCACCGACAACTAGGTGGCAGCTTTACAGATGTCCTGTAGGGACACTTTCTCCAGGAAGGCTGACGATGGGGCCTGTGGCCTAGTAGAGTGCACTGTGTTGACTTCGGGGAGTGGTACACCCACCAGCTCATAGCAGCACTTGATATAGGAGGTGATCCACTTGGAGATGTGCTGGGTGGATATGGGGGATCCTTTCATCCAGTCCACCACAGCGGCAAAAAGCTGCGTTGTCTTCTGGAAGGGCCTCGTCTGGTCAATGTAGTAGGCCAGGGCTCGCCTCACATCTAGGAAATGCCACCTCTGCTCCTCCGAACTGTGTGGTTTTGGAAAAAACATAGGGAGGAAGATATCTTGGTTATAATGAAATTGCGAGACCACCTTGGGCAGGAACGCCGGATGGGGTCTCAGCTGCACCTTGTCCTTAAACTGTGTAGGGGGGCTCTGAGGTCAGCACTCTAATCTCAGAGACCCTCCTAGATGAAGTAATGGCCACCAGAAAGGCTGCCTTCCATGACAGGACCAACAGCAGGCATGAAGCCATAGGCTCAAAGGGGGGCCCCGTCAGTCTGGAGAGGACCAGGTTCAGATCCCAAGGAGGCACTGGGTCGCAGACCTGTGAGTATAGCCTCTACACACCCTTGAGGAACCTAATAGACATTGGATGGGAGAATAGAGATCTCCCCTCTAGTGGCTGATGGAAGGCCAAGATGGCCTCCAGGTGGACCTTCAGAGAGGCTAGGGCCAGGCCTTAGAGTTTTAGCTGTAGTAAGTACTCCAGGATGGCCTGAATAGGCGAGAAGCTTGGGAGCAATCCCTGAGACTCAGCCCAGCAGGTAAACCTTCTGCACTTGGCCCAGTACATGACCTGTTGTAACAGGGTAAGGGGAGGAGGGGGAGGTATACTCTGCCCTCGTGAGTCCTGCGCTCTTCCGGCTCAGTCAGTGGTGCAGCTGGGGGAAGGTGAGCCGGAGAGGTAGGGAGGAGATAGGGCCCGCTCTGCCCCTGAGTTCTGCTACCTTCCCTTGGGTCAGTCCATGGTCTGCTCCCTGCTTCCCCAGCTGGGTCCTCTGCCTCTGGTGTTGTGGCAGCAACTGTGGAAGCTTCAAGCTTCTGCAGACTGCCAACTCCAAACTGCAGGCTTTCAAACTGTAAACTCCAAACTATAAACTGTAAATTTCTAACTCCACAGCCTGCCTGCCTGAACTGGAGGCCTTTAAGTGCTGGGGCAATCTCCCTGATAGGCCCCAGGTGGCTTAATTACCTTAAAGCAGCCCAAGCTGGATCACCCTGGGAATAGGGCTTTGATGAGCCTGGGGCTAAGATCTATGCATTCTTGCCCCCTTGCTTAGCCCCCCTGTTCTGGCCCTAGCCCCCCTTCTTTCTGCAGCTGCATTTCTTTTTTGGGGGACCCTGCTGCTGCTGCCGCCTCTGCTTCAGGGCTTTGCTGGGGAGCCTCCCTCCCAGCTGGGAGGGAGGGGGTGAGTGTGTGGCCTCCCATCTTTCCCACCACCACCCCCCCAGCTACTTTCTCCACCCTCCCCCTGCAGCTGCTTCCAGGACCAGCACCAGCTGGGCCCCTTCCCTTTCCCTTCCCTTGGCTGGCTGCCTCTTCCCCCTTTGCTGCCGCGAGCCCCCTTCCCCTTTTGCTGCTGCCCCTTGCTCTGCACCCTGTGTTTGGGGGCACCCCTGCCCCATCTTTTCCCCTGCCCCTCACCTGCTGCTACCCCCCCCCGCCCTGGCCCACACATTTGGGGGACCCTGACCCTACCCTTTACTTCCCCCACCGCTTTAGTTCCCCCCTCCTCTGGCCCAAGTGCAGAGCCCATGGCCCTCCCCTCCCTTAATTGACTCCCCTGGTTTTGTTAACCCCCCCCTTCGCACACTGCACCCCCCGAGTTCATTTCACCCCAGCCCCCCCGCCCCCCAGTGCAGCCGGAGGAGCCACCAACTTTCCATCCTGGGCTGGTGAGTGCATCCCCCTGTGCCCCTGCCTGGTTTGGCCCCCCTGTTTTTTCCCCTCTGTTGGTAACCTCCTACCCTGCTTCCAGCCTAGCGGGGAGGAGCGGTCACGCCCCCCCTCCCCTTCTTACCCCATTCCCTCCCCCCTTTCCACTCCCCTCCCCCAGTACTCTCCCTCCCTTTCCTTTACCCCCTCCCCCATCGAACCGTTCCCACCCCTTCCCAAGATGGCGGGTGTGCCTGGGACCGGGACCCCCCCATAGACACTCCTGCCCTTACCTCCCACCCTGAAGCCCCGTCCCTGCCCTCAACAACCGGTCCTGCTTCCCCCGCTGAGCCACCGGGAGCCATTCCCCAGGTGCGGGCGGAGGACGACTCTGGTGGGGACGCCAGGGACTCTGCTGCCGCCACGGCTCCTGCCCCCCCAATCTGGGGGGCGCTCCCTCAGTCGGGAGGAAAAATCAGGGGGGTAAAAAGAAGGGCAAAGGCCCTGCCCAAAAAGCGACACCTCCTGTGGCTGGGGCCCCTACTCCTCTCCCTCTACCCTCTCCCGCTGTCCCTTCCACCAGCTCTGGGGGCGGCGGCACCCCCAGGGCATACGCCCAGGTGGCCGCAGGCCCCCCGCCTGCCACTGCCAAGACACCTGCCCTGACCACCGCCTCCAGCACCATCCCAAGTGGCTGGGGCCCCTTCCCCACCCTTACCAGGAGGCATGGGGTCCGGTGCCTCCTGCTGCCTGCCTCGCCCCACGTGGAAACGTACGTGCGGGCGATGGTGCGGGTGGTGGGGCCCACGGCCATGGTGGCGGCCTCCCGTATGTATGGCAAGGTGGTCTTCTTCCTTGCCTCGGAGGCCGCCGCCCAGGAGGTGGTGGAGACGGGCCTGGCGGTGGGGGGCATCCACGTCCCCGTGGAGCCCCTGGAGGACCTGGGCGTACGGGTGGTTTTGTCCTCCGTTCCGCCCTTCCTCCCCAATGCTTCCCTTCTGCCTTTCCTTGCCTCCCTGGGGAAGCCCCTCTCCACCATCAGCCCGCTTCCCCTCGGCTGCAAGGACCCCGCCCTCCGCCACGTCCTCTCGTTCCCCTGGCAGGTACAGCTCCAGCTGCTGCCAGCGGTGGCACTTGGCGGAGAGGCGCTCGAGGGGTCGTTCCTGGTGCCCCATCAAGGGGCCCAGTACCGGGTCCACTACACCTCAGGGGAGGCCCGGTGCTACCTCTGCCGGGCGGTGGGGCATGTTTGGAGGGACTGCCCCCTGGCCCGGCAAGGAGGGAGGCCCGGGACCCCCAGGACCCAGGAGGGCGCCAGCCAGACCATCGGCGGCGCCCCCAGCAGCTGTCCGGTCCCTGTGGCCGCCCCCCCTCTGCCAGCAGTTGTCACCTGCGCTCGGGCCCCGGGTGCACTCCCCCCCGCTCGCCTGGATGAGCTGACGGGCCCCGCTGATGGCCGGAGCAGTCCAGCGGGGCCTGCAGAGGGGAGGGAGCCAGGGCCGGCAGTGTCGGGCATTGGAGGGGGCATGCCCCAGGGGGAGGCCTCTCCTTCCCTTGCTGCCCCACCTCCGCTCCCCCACACCCTGACTCCTGTCCTCTTGCCCCCCGCCCTTGCCCCTGCTGCCTGACCCTCCACCTCGGAGGGCTGGGTGCTTGTACTATTTTATTTATTCAGAAGCATGTAATAAGCATTACATAATTAAGCACATAAAAATAGCAATAACACATTAAAACTAAAACCTCAAAACTCCCTTTATGGGATCACAAATTCAAACTAAGAAAACCACATGGAGATATCGAGCAAAGAGCTCCGGACAGGGCCCACTGCTCCCGGAAGGTGTCTAGGGAGCCAGCGGATTCTGCCCAGAGGAACTCCACTCGAATACATGAACAAATGAAGGAACGAAAATAGGCCCCACAGTCGCAGTGCCCTCCCTCAGCCAACCTCCTCTCCCTGGTGTTATAGATGGCCGCCTTGGCCAGGGCTAGGAGGAGGTTGACGAGGAGGTCCCGCAACCTCGTGGGCCTCTGAATGGGGTGTGCATAGATAAACAGGTGGGGAGAAAAATGCAACCAGAACCTCAACAGGAGGTTCTGGAGGAGCCGGAAAAGGGGCTGCAGCCTGGCGCACTCTAGATAGGCGTGTGCTAGGGTCTCCCTCTCGCCACAAAAAGGGCAGGTGTCGGGGCGAGGGGTAAACCGTGCCAGGTATACGCC
>ML675603.1:108388397-108493786 GCA_007922155.1 Mesoclemmys tuberculata | reverse complement strand
CTGGATCAGGAGAAGGCGTTCGACCGGATGGACCACGGGTATCTCCTGGGCACCCTGCGGGCGTTCGGCTTCGAACCCCGTTTTGTGGGATTTCTCCGGGTGCTGTACGCCTCCGCAAAGTGCTTGGTCAAGCTCAACTGGACCCTGACCGAACCGGTCAGCTTCGGGCGTGGGGTACGCCAAGGCTGTCCACTGTCCGGCCAGCTGTACGCTCTGGCCATTGAGCCCTTTCTCCGTCTCCTCCGCCGGAGGTTGACGGGCTTGGTGCTCCGTGAGCCAGAGCTGAGGCTGGTGCTGTCGGCGTACGCCGATAACGTGCCCCTCATGGTCCAGGACCCGGGCGACCTGGTGCGGCTGGAGGACTGCCTGGCCGTCTACTCGGCAGCCTCCTCCGCCTGGATCAACTGGGCCAAGAGCTCTGCCCTGACGGTAGGGGCCGGGTGGCAGGCGAGCTCCCTCCCACCCGTGCTTCAAGCCATCCGGTGGAGCACAGGTCCGCTGCTCTATCTGGGCGTTTACTTCTCCGCCACCCATCCCTCCCCAGCAGAGAACTGGCAGGATTTGGAGGGCAGGGTGTTTGGGCGGCTGCAGAGATGGACAGGACTGCTCCGGTGCCTCTCCCTCCGGGGGAGGGCACTGGTGATCAACCAGCTCGTCCTGTCCATGCTCTGGCATCGGCTCAACACCCTGGTCCCGACTCCGAGTTTCCTGGCCTACCTCCAGAAGACAGTTCTGGAGTTCTTTTGACCAGGACTGCACTGGGTCTCTGCAGGGATTCTGAGTTTTCCCCTGGAGGAGGGCGGGCAGGGCCTGTGCTGCATCCACAGCCAGGTCCATACCTTCCGCTTCCAGGCCCTGCAGAGACAGGTAGTCTAGCGTGGAGCCACTTGGCGCGCATCTTCCTCCGCCGCTTCCGAGGGCTCCGATACGACCGGCAGCTCTTTTTTCTCCACCCGAGAGGTCTTCCGCGAGACCTTTCCGAGCTGCCGGTCTTGTACCAGGACCTACTCCGGACCTGGAGGCTCGTCTCGGCGTCCAGGCCCCTTGCGGTCACCGAGGGGGAGGATCTCCTCGCGGAGCCCCTGCTAGACAATCCCCAGCTGCGTGTGCAGGTGGCGGAGGCCCCCTCGGTGCGACGGCGGTTGGTCCTGGCAGGAGTCACCAGGGTCGGAGACCTCCTGGACTATGCCCGGGGTGCCTGGGTGGACCCCCATGCGCTAGCTCGGCGTATGGGGCTCTCCACCCCTCGAACCCCCCGAGGTGTACTCCAGGAGATGAAGGCAGCCTTGCCCCCCACTTCTTTGACGTACCTCGAGCGGGTCTTGCAGGAGGGTGCTCCCCGCCCCTCCCTCAGCCCAGGCCCTCCGGTGCTTACCATCGGGCCTCGGCCCCGCAAACCGCCTCGGCCCCCACATCCTTATGCCCCAAGCCGGCTGCTCGACCTGCAGCCGGCCCTCTTCCAGACCGTGCCTAGGGACCACCTGTACGCGTTCGTGCTCCACACCCTTCACTTCCTCGCCCTTGCATCCCACCCAGACACCAAGTGGCGGGGCCTCTTAACACCCTTGGAGGGTGAGGATCCCCGGTGGGCCAGTCTGTATTGCACCTTGACCCCACGGCCCGCTGGGAACATCAGTTGGCGGCTCCTTCATGGAGCCGTGAGCACGGGCGTGTCCTTGGCACGGTTCACCTCCCACCCCGACACCTGCCCCTTCTGCGGCGTGAGGGAGACCCTGGCGCACGTGTACCTAGAGTGTGCCAGGTTGCAGCCCCTCTTCTGGCTCCTCCAGAACCTCATGTTGAGGTTCTGGCTACACTTCTCCCCGCATCTGTTCATCCACTCACACCCCATCCGTGGCCCCACGAGGTCGCGGAACCTCCTCGTCAACCTCCTCCTAGCCCTGGCCAAACTAACCATCTACAGGACCAGGGAGAGGAGGTTGGCAGGGGGGGCTCCCTGCGACTGTGGGGCCTATTTCCGGTCCCTGGTCAACTCACGTCTCCGGGCAGAGTTCCTCTGGGCGGCGTCCGCTGGCTCCCTGGACACCTTCGAGGAGCAGTGGGCGCTGTCCGGGGTTCTCTGCTCGGTGTCCCCTTCTGGCTCCCTTCTTCTTAACCTGTGACCCCCATGCCCTTTCCTGTTTTTTCATCTGTTGTACCCCGTAATCAGTTGGACCCGGGTCCAGTGGCTCCGCACCTAGGCTGGGGGGGAGCCTTTAGTGGTGGGTGGGCTCGCGCCCACCCACCTACCCCGAATTCCAATAGGAGCACCCTTGCATAGCCATCTGTACTGGCCCTGCCACACTGTGTTGAAGGTTTTCTGCTGCCCAGCAGAATTTGTTGGACCTGTGCTGAGCAGGGTCTCTCCCCCTCCATCAGCCACAGAGTCTCCAGGCTGTCAGGAGTGGAGGGAGTCCAGGTCTGGGGTACAGCAGCTCACCGTGGTCCTGGGAAAGCAGGTTGTGCCATCTCAGGAGCTCCAAAGGGTCGGCAATCGAGAAGTCCAGGAGCATACTGTACCAGTGTTGCCTCAGCCACACAGGGGCAATCAGTATCACGTCCACTCTGTCCCTCTTGATTTTCAAGAGGACTTTGGGCAGGAGCAGAATGGGGGGTAAGGCATACATGAGGGTCCTCGTCCATTTGATGAAGAACGCGTCAGAAATGGAGCCCGGCTTACGTCCCTGGAGCAAGCAAAACCTAGGGCACTTCTTGTTCCAGGACGACGCAAACAGGTCCACTCGGGGAACACCCCACTTGCAGAAAATGGAGGCTGCTACCTCTGGATGCAGCAACCAGCTGTGTTGGGGTAGAAACGACCTGCAGAGGTGGTCCACTTTGTCGTTCCTGACCCCCAGGAGGTGAGAGGCAGATAAATGAAAGTCGTGCTTCACTGCAAAGTCCCACAGGCGTACTGCCTCCCGGCACAGGCCTGAAGACCGTGTCCCCCCTTGTCTGTTGATACAGAACATGGCTGCAGTGTTGTCCATCAACGCTTGTACCACTCTGCCCATTAGGAACCTGAGGAACACCCTGCACGCCAGTCTGACTGCCCTGCGTTCCCTCACATTGATGTGGCGGGACTTCTCCTCCTCTGACCACAGGCTTTGGGTGCTCAGGTTGATACTGATGTGGGCTCCCCACCCCACAACCGAGGCATCAGTGATCAGGGCGACCGACAGGACCAGATCCCTGAAGGGAACTCCCTTCAACACCACTCTGGGGTTCCGCCACCAATCCAGAGAACCCAACACTGCAGGGGGAACTGTGACCACCCTCTTCAAGGAGCGCCTGCTGGGCACATACACTGAGGCTAGCCATGTCTGGAGAAGCCTGAGTTTGAGGCATGCTAGCCTCACCACATACGTGCAGGCTACCATGTGACCTAACAGTTGTAGGCAATGCCTGGCAGTTGGCATAGGGCGCCTGTGCAGCTGGGTGATAATTGCCGCCATAGTCTCTAACCTGGCTTGCGGGAGGAAGGCTCTGGCCCTTACCACATCCAGGGAGACCCTTATAAACTCTATCCACTGTACCGGAGACAGTGTGGACTTCTGCTTGTTGATGAGCAGGCCGAGCCTCGTGCATGTGGCACAGGTCAGGGATATGCTGTGCTGAACGTGGGCCTTGGTCCTGCCCCTTATTAGCCAGTCATCCAGGTACTGGAAGACCTGGATTCCCCGCTGCCTGAGATGGGTGGCCTCCACTGCCATACATTTGGTAAATACCCTGGGGGCAGATGAAAGCCCAAACAGGAGGGCCGTAAATTGGTAGTGGCAACCAGACACCACAAACAGGAGAAAGTGCCTGTGGCTTGGAAGGATCGATATATGGAAGTATACGTCCTTCAGGTCGAGGGCGGCAAACCAATCGCCTGGATCCAGAGCCAGTATGATAGCGGCTAGAGAGACCATATGGAACTTCAACTTTTTTATGAACCTGTTTAGCCCTCGCAGGTCCAGAATAGGTCTCAGTCTCCCTTTTGCTTTTGAGATGAGGAAGTAATGAGAGTAGCATCCTCTTCCTATTTCCCACGGGGGAGCCAATTCCACTGTCCCCAGGCTGAGGAGGTTGTTGACCTCTGTATCAGTAATTGTTCGTGAGAGGGTCCCTGAAGAGGGACGGGGGGTGGGAGGGTTGTTTGGTGGACAGGCCGCGAACTGAATAGCGTAAACTCTTTGCACTATATCCAAGACCCAGACGTCTGAGGTTACGCTTGCCCATTCTTTTAAGAACGGATGCAGCCTGCCCATGAAAGGTCTGGAAGGATCCACAGGAGCGGGGGAGGTGCCAACCTCAGGTGCACCATCAAAACTGCCCCTTTTTGCCATTGGGGCCTTTAGCGGATCCCTGTTAGAGAATGGTCCATTAGGCCAAGAAGTGTAATAGCATATTGGGCTGCATTAGTAAGAGCATTGCCAGCAGATCGTGGGAAGTGATTATTCCCCTCTATTGGGCATTGGTGAGGCCGCATTTGGAGTATTGTGTTCAGTTTTGGCTCCCCCCCACAAAAAGGATGTGGAGAAGTTGGAGAGAATCTAGCAGAGGGCAACAAAAATGATTAGGGGGCTGGAGCACAAGACTTATGAGGAGAGGCTGAAAGAACTAGACCTGTTTGTCTGCAGAAGAGAAGAATGAGGGGGGATTTGATAGCAGCCTTTAACTACCTGAAAGGGGGTTCCAGGGAGGATGGAGCTAGGCTGTTTTCAGTGGTGGCAGATGACAGAACAAGGAGCTATGGTCCCAAGTTGCAGTGGGGGAGGTCTAGGTTGGACATTAAGAAAACGTTTTTCACTAGGAGGATGGTGAAGCATTGGAATGGGTTACCTACAGAGGTGGTGGCATCTCCATCTTTAGAGGTTTTTAAGCTGCAGCTTGACAAAACCCTCGCCGGGATGATTTAGCTGAGGATAGTCCTGCTTTGAGCAGGGGGTTGGACTAGATAACCTCCTGAGGTCCCTTCCAACTAATATTCTATGATTCTAAATGAACTGTAGGGCATAGCCCCCTGAGACTATTCTGAGGACCCAATGGTCTGATGTGATAGAAGGGCCTTAACCTGTTTAGGAATGGGCGGGGTGGATCCAGGAAAGCAGTAGGGGCACCACCCTCAGTCACACCTTCAAAACTGCCTCTACGATTGTCCGACCCCCTGGGGGACCCTGCTGGAGGGCTGAGGATGAGGCAGCTCCTGGTGTGCCCTGAAATCCAGTGGTGCCAAGTGGTCCCAGGAGACTACCTCCTCTGGTGAGGAGGAAGAGGACTGCTGAGGTGCATCCTGTGGGTGCTCCCCCACCTGACGTTCACCCGTAGAGGGTCCCTCCATGGGGTCCGACTCCTTGTCCAAGAAGCGGTGTCTATTGGCCTTCTCCAGTGCAAGAGGAATGGGCTGAACCCCCAATGACAGGATGGATTGGGGCCCCGGATCCATCTAGATGCCTCATGGGGCCCAACAAGGCCATTGTTGAAGCCATTGTCCCTGGGACCAACCTGGGGCTGACTGCGCCACGAGCTGACACACCTTGTGGGGGGCGTCAGCTGTCCCAACTACTGTCCCCCCTGTGGGAGCCTGAGCCACTGGACTGGCGGTGCTGTGCATGTCCTTGGTTCCAGGTGCCCTTCATGCCGTGCACCATCCTCTCAATGCCTCCGACTCGGAGGACAATGAGGACCGCCTCTATCACTGCTAGCAGTGCTGACGGATGGAGGTGCGCTCTGAAGAGCTCTCGGTACCGGAATGCTGTCTCAGTACCAGCGACTTGCAGTACCGCTTGCCTTTTGGTAACCGAGACCGGTGCTGCTCCAAACTCCGCAGTGCCGATCTGTACTCCAGTGACCGGGTGCCGCATCATGGACTGTGCAGTGCTGGGTCCTCTGATGGCGACTGAGTTCTGTGCCTCCTTGGTGCGGGCAAACTCCTCGGTGCTGGGGATCTTGAATGGGAGCTGTCCGAGTGCCACCTGGTCGACCTCAACTGGTTCCGCCTCTTGGCCTGCACTGCCTCTGGTGCCAGGGACTGACATTGACGCCAAGAGGGAGCCTCCTCGTCCTGAGTCGAAGCAGGCTGGCTCAGTGACGTCAACCTGGAGCAACTGCTGGGGGAGCGTCCTTGCTCTACCATCAGTGTCCATCTGGTGAGAGATCTTCTTCCCTGTACTGGGGATCTCCACTGCCCTTTGGGGGGACCTAATGCAGGCTTGCCCCGGGACACCGGCCCCTTCTCCCTCGGCAGAGGGGGGGCGGAGTTGGCGTAGGCAAGGCCAACAAGGCTCTTGCAACCTGAAAAGCCTCTGGTGCCGACGGCATCAGCCAGGGCAATCTCCCACTCCCAGGAGTCAGGGGGTGCTCCCTGCATGGAGATGCAGGCACCAAAGACTCGACAGGTCAAGCTCTGTGCATCTCCGCACTCAGCCCTGCCCATACTGATGACGCAGGTGAGTGTCTGCGCTCTATGTGCTGTTTCTTCTTTTTTGGCACTGGGGATGTTGCTCGGTGCCAAGGTGGAGTGGGACAGCTTGGACCCCAGATGGAGCACTGCCTCCATGAGCAGGGTTTTTAATTGGATCTCTCGGTCCTTCTAAGTCCGCAGTTTAAAAGCCTGGCAGATCTTGCACTTGTCTTTCCTGTGCTCTTCCCCCAGGCACTTAAGGCACTGATTGTGGGCGTCGTTGAGCGGGAAAGCCTTCCCGCAGGAGGCACATGGCTTAAATCCCGGCGACTGAGGCATAGCCCAGCCGCTCCAAGTCCTTGGAGAGACTTCTTATCTAACTATGCTAAGAACACTTAACAACTACTTAAAACTAACTAAACTACTTTGAATAACAACAGTTCAAAGGGGAATAGAACTTGCAGAGAGCAAGGCTAGTTACAGCAACCATTAAGGGCAGAAAGAAGTGACTGAAGGGGCGTAGGGTCGGCAGTGCCTCATATACCGCAGCATGTGTGCGGGACTCCAGGGGACCGTGCATGGTGGAATGCATTCACCTATAGTGGAATGGACATGAGCAGTCATTCAAAGAAGAGCTACAGTTTGATTTGCCACACATGCCAAAAGGGTTTAAAAACTATAAGTAAGAACACACAAAAATGGCCATACTGTGTCAGACCAATGGTCCTTCTAGCCCAATATTCAAATAGCCCAATACCTGGCTAATGCCAGGTGCTTCAGAGGGAATGGAATGAACAGAATAGGTAATCATCGAGTGATCCATCCCCCACTGTCCACTCCCAGCTTCTAGCAATCAGAGGCTAGAGACACCCAGAGCATGGTTTGGATCCCTGACCATCTTGGCTAATGATCATTGATAGATCTATCCTCCATGAACTTATCTAGTTCTTTTTCGAACCCTGTTATATTTCGTCCTTTACAACATCCCTTGGCAAAGATTCTCAGAAAACTTCAGCTGAGATCACTGTTTTATAGTATGGGCAGGGGTGTGTGTGTGTGTGAGAGAGAGATCACAGTCTGCCTTTTCCCCCCAAAAGCTCAAGGAGTGGAAAACCCAATGAGCAGTAGTGCTGGAATGCAGCACAATATAGCACTACATCAATAAATCTGTGTTTTATAATCATAATAAATATCTCTTATATAGCATTTTTCATTACTAATTTCAAAGCACCTTAAAATAAGGTCAGTATCATTAGCTCCCTTTTACAGATTAGGGAATTAAGGCAAAGAAAGGGGCAATGATTTACCTTACATTGTTTCCAGTTAGGAAAGCTGTCAGTCTTCTTAACAATTTAGTTCTGTTTGTTTTTGTTGAGGTTCCCTCAGACCCCCTTCCACTCAGTTACCCAAGAACACAGTTTGACTCCAGTCTCATCACTCAGGTTCTTTTATTTGGCATACAGCAAAATTACACTAAGTTAGTTAGACTTAAGCTTAAGGTGAGTGTGTAGGGGGAAGGGGAATAGGGTATAGATAGGGCCCTACCAATTTCACAGCCATGAAAAACATGTCACAGACCATGAAATTGGCCCTTTCACATGAAATCTGATCACCCCCAGGTGATCTGGGAGCACCCCAGCCAGGGCCCCTAGCTCTTATCCCAGCTTGGGGGAGATCAGACCCATCTCCAGTACCTTCCCCTGCTGCAGGAAGCTCCAGGGCTGAGCAGCAGCCATGGAGGTTCCTGCAGCTGGAGGTGGTACTGCTCAGCTCTGAAGGCAGCATAGAACTGAGTGTGGCAACCCTGTCACCCCTACGACAGGTTTGTGACCTCCCCTACAACTGCATTTTGGATCACGATCCCACAGTTACAACACTGGGAAATTTCAGATGAAAACATCTGAAATCGTGAAATTGACCAATTTTCAAATCCTATGGCTGTGAAATTGACTAGAATGGCCTGTGAATTTGGTAGGGCCTTAGATATAGGGTATACAACACATATAAAGTTAAAGAGCAAATATCTTCCTTTATTTATATTTACACATTACATTGCACTTATTATACATTGCATCACATGTTTTGGCCTTGACTTGGTCACTTTGGAGGAACCAATCCCTATGAAGCATGCTCTGTCCACACACAACTTATATATTGTTATCTTATCTATTGTAAATGGTTCCCTGCATGTTTCCCCTTATCTTAGCTAGTACAGATATTCTGTTTCCATTTCCCTCCCTAACCCTGTCTCCAAAGAAAGGAGGTCTCACCCATGTCCAGTTACTCATACCAAGCCAGACTTACAATTTTAGATTTAAGGAGGCTTAAAGGCTACCAATTCCAATATTTTCCTACTGACCTTTATTTAGTTTGTTTTTTTTAATTGAAATTGAGTTGCATTAATTTGATGAGTGCCAGCACCTCAATATCTGTAAATATTTAATTGAAATTATTCATGAAAATATGGCTTAGAATGGAAAATATACAGTGCTTGAGGACCTGTCCCTGTGCCTCAGTTTCCCCATCTGTAAAATGGAGCTAATGATGTTTAACTCCCATATAAACTTCTTTGCAGTCTACTGATTAAAAAGCACCATGTAAGAGACAGGTATTATTACCTCAATGTGTGACAACTCCCAGCATTATTGCGATAAAGTCATAAGCTTCTAATGCTACATTAATTCATGCTCACAGCTAAGAAACTATGTTCACCTAGCATATGTAACAAAGTACTCTCACTTTTTAGCAGAGCACTTTTACCAGCCCAAATGAAGTATGAAAATATGTTATGGGTGAAATTTTCAAATGTATGTACACTACTTAGAAGCCTAAGTGACGGTGACTTTAATCCTATATTTAATATATACACAAATCCATTTCTTTTCAAGAAAAGTAAGTTGGAATGGAAGATTCAGAAGGTCTAATAGATCCATAGTGAATAGAAGGGCTAGATTCACAAAGCTGTGGTGATGCTGAGTGTTGTCACAACCAATTTTTAGGCACTTAGAAAATCATTGGGATTCTCAAAATCTGAGTTCAGGGCCAACACTTGTACACCATGAATGGGGAAAGATCGGCACCTCAGAATTGGATTCAGAAAAACACAGCATGCTACTTAGGTGGCTCTTCACCTCAGATAGCCAATGGAAGGTGCCAAGGCAAGGGGTGTGTGAAGTAGGCCCCTTCTTTCTCTCAGAGATAGGTGCCTAACTCCAATTTGCAAGAAGGCGCCACTCTTTGCTTGGGTTTCTCAGCGGCGTACCCTTTCTTGGGATTACACACCTAAGCCATTCTAGCAAGAAGCAAGAGTGGGATAGGAGGACAGCCAGGACCCCCTTCACACCTTTAAGTCCAGTGGCTAAGGTATTCACCTAGTATCTGCAAGACTCCTCATTTAAGTCCCTTCTTCCTGCACCTGAGGAAGAGAAGAGATTTGAAGAGGGGTCTGTCATCCTTCAGTGAGTGCCCTAGCTACTGGGCAATAGGATATTCTGAGATGGCGCTCCCTCATTCTCGCCTGTTGAAACTTTTCCACTGTGGATAAATAATAGAGCAGGGGGACTGGATTCTGAATATCAATGTGTGTGCTCTAACCACCAGGCTGCAGAGTCATTCTCACATTGCTCACTCTTTCTCTGGACCAGTGTTGAAATTGTCCCACTGCAGATAAATAATAAAAGAATCATTGGGCCAAAGAGAGAGGGAAAGAGATGAAAAACAACTTTACTCATATCAAATAGCAGTAAAAGCTATTTAAAATGTTATAAAATTACAATGCACACACAGAAAGATGTGACTAAAATAAAGCAAAACATGTTTTAAGGAATATTAAACACGGATTATGAAGGCATCATCACCAAAATATTGTTAACACACCAAGTCACCTGCAAAGCGTTCAGGTTACCAATCAAACTATAAAAGATGCAACCAATCCACAGCTGGGCCTCAGTCAGTGCCTGGAACAACATGACCACTTCACACCTCTCTACCCCAGCCATTCTGTTCCGGTGAGATTTCAAAGTGGCGAGTTTTACCTGACCCAGAAAGAAGTTAATCAGGCAAGAAACTGGCAGAATGTAATCAATGTATCTCACTCTGAGAACAAACAGGGGTTTGGAGAAAACCAATTGCAAACTGCTGAAAAACTGCTGCAAAAAACCAAAAAGAGGACTCAAACAGGCATAATGTAGGAAAAAATGAAACACTGTGTCGGAAGCCAAACAGAAGGGGCACTGCACAGATACCTCAGGACTAACACGATGCACAAAATGTTTGGTTGCTATGATGCTATGCAGGACCTTCCATGGCAAGTTACTGGAACACTTAAGAAGAGGAGGTTTGCACAATGTCCTCCAAGTCAGGAACATAGAACCACCCAGAGACAGAGGCATCCTCCAAGCTGTATCAGGGAAATAAGAGAGGGTGGTATAATGCTGTAACTTGATACACATGCCATAGAATTGCTTTTTGTTCATGGTTGCAAAAGGAACATTCACCAAAATTTTCCAGGACAGCAATCTCATCCATGGAAGAGGAGACAAGTAGTGAGAGAACACAGAAGGCCCCCTGAAAAGGCGATCCCTTCCAAAACTTTCTGAAAATACTGAGCAGCCTGTTGAGGGAGAGATACCTGGAATTCAGCAAAGATTTTATCCAAAAAAAAGCACAGGCAAGATTCTGGTCTGAACAGAAAGAGCTGTCACCAACTTCTAGCTTGACCAATTAGGAACAGTCAGGTGGACAGTTTGGTCAACTGAGCCTGAGCAAAGGCAGAAAACAGGCTTCTGGAGAAGAGAGCTTCAATGGGAAAGAGTGGGTTAAAAAACAGCAGCTCTTCCAAGAGCCATAAACTGGAAAATGCCTTTCTTGTCATACACTTTGTAGAAGTTGCCAGGCATTAAAAAGAGCATTATAGAATGGAGGCAAATTTAGATTCTGTAATCAACTAGGTGCTAACAAAAATAGATAAGAGTCAAAGCTTATCCCCCAACATGACGGAGGAAGAGAAGGCAAAGGATTTCCAGGCCAGCAGGAAATCAGAATATAGTGACCGCTAAACAGACTGGAGGTTAAAGGCCACCATGTTGCTGACTAAATCAAGGAGATCTTGGTCCCATTCATCTAATGGCAGGAACAGCAAGGCAGGACTTATCATTGGTAACTATTTAAGAAAATAGCCATGGGTTCAAAGGGGGCCCCGTGAGTCACAGGAGGACCAGGTTGAGATCCCAGGGAGGCACCGGGTCATGGAACTGTGGGTAGAGCTTCTCCACCCCTTTGAGGAACCTAACCGATGTCAGGAGGGAGAACAGCAATCTCCCCTCTAGCGGCTGATGGAAGACCAAAATAACCGCTAGTTGAACCTTTAATGAGGCCACCACCAGTCCCTGGAGCTTTAAAGGAAGCCTGTATAGGCAAGAGGCTAGGCGGGATATCCCAGGACTCTGTCCAACAGGTAAACCATCTCCACTTTTAGCCCGATACATGACCTGCGTAGAAGGTTTCCTGCTACCAAGCAGGACTTGTTGGACTGCACTAAGCAGCCTCACTCGCCTTCAGTCAGCCACAGAGCTTCCATGCCATGAGGTGCAGGGAGTCCAGGTCCGGGTGCAACAGGTGACCATGATCGTACCGTCTCGGGACCTCCAGAGGGATGGCAATTGAGAGGTACAGCAGCATGCAGAACCAATGCTGGTGCAGCCAGTTTGGAGTGATCAAGATAACGTTTGCTTTGTCCCTCTTGATCTTTAGCAAGACTCTAAGCAGGAGGGGAATGGGTGGGAACATGTACACGAGGCTCCCTGAACAGCCCAGGAGGAAAGCATCAGGGATTGACCCAGCATCTTGATCACAGAGAGAGCAGAACTGCGGGCACTTCTTGTTCCAGGCCTATGCGAACAGGTCCATCTGAGGAGAGCCCCACCTCTGGAAGACTATAGACGTTACCTCTGGGTGTAGTGACCAGTCATGTTGGGGTAAGAACGACCTGCTGAGGTGGTCCTCCTCATTGTTCCTCACTCCCAAGAGGTGAGAGGCTATCATGTGGAAATCGTGCCTCACTGCAAAGTCCCACAGGCGGATAGCTTCTCTTCAGAGGGCTGAGGAGTGGGCTTCCTCCTGCTTGTTGATGTAGTACATAGCTGCTGTACTGTCTGCCATCACCTGTACCACCTGCCCACAAAGAAGCGGAGGAACACTCTGCACTCTAAGTGAATGGATAGCAGTTTCTTCACACTGATGTGTAGGCACCTCTCCTCTCTTGACCAGATCCCCTGTGTGCCAAGGTTGGCACTGATATTGGCCCCCCATCCTATATCCAAGGCGGCTGATATTAGGGTAATCAAGGGGATTAGTTCCTCAAATGGAACACCCTCTAACACTGCCCAGGGGGTCCTCCGCCAGTCTGGAGAGGCTAGGACGGGTGCAGGAACTGTGACCACCCGATCCTGGGGGTGTCTGCTTGGAATGTACACTAAGGCCAGCCATGCTTGAAGTGGCCTGAGCTTCAGGCAAGCAAGTCTTACCACATAGGTGCAGGCTGCCATGTGACCTAACAGCTGTAGGTAATGTCTGGCTGTTGTCATGAGGCATTGGTGCAGATGGGCAATAATGGAGGCCATTGCCTTGAAGCACAGCTGGAGCAGGAAGATTCTGGCCTGGGAAGCATCCAGGGTTGCACTAAAGAACTATATGCACTGCACTGGATTTAACGTGGACTTTACTCGTTTATGAACAGGCCCAGCTGGCAGCAAGAGATGCATGTGAGGGTCACACTGCTCTGAATTTAGAACCTATACCTGCCCCTGATTACCCAATCGTCCAGGCATGGGAAAATTTGTACACTCTTTCGCCTCAGGTGCACAGCCACCACCGCCATGCATTTAGTAAACACCCTTGGGGCTGAAGACAGGCCAGAGGGTAAAGCTGTAAATTGGCAGTGGAAGCCAGCCACCATGAAGCGAAGGAAGCATCTGTGGCTGGGGAGGATAGATATGTGAAAATATGTATTCTTCATATCGAGGGCAGCATACCAGTCTCCTGGATCCAGGGAAGAGATTATGGAAGCTAGGAAGACCATGAGAAACTTGAGTCTCTTGATATATTTGTTGTGACGACACAGGTCTAATATGGGCCTTAGACCCCCTTTCACTTGGGGAATGAGAAAGTACCTTGAGTAAAACCCTATTCCTGCCACTCCTTGAGGGACCTGTTCCACTGCTCCCAGGTTGAGGAGGGCTTCCACCTCCTGAATGAGGAGATGCTTGTGAGAGGGGTTCCTGAAGAGGGATGGAGGAGGAGGGTTGTTGGGGCTGAAGAGGCAAACTGCAGGGCATAGCCCACTGAAACTATACCAAGGACCCAGTGGTCCAAAGTAATTTTGGCCCACTGTAAGGGGAAGGGCACTAGGTGGTTTAAAAAGGGGTAGGAGGGATCCAGGAAAATGGTTGGGGCGCCACCCTTGGAAGCCCCATCAAAAGGGCCTCCTTTGGTTGCCTGACTGGATGGAGGACCCTTGCTGAGGGGATGAAGAGGAGCTTGGGGGTGGACTGCATCTCTTAGACCCCCTATTTCTGTCCTGTTGCCTATATCTCGGGAATGGTCAAGATTGGAACCTTTGTTGCTGCTCTGTCTGCGGACGTGACTGACGCCTAGATGACTGTGGCATGTAGAGGCCCAGAGAGCAAAATGCGGCCCTCGAATCCTTTCGACCATGCAACTTAGCATCAGTCTAGTCCAAGAACAAGGCTGTCCCATCGAAGGGAAGGTCCTGGATGGAGTGCTGAACCTCTTGTGACAGCCCGGAGGATTGGAGCCATGAGCTTCTGCGCATGCAGATGATGGAAGCTATGGCCCTGCCCACTGAGTCAGTTGCATCCGAGGACACCTGGTGCAGTGCTCTAGTCACCGTGGTACCCTCTTCCATGATGATATTAAAGTCAAGCTCCTGGTCCTGTGGCAGGGCCTCAGCAAAGTGCCTCAGTGAGTCCCACAGGTTTAAATTGTACTTGCCTAGGTGAGCCTACTGGTTGGCAATCCTAAACTGTAGGCTTGCTGTGGAATAAATCTTCCTCCCACTCAAGTCCAATTTTTTGTTGTCCTTGTTTTTTGGAGTAGATCCCAATTGCCCTGCCTATCCCTATGGTTGGCAGCGTCCACCACCAGGGTCCCCGGGTAGGGGAGCATGAACAGATACTCAAACCCCTTGGCTAGGATGTAGTATTTCTTCGCGGCCCCTTTTGATGTTGGGGCCATGAAAGAGGGGGTTTGCCACAGGGCCTTTACTATTTTGAGTATCCCTTCATGGTCCTCTGAGGATGAGTTGTGGTCCTTCCCCAGTACTGGTGGCACTGATTGTACCCCGAGGACTTAAAGGACTGGGGTCCCGGTCCCACTGGGAAACCACAGGGGCCCCAATATGGCCACTAGGGTGGCCACTGCCCTTGAGGCCACCCAGGGGCTACATGCATTGAGGGCTCGTCACTTTTTGTCAACGGTGACTCACCTGATGACTTCCTCTGCGGGAGGACACCGAGGCACCATCTGAAGCCTCCAAGGCCCCGCTCTGCAGTACTGAGTCAGGGGCAAGCAGTGCCCCGAGCCAAAGGTGCTTTTTCATTCCAGAGAATATCCTCTCAACGTTGCTGATCTCAACAATGGTGAGGAATGCCGTCGGTGCCAGACTCGGTGCCGGTGCATAGTACCATGCTCCGAGGAGCTGGACGTTCCATAGTGTCACCTCGGTACTGATGACGTGCAGCACCACTTACCTCTCGGTGCTGCTTGGGGCTTTGGTGACCAGGTTCGGCGCCACCTCGGTGTGGACGAACTCTTTGGTGCTGGGAAGCAGGAACAATAGGATCTGTCTATGGAGCGAGGCCCGGTGGGCGACCGTGACCAGTGCTGTCTCCTGGAGCGAGCTTCTCCCAGTGCCAGGGATTGAGACCAGCATCAGGAGGGTAACTTCATTTCCCGTCTCAGCGCAGGTTGGCCTGACAATATGAAGTGAAACTGTTTCTAGGAGAGTGACGCTGCTCGACCCTAGGCTTCTGTCCTGCAGGAGATCTTCCTCCCCACACTGGGGATCTCCTGAGCCATCCAGGGTGACCCAACACAGGCTTCCCCTGTGACACCAGCCCATTCTCCCTTGGTGGGGCATAGCCAGCTTAGGTAAGGCCAACAAGGCTCTTGTTGCATGAAAGGCCTCTGGTGTCGACGGCGCTGAAAGGTGCAGAGGAGTTCCTCCCCTTCCTGGAGTCAGGGGTGGCTCCCTGACTGGAGACACCAGCTCCGATGAACAGATGTCTGAGGTCTGGCCCTGGTGTGGCTCCATGCTTGACCCCACCCATTTGGATGGTGCAGGGGAGTGTACTCGCTCCGAGAGCTGTTTACGCTGCTTCTTCAGTACTGGAGAACATATGCAGTGTCGAGACACGGCCTGTACCGATGGTGCAATCTGCTCCGACCCCACACTTGGCACCGAGATGGAGTGGGTCAGCTTGCAGGTCAGATGAAGCACTGCCTCCATGAGCAAGGCTGTCAAATGGATTTCTCTGTCCTTCTGAGTCCTAGGTTTGAAATTCTTGCAGGTCTTACACTTCTTCTTGTGATGGGTTTCCTCAAGCACTTCAGGCAGCTGTCGTGGGGGTCGCTGAGCGGGAAAGCTTTCCTGCAGGAGGTGCATGGCTTGAAGCCTGGTGACTGGGGCATACCCTGGCTTTGGCTATGTCCCAACTGGGACAATCCTAGGTACTAACTACCACTATTAACAGATACTTAATCTAACTATCTAACTGATGTCACAATGAAAACAGTTCAATAATCGGGGAATGAAGCACTTGCGAAGTAAACAAGGCAGTTCCAGCAACTGTCACGGATGGAAAGAAGGAACTGAGGAGGCGTAGGGCCAGCAGCACCCCATATATCGCAGCATGTGCATAGGGCTCCATGGGATACCGGGACCAGACCTATGGGATCTGCTAAGGGGAAAAAGTTCCGGTAACTGTGCACGGAGGCATGCACACACCTATAATGGAATGGACATGAGCAAGCACTCGAAGAAGAACTATGTTTAACTCTACCAAAGCCTGCTTCTGGTCCATTGAAAAAAATCCCACATCCAGATTAAAAAATTTGCTAACAGTAAAAATATCACAAATTAAAAAACAAATTAGCAAAAATACAGTGGTTAGGGATCCAATATATTTGATCAGGGTGCATCAAAGAGTTCAGACAGTCCTTCAGCCGGTTGTCTGAGGCCTTGGATAAAATCTTATAATCCAGAGAAGAGAAATAGGTCTCCAGTTCCATAAGTCACAGAGGTCCCCTTTCTTTGTGCAGTAGGGTGATCACTGCACTGCGGTATCTGAAGGGCAGCTCTTTCTCTTGGATTCATTCCAGCAACTCTAGAAAAAAGTCAGGACTGATAAGATGCCAGAATTGCTTATAAAATTCAGATGGCAGCCCATCAATACCTAGGGTCTTGCCTATAGAGAGCTGCTGGACACCAACAGAAAGCTTTTGCAGTGACAGAGGGACACCCAGGTACTACTGTTCTTCACGATTGAGATTGGATAACCCCTGGTGCAGGTCCTCCATTGTCAGCTCATCACAGGCTTCAGGCGAGTACAGAGTACTGTAAAAAGAAACAGCTGCTTTCTGGGTCTCAGCAGGGTCAGCCATCAGACGACCATAACAAAGCTGTATGTAAAAAGTCTGCTCACCGTCCACAGACTTTTTCTCCAACCTGAAAAAGTATCTTTTGGGAGCACCAGTTTCATGTGGCTGAGTAAACCAGACCCAAACCAGGGCTCCTTGCATCTTCTCTGCCAACAAGTTCCTGAGGAACCAACACTTCTCAGTTAAGATATAGTAAATCTGTGCTGGGTAAGTTGACATGAAGGCACAAGATGGCTTGTTCCAGTGCCCTTGGTGCCTGATGCAAGGATGCTGTGGCAGCCTGTTATACTGCTCACAGAACAGTTGGATCCAGACCAACATCCCATCACTGACCCAGGGACTAATACAGGAGCTTCTGCTGCCACCAATGCTCCCAAAACACAGCCAACATCTGGCTGAAATTCAAGTCCTGTAATAATTTGGTATTAAAGCACCAGTGGGAAGCTAAGGCAGGAAGAGGGAGCAACACACTGACAGAGATATAATGGCGATCAGATAAGTGAGTGGGAGACACAGAAGACCGAACAAACACAGTCACACTGGCCTTCATGATATGAAAGTGATCTGGTCTACCCCTGAGACCTGGTTGGGAGTAGCCAAGAGTACTGCCTAACAGTGGAGTGAGAGAACCTCCAAACAACTACTAGCCCAAAAGCCTGCTGGAGACAACACAGTTTCCTGGCTGACTGAGGGTGTGGATCCTCATGATTCCTGTCTAAAACATAATCTACAGTGCAAATGAAATCCCCTCCAAGAACAATAGAGGTATCAGGGTCACAGCCAAGTATGACATGAGCAAGTGTCTGCAGAAAGGGGACATGATCTTGCCTCAGAGTAGGGGCGTACACAGTAAAAAGATAAAAATCAATAGTACAAATATGTGTCTCTATCTGGAGGAGCCAACCCTGCACAATCCTCTTCACAGAGAGGGTCTGTGCCCCTGTGCCCTGAGCAAAGAGAACAGCTACACCCACAGTGACATGGGAGCAATTACTCAAGAAAGCTTCCCCTTCCCATGCCTTCAACCAGTTCCCCTGATTATCAGGGTTTGAGTGCATTTCCTGCAAAAGGACAACATCAACCTGGTTTTGTCTGAGAAATTCAAAGAGTTGTCTCTGCTTTCTCCTAATCTCCAGAACTGGCTTCTGTCCAGGCACAAGTGATGTGGCACAATAGAGGGCTGCTCTGGAGGCACTGCTCTCTGGGCAATGGGAGACCACATATGGCAAGGGTGCGAGATAGAATCTAGCAGGCTATGTTTTCTGCTTGTCCCTTGATATCCCATGCCCCTCCCCACCATCCCACATTCTTACCAGGAACCCCTTAGCCAGCAGTCCATGGCCAGGAGCCCCTCAAATGACGAGGGTCATCTACACTCAGCAACACATACTCCAGACTGCAGGAGACAGCAGGCATGCACTGAATGCCATGCTAAACCCTAAAAGAAAGAAACAGCAAATAACAAAACAAAAATACAGACTACCGGAAACCCAGCTAGTGCACACAGCACATAGCAAACACAGTCTCACCCTCAGAAGGTCCTACGATCCCGAGGGAGAGTGAGAGAATGCAGAACATGAGAGTGACTGTGTAACCCGGTAGTGAAATCCCTCAGGTAGGAGACCCAGGATCCACTCCCCTGAACCAATGAATTTTTACATTATATATCCACCGTGGAACAACTTCAATAGGAAAGACTGAGGGAGCCCCATCTCAGAATAGCTCATAGCCCAGTGCCTAGGGATCTCATCTGAGAAATGACAGATCCTTATTCAGATCTTTTTTCCCCTGCAGGTGGAGAGACGACTTGAAACAGGGGTCGTCCACATTCCAGGTGAGTAACTTAACCATTGAGCTAAAAGTCTGCTCTTTCTTTCTTCCCTCCTCCCCCCGCCATTTTGTGTAAGCCTATCTGTAGTGGACCAATCCTGTAGGCAAGCTCTGAGCACTCTTACCAGACTGGGTCCCACAGCAAATTAGGCACTGAAATATCATAGAATCATAGAAGATTAAGCTTGGATGGGACCTCAGGAGGTCATCTAGTCCAACCCCTGCTCAAAGCAGGACCAACCCTAACTAAATCATCCCATTTCTATCTTTCCTCAGTTCGTAAATAGCTCTGGAGCTCAGATGTCTAGACACTTGGTAGGGGGCTACCGTGTGCATACTCAGAAACAGAAACACAGGCACTTCTAGAATTTGTACAGCAAAAATTTAGGCACCATGTATGTTCAGGCACCTGGTTCATGGGCAGCTTAGCAAGACTTTGTGAATCCCAGTGGGATCTGAGTCTGGGATTTAGGTGCCTAAATCCTTTTGTGAATCCAGCTGAAGAGAACAGGATTCTTTGTCAATATTTTATTGGCTAAACCATTCAAGAGAGTAAATTGAAAAATTGTCAATAACGCTACTGTGTTTAGCATGAATAAGGCTACTGGTACCAATATTAATCCCTAAAATTAAACACATTATGATATTTGGGAGATTTTATGACCAATTTCTTTTCTTACACTTGTGAAACAAAATTAAAGTCTCAAAATTTCACCACTAGGAGTGTGATAAGGTAGGATAAACTCCTGTTTAACTGAAGCTGGATTACTTATTAATAGAAAAGTCATCAGAAGAAGCAGTTTATGAGTAAAGAGGCTCAGAATTTGGTATAGAAAGGCTGCTTCATGGGTTAATGTATTCACCTATAAATAAAAGCAGTGACAGCTCTCCTGTCAGTACATGCTGATGGATGGTTCCTTTTTCCGCCATTACAGCCTTGTGAATGTGGGAAAATTAATTTAAGTAGTAGTTAATTTCTAATGAATTCCAGTCAAGCGGTTAATATGGTCCCTTGATGTTATGGTAACCTTCATGGATCATTGCATTATGTAAATAAATTCTACATTATGCTGGTTTATTAAAAAAAGAAGATTGGTGAGTCTGGTCAAATCTTTCATACATATACAGAAAAATTGTTAAGAATGTACCCAAATATGGATTGTTCATTATGTGTAAAGTAAATTTGCCCAAAATGTTCCTACAAAGCAAATAATTTATCTTTTATCCTCACAGGACAATTCATGCTTGTGTAATATTGTCAGAATTATCTTTTACTTGCGGCTGAATCTTTGACTCATGCATTATCTCTGTTAATGGGCCTTGAGGAACGGATGACTGTAGGGAAGGAAAATCCTGTCTCCAAAAATGTGGATCTTTAGTGCAAATGCACAGTTGCAGCATGCACACACATATGGGTTTTGATCAGTTAATTTGGACAGTCATGAATCACTAATCATATCTTGGCACATCTCAACTTCTCACTCATCTGGAGTGAGAGAGACAGCTTCTATAGAGTACCATTCTGCAAAGAGTGCAGAGAATGCACATATTGCATTTACGTCCTCATACCCCTGTGAGGTCAGAGGGAAGGGATCAGATTTGGTCCTTAAGGTCTGATTCAAACTCTGTTGAAGTCAGTGGAATTCTTTCCACTAACTCAAATGGACATTGGATCAGGTCATTAGTGCATAACTGAAATTAAAAAGCTCTTTAAAACATAAATAGTTTGTTGTACAATAGTTCATTTGAAATATTAATAGATTTCAGTGTCCAAATTCATGCAAGCTTGTGCCAATGTATGATAGTTTTTGGTTAGTTATGCCATACATCTTACTAGCAGCATAGTGTATTAGCCAACACACTAAAACTCTGGCATAGACAGGCCAATTTATCCTTTAACATGTATTAGACATGTCGCAGTGGGTCAACACAAGGCAGGGTCTGAAGCGTACACCAATGAGCTAACATGTTAAAACTACAACTTTCCTTGTCTTCAGTAGGATTTTAACATGTATTACTTAATATTTGTTAAAGTGCACCTTTTTTCCTAGTGAAGACAAGATCTTTTATACATGTGATAATTTAGAAGATTTAAACAGGAAAAAAAGATAGAGTATCACTCTTATTTACAGTTCCTAAAAAAGCCACTAAGGTTGCTGCCCAATCCTTGAGCAAGATGAAGTATTCATTTTGCATGAGAATGATGGATTTAGTTAGTAACTAAGAATGATGTTCAACAATAACTATTAGTGATAAAATGTTTCAAATCAGCTAGAACAGATAACCTGTACTGAAGAGTCCTAAAAGAATTGGCCAAGGAGCTATTGGTCCCCCTGGTGTTAATTTTTAATAAATCTTGTAATAACAGAGAAATTCCAGAAGACAGGAAGAGTACTAACACCTTGCCATTATTTAAAAATGGCAAGCAGGATGACCTAGGAAGCCATAGGCCAGTTAGCCAGACATCAATCCTGGTCAAAATCATGGAAAAACTGATAAGGGATTCAGTTAGTAGAGAATTAAAAGATAATAATATAATTAATCTCAGTCAACATAGTTTTAATTAATATAATTAATCTCAGTCAACAAATAGGTCTTGTCAAACAAATGTGATTTCATTATTTAAGATTACTTGTTTGTTTGATGAAGGAATGATGTAGACGTAACATACTTTGACTTGTAAGATACTTGATATGGTACCTCATGATATACTAATTAAAACAACTAACTCTATATAACATCATTGATCTGAAAAAATAAAAAACACCAAAAACCTTTATTCACTCAGAGTTAAGGTTGCCTTGTGACATCTTATGCTCTTCCAGCTCTGAAACCTCTGCAAACCATGAAATAAAGAGTAAAGGTATACAACCTTAACTCTGTCCCACTGACAGTAGCAATAGCAACTGGGAATTATCTGCATTAATTCAAGTTGCGTTCACTGTGTTAGTTGTAGCTGTAGTGAATAGAAGGGCTTATGAGAAAACACAGGTTGCAATTCATTTGGTATTTTGATTACAAAAGATGTGAACAAATAAGACAAAGTCCAGACGAAAGTGATAAAAATAAGAGACCTAGAAAATATGACCTATGTGGAAAGGTTAAAAGAACAGGGTATATTTAGTCTATAGAGGAGAAGGGGATATTATAATGGTCTTCAAATATGTAAAAGGCTGTTATAAGGAGGACAGTGATCAACAGTCCTTTGTCGACTGAGAGTAGGAAAAAAAGTAATTGGCTTAGTTTGCAGCAAAGGAGATTTAGGTTAGAGGCTAGAAAAAAAATTCTAATTATAAGGATAGGTTAAGCCCTGGACCAGCTTACCTGGGGAGATTGTGGAATCCCTGTCATTGGAGGTTTTTAAGAACAAGTTAGACACATTTCTGTTAGGGACAGTCTAGGTATACATAATCCTGCCTCAGTATGGAAGGGTTAGATTAAGGATCTCTATACTGCAAAGAAAAACCCACAGTACTAAGTATCACAGCCCAGGTAAATTTTCCTTTTGCTCTTGGGGCTTAGGCTGAAGGGCTAAGCCATTCCCCCCTCTTCACCAGAAGGGCAGCCATGTCAATTTCACAGCTCAGCTGTGTAATTGACATGGCTTCCCAGAAGGGGTACAGGTGGAGAAACTCCCTGACTTCTGGCCCCGACACCCAGCAGGACAGGGAACCAGTAGCCCAGCTTCTCAGCTGGGAGGGGGATGAGAACCCAGGGTTGCTGCAAGGCAGGGTGGCTGGTTCCCAGTCCCACCTGGGAGCAGGGCAAGAAGTCAGGGAATTTCTCATCCTGCTCCCCACCAGGGCATCCATGTCAATTAGTAGCTGAGCTGTGAAATTGACATGCCTTCCAATTCTAGCTGGGATTGGGAACCAGCTGCCAGGGCTTGCAGCAACTCATGGCCCGGTTGCCAGGTCATTGCCAGGTCCCAGCTTGTAGCCGGGAGATGGACTCCAGATGCTTGCAGTTTGCCTGGTTCTGGCTGGCAGCTGGGAGCCGGGACCCAGCCACCCCTGGCTTGCAGCAGTTGAGGCTTCCTGCCCTGCTCCCAGCTGGGAGCTGGACCAGCTCAGCAGAGAAATTGACAAGAATGACAGCTCCTCTACTGCTGTAAGGGGACACAGTTTCTACACTGACATTGCATCGCCTGAACTATGCCAACAAAAGCCCTACACCTCTCATTGAGGTGGTTTTATTTTGTCAAAAAAAGAGAAGTCTTGTCAGTGGAGGGTGGGGATGAGGTGATTGCAGTGTGTACACAGCACTGTTTTGTCGACAAAAGCTGACTTTTTATTTATTATTAGGCCTAATTCTAAGAACTAAGTTGTGCCCCATTCACCTCAATGATTGTTAGAGATGCCAATGAGTTACTTTAAATGTCAACATAATTTACTTTTTCACTGTTCATCAAAACATGGGAGGAAAGGGATGATCACATAATAAAGATCTTCACCATCTACTCCGATAGAAGACAATAGCTCTGTGTCTAGTGATACATGTACATTTGGTGGCACACCATCTTAATGAAAGGTAGGAATGTTTACCTTCCACGTGCTAACCTATTTATCTTCTTAGGAATGTAGTAAGTATAGCTTCTGGGGTGGACTCCATATGGCCTTGAAGGCTGAAATCAGCACAATCATTGTACATATCCTTCTAGAATGTGCAGTCACTAATGAGATTAAACTGATATGGAGGAATAAGGTAATTTTCCCTCTGTTTCTGATACTTCTGAAGATGTAGTTATGATGACAGAATTAATTATTTGTGTGAGGTTAACTGCATTTCCATACTTCCATAAACTTGAGTTTCTTTTAAGTTCAAGCTTAACTCTGAATTTCCTGAGTTTCCACTTGTTTTGTGATATCCATAATTTCCTTAAAGTTTTTTTTATAAACCTGTATTTTTATTCTAAAGACTATACAAGGAGTAGTTTAGAGATTCTGCTACATCTAGCAGGACTTTCTTTTTATGGAAACCCCTATCCTGCAATTGAATCCACATGGACAGAAACCCCTGCAAGAGCTCAGAGCCCGTGAAGCAAAAGTTCTGAGTTGTTAGTAGGAGTCCACTTGGTCAGATCTGAACATAAGATCATTGTACTATTTGTAACCTGGGAAGTGGGTGGGCGCAAGCCGGCCCACTTCTACAGGCCCCCGCTCAGAAGGGGAGGAGTCACTGAACCGCAGAAACAACTAAATGCGTGGGACAACTAATGAAAAAAGGAGCAGGCGTGGCAGTCACAGGTTTAAATGAAGGGAACCAGAATGGGACACCGAGCAGAGAACCTCGGACAACACCCACTTCTCCCGGAAGGCGTCGAGGGAAGCAGCGGACACTGCCCAGAGGAACTCTGCTTGGATGCGTGAATGGATGGAGGAGTGGAAGTAGGCCCCACAGTCACAGAACGCCTACCCAGCCAATCTTCTCTCCCTGGTCTTGTAGGTGGCTGCTTTGGCCAAGTCTAGGAGGAGGTTGATGGGGAGGTCCCGTGTCTTTGTGAGGCCACGGATGGGGGGTGCATAGATTAACAGGTGTAGGGAAAAGTGCAGCTAGAACCTCAGCAGGAGGTTCTGGAGGAGCTGGAACAGGGGCTGCAGCCTGGTGCACTCCAGGTACATGTGCGCCAGGGTCTCCCTCATGCCTCAGAAGCGGCAGGTGTCGGGGAGAGGGGTGAACCACGCCAAGTACATGCCTGTGTTCACGGCTCCATAAAAGAGCCACCAACTGACGTTCCCGGTGGGCCATGGGGTCAAGATGAAGTACACACTGGTTCACCGGGGGTCCTCAACCTCTGCAGGTGGTAGCAGGTCCCGCCATTTGGTGTCAGGGCGGGATGCAAGGGCAAGGAAATGGAGGGTGTGGAGCATGAGCATGTACAGATGGGCCCTCGGTGCAGTTTGGAAAGGAACCAGCTGCAAGTCGTGCAGCCGGCTCGGTGCATGGGGAGGGGATGGCTGGGGGGACTTGCGGGGCCGGGACCCGATAGAAAGTGCTGGAGGACTGGGACTGAGGGGGAAGAGGGGAGTGCCCTCTCGCGAGACCCGCCCAAGATAGGCCCGAACAGCAGGGGGCAAGGCTGCCCTCATCTCCTGGAGTATGTGCAGGGAGGTTCGAGGGGTGGACAGCCCCATGCACCGAGCCAGCGTCTGGGGATCCACCCAGTCCCCCCAGTCATAGTCCAGGAGATCTCTGACCCTGGTGACTCCTGCCAGGACCAATCTCCGTTGCACTGAGGGGGCCTCCGCCACCTGCACACACAGCTGGAGGTTGTATAGCCGGGGCTTCGCAAGGAGATCCTCCCCCTCGGTGGCCATGAGGGACCTGGAGGCCGAGACCAGCCTCCAGGCCTGAAGGAGGTCCTGGTAGAAGACCGGCAGCTCGGAGAGGTCTTCTCGTGGAAGACCTCTCAGGTGGAGATAAAGGAGCTGCTGGTTGTATCCGAGCCCTTGGAGGCAGTGGAGGAAGGCATGCGCCAACTGGCTGCATGCTGGACAACCTGCACTGTAAAGGAGTCTCTGGAGGGCCTGGAGGTGGTAGGTGTGGACCTGGCTGTGGAGGCAGCACAGGTCCTGCCCTCCTTCCTTCAGGGGGAGACTCAGGATCCCTGCACAGACCCAGTGCAGTCCTGGCCAAAAGAACTCCAGGATTGCCGCTGGAGGTGGGACAGGAGTCTTGGGGGTGGGACCAGGGTATTTAGCCGGTGCCAGAGGATGGACAGGACTAGCTGGTTGAGCACCAGTGCCCTCCCTCGAAGGGAGAGGCACTGGAGCAGTTCCATCCATCTCCACAGCCGCTCAGACACCCTGCCCACCAAATCTTGCCAGTTCTCTGGCAGAGAGGGATGGGTGGCAAAGAGGTAAACGCCCAGATAGAGCAGTGGACCCATACTCCACCAGATGGCTTGAAGTGCGGGTGGGAGGGAGCTCGCCTGCCACCTGGCCCCTACCATCAGGCCAGAGCTCTTGACCCAGTTGACCCAGGCGGAGGAGGCTGCCAAGTAGATGGCCAGGCAAGCCTCCAACCATGCCAGGTTGTCTGGGTTCTGGACCACGAGGAGTACTTATCGGTGTACACTGACAAGACCAGCCTCAGCTCTGGCTCACGGAGCACCAACCCCATCAGCCTCCAGAGGAGGAGACAGAGGAAGGGCTTGATGGCCAGAGTGTACAGCTGGCCCAACAGCAGGCAGCCTTGGTGCACTTCTCATCTGAAGCTGACCGGTTCGGCCAGGGTCCAGATGAGCTTGACCAGGCACTCCACAGAGGCATACAGCACCCGGAGAAAGCCCATGAAGTGGGTCCCGAAGCTGAATGCCCACAGGGGGCCCAGGAGATATCCATGGTCCATTCTGTCGAACGCCTTCTCCTGTTCCAGGGATAGGATGGCGAACAACAGACCATCCCTACACCAGAGCTCCAAGAGGTCCTGGACCAGGTAGAGATTGTCGAAGATGGTACAGCCCGGGACGGTGTCCCAGAACGTGCGGTAGAGCTCCACGGTCAGCCCATCTATGACCGGGGATTTGCTGGTGGGCATGAGGCAGAGGACTTCTGAGAACTCGGCTGGAGTGAGAGGTAGCTCCAGCTGGTCCCGATCACCCGTGCTGACTGTGGGAAGTTCGTTTCATAGCATCCTGCAGGCAGCGGCTTCGGTTGAATCTGGGGAGAAGAGGCTAGTGTAGAAGGTCCTGGCCCATCCACGCATCTCCACCGGGTGCGTGAGGGAGGCGCTGTCTCCTGCCAGAAGGGAGGTGACGTGCTTCTGGGCCACCCTCCATTTCTCCAGGGCACAGAAGAAGTGGAAGCCACAATCCATCTCCTGAAGGAGATGGATGCGGGATCAAATGAAGGCACCCCAAGCCCCAAGGTCTTTGGGGGCCCAGAGCTCCTCCCGCTTCTCCCGGCATGCTCCGTAGAGGGATGGATCCCTGGGGCTGGCAGCCAGATGCCTCTCCAGCTCTAAGACCTCCCGCTCCAGCTGCCCTATCCCTGCATCCCTCTGCTGGCTGGCCCTCCGAGTGTAGTCGCAGCAGAAAAGCTGGGCGTGCACCTTCCTCACGTCCCACCAATGCCGCGCCGAGGGAAAGGTGTGCCTCTGCTCCCATCAGGCCAGCCAGAACACCACAAAGCCCATGTCCTCCAGCAGGCTGTTGTTAAAATGCCAGTAGGCTGGCCCCAGACTCTCCGCAGTGAGAGAGGCCATCACGGTCACCAGGTAGTGATCTGAGAACGGGGCCTGCCGGATGCTGGAGGAGTGGGCCCAGGAAAGATGGTATCGAGACATATAGATGCGGTCCAACCAGGAATGGTACGACCGGCCTTCCCCCACGCGGACATAGGTGAAGCTGACTGTGTCATCCGGGTGGTGGTCGCGCCAGACATCCACCAGGGAGTGATGGTGTATAATCTCCTGGAGGACGTCTGTGGCGGCTGGGCACTGCACAGTCCCCGTGCGGTCTCGTTCCTCAAGGGTGGTGTTAAAGTCCCCGCCCAGGACCAGACATTTGCAAGGATCCAGGGTGCCAAGGAAGGCGGATGCCTGCTGGAAGAACTGCACCTGCTCTGGGCCTGATGTTGGGGCATGGACATTGACTAGGTTCAACGTCAGTCCCTCCATGTGGCCCTGGAGGTGCAGCAGGCTGCCCGGCATGACCTCAGTGACCCTCAGCAGCTCGGGCTGCAGGTTGGAAGAGAACAGGGTGGGCCCACCACCCATTTGGAAGGAGAGATTACTAAAATAAACCCCATCCCCCCACTCCATCCACCAGCTGGCCTCGGCAGCTGGGTCCGTGTGGGTCTCCTGCAGGAGAAGGAAGGAGAGCACCTGGCTCCTGCAGAGACCCGTCCTGCAGCCCTGGGTGTTGAAGGTTGTGAAGGCGACGGGCATGAGGAGGGCTGGGGAGGATCCTCGTGGGCAGGAGTGCTGCCAGTCCCCATTGGGCTCCGCAGCAGCCAGTGGCCAGTTCCAAAGGCCATCAGGACATCACAGAAGCTGTGGGCCCGCTGGTAGGCCATGGCGTCCTGCTTTCCGGTCCCCCTTCCCTCCTTCAGTATGGCCCGCATGGCTCGGAGGATGCAGTGGAAATCCACCCAGCACTGCAGGGCAGGCTGCATCCGGTTCCAGGCACCTCGCGTGTCAAGGAGGAAGGTGTGCAGCTCATCCAGCAGTGCCTTGGGGGGGGGTCATCCTCCAGCCCAGCCCCTGCAGCAGCCCAACAGCTTGTCAGAATGGGCACTGGGAGCAGCAGCGGAGGGAAGACAACAGCCCCTGGCTGGCTGGGAGAGGTGAAGGCAAAAGTCACTTCCTGGGAATCCTTGAGGGGAAAGGAGATGACTTCTGGGGCAACAGAGGTGCAGTTGGCAAGGGGAAGCTTTCCATGTGGGGCGAGGTGGGCACCAGGAGGCAACAGACCAGGGATGGTGCCAGAGGCAACTGTTGGGGCAGGTGACAAGGCTGCGAGCGGCGGGCCTGTGGCTACCTGGGCATATGCCCTGGGAGTGGTGCCACCCCCAGAGCTGGTGGAGGGGACAGTGGGGGAGGGAAGAGGAGGGAGGGAAGGTGGGCATCCCCTGCCGGGCAGAGCTCTTGCTCTTCGTTTCCCCCCCTGGCCCTTCTTGCCGGCCGAGGGCACATCCCCCGAAGTGGGGGGGATGGAAGCCGTGGCAGCAGCAGAGTCCCCGGAGTCCCTCCTTGAGTTTGTCCGAGCCAGCACTCTGGGACCAGTTCCCAGTGACCCAGCAGTGGCAGCAAAGCCAGGCACCGCGGGCAGGGATGGATTGTTGGGGCATGAGGGAGGGATGGAAGCATCCAGGGAAGGGGTCCCGACCCCAGGCATGCCTGCCATCCTGGGAGTGGGTAGGAGCAGGTGTGTGTGGGGTAGGGGACAGAAAAGGGAGGGAAGGGGGAGGAAGAGGAAGGAGAGGGAAGCGATTGGGATGGGAGGAGGGGGAGGGTGGGCAACCACTCCTCCTCGCTAGGCTGAAAGCAGGGGAGGAGGGCACCAGCGCAAGGGAATATGGGGAGGCCAAACCAGAAGGGGAGACAGGGGCGATGCACTCAGCCCTGGGTGGAACACCAGCTCCTATGGCTGAACGGGAGGGAAGAGAGGGGCTAAAGCAATGTGCGGGGTGCAATGTGCAGGGAGGTCAACTAAAAGAAAGGGGACAACTTTGAGGGGGGCCATGAGCGCCAGGGACACAGTAGCACAGGGACAAGGGGGGCAGGCCAGCAGGCTGTGGGCAGGGAAAATGGGGGGGGAGATTTGGGGGAAAACTCCCAAGGCCGGGCGGGGCAGGGAACAAACTAACACAGGAGCTGGGGTGGGGCAAACAAACTGACTTGAAGGCCAAAGCAAGGAGGGTGGGGCAATCAAACCAACACAGAGACAAACAGACAAACAAAACCAACAAACAAATCCTGGGCCGGTGGGGGGGGAGCTAAGGGAAGGGTGGGGGCTGGGCAGTAGGGGCAGCTACAGGGAAGAGGGGGCAGAGAAGGGGAAGGACAGGGGTGCCCAAAGGCAGTTAGGGTCAAAGGGAGAGGCAGCAGCAGCGGGAGCAAGGAGCTAGCCAGAAGGGCCCCGCCACAGGTGGTGGTGGATGGAATGGAGGTAGTGGAGGGTCCCAGGCCAGAGGGGCCCCCACACAGCAGCAGCAGGGGCTGCAGCAGCAAGGGACGCGGGGGGGGGGGCAAGTTGCAGGGGGGTCTGGACCCTGCAGAAGAATGGGAGCTCTGCAGCTCCCTGTAGCAAGGTGCTGTGGTCTTCCTCAGAGCCTGGGCCCAGGAAGGGTCATGGCGCCCCTACTGGACAAAGCCAGGCCCTGCAGGCCAAACTACCAGGAAGCAGAGGGCTGGAGCCAGGACAGGGAGGTATAAAAGGCCAGCCCAGCTGCTCAGCCAGGGGGAAGTTGTTGCTAGAAGCAGATGGGTCTTCTCAGAGGTTCTGGTCAAGGTCTAGTCCAGGCCCAAAAGTTGTGCAGCACAACGGCCCACCAACCGGAGGTTCCAAAGCCTGCCAGGACTGCTGGCCTGAGTGACTGGAGAGGGCCGCCAGGCCTGAGTGATTGGGGACAGCTACCTGAACCTGCTGGGTGGGAGAAACCTCCTGGGGCTGGCCCTGACCTAGATGCGCTGCTTGATGTGGGGGACTCACAGGAGCACATTGAACCTTGGGTACTGGAGGAACTCCTGGGACCTGAAGGAGCTGCCCTCTGTGGATGACCTGGAGAAGTTTCTGGATCTGCCACCAGTCAATGGTGAGGGACTCGCAGGACACCTGCTTGCCATCTATGCTACTTGGATGCAGGTACCCGGGGATTGGGTGGGACGAAGTAGCCCAGGGACAGCTGACTAGAGAGTGGATGAGTGTGGCTAAACCAGTGAGTGTGTTGTGGCGGGAGCCCTGCTGACTCAGTGGCAAACTACTTTGCCACAGATAGGGCCCTGGGCTGGGATGCAGTGGATATGAGTGGGCCTGCGTCCCCCTTCCCTAACCACCCTGGGAGTGCTTGGCTTCATCTGAGTGCCACCAGAGGTTCCTAAACTTTATCAGCACCACCTACCTGTAAGGCTGGGGGTTTTAGACTATGTTGCCTGCCCCGCCCACTTGAGGGGCAGGTGCAATTGATTACTTCACTAGCTCTGCCTGGCTTGTGGGCTGAGGGCTGTAGACTACTTTGCTGACCCTGCCTGTTGGAAGGCTGGGGGCTATAGACTGCTTTGCCTGCCCTGCCCGCTTGAGGACCAGGGGCAACAGACTGTGTATCAGACCCACTTGGCTTCAGGGCCAGAGTCTGTCAATTGTGTACCTTGCTTGCCCACTTGAGGGTCGAGGGCAACAGACTGCTTACTAGCCCCACTCTGTCTGAGGCCTGGAGGCTATAGACTGTATGTGCTTGCCAGCCCCGCTTGAGAGCTTGGGGCTAAAGACTACTTTTTCTGTCCTGCCCCGCCTGAAGGCCAGGGGCAATAGACTACTTGCCCACTCTGCCTGTTGGAAGGCCAGAGGTTGTGGGTGCCATATGACCCCTGCCCTATGTGAGGATCAGGGGGCTACCAACTGCAAGAAAAGCCCGACCTGCTTGGGGCTAGGACTAAAAGACTTCTAAGCCAAGAGCTTTTTTCCCTAAGACAAAGGTGCTATGGCCTTCCTCGGAGCTTGGGGCTGAGGAAGGGTTGCAACGCCCCGGCTGAACCATGCCACCAGCCTACAATTCATGCTCATGGGAAATAACAGTGGTCTCTTTTGTTCTATTGTACTGACCCCGAAGGAGTATAATTGTTTTGAAAAAAAATCTTAAATATTTCTCAGTCCACCTTTTATAATAGTACTATAATGGATATAATAAACTTCACCTTCTTTTTGCATCTGGACCCTTCTTGATTCCCATTGAATGATACATAAATTGCACACAAATATAAAATGGCTACCATTTTAACAGTTGTTCTTTGAGGTGTCTTGTGCACATATACATTCCAATGTAAGTGTGCCCAGTTCACTTGAGTTGGAGACTTTTGCCAGAAGTATCATCAGATAATGAATGTGCCCCTGCTCTTCTTGTACTGTCGGGCAAGGGCATCAAAGAGACATGTGCACCGCCTCCCTCTCCATTCCTTTGCACCACTATAAGTAATGTTTGAAACAGCAGGGAAGGTGGAAGGATTGTGAAATGCATATGTGTACCACACATCTCAAGAACAGCAGTTACTGCAAAGAGAGAACCATTTTTAGTTCTTCAAGTGATGGTGCACATGTACATTCCACTGTAGGTGACTCAACCGCAGTTCCTTTACAGGTAGAAGGACTTTAGATCATTTGAACAGATAATGTAGTAGTGACTTGCCAAAGTTAGCATTATCACGGCAGGCTTGAGTGAGGGGGTAATGAGAAGAGGTACGTACAGATGACCAAATTGCTGTCTTGTCTATATCAGGTATTGGAGTATTTTTCAAAAGAACTGAGGTGGTGGACTGGGCTCTGGTGGAGAAGGCCATTCTTGATGAGGGGAGAATTCAGCAAACTGATAGAAGAGGTTGATACAGTCAGAAATCCAATGTGAGTGTCTTTTCAGTGACACTGATTGACCCTTAGCTATATCAGCATAGGCTACAAAGAATCTGGGGGAAGATCTGAAGGATCTAGTGTGGGCCAAATAAAATGCCAGAGATCTACAAACATCCAATTTATGGAGTGCCTCCTCAGCCTTAGATAAATGGGATAATGGGACCAGAAGGTTAATTATTTAATTTAAATGGAAGGTTGATACCACAGGCACAAATTTAGGATTTGGCCTAAGAGGCACCTGGTCTTTAGGAAAGACTGTGAAAGGAGGGTCAGCTAGGAGAGCTTGAAGTTCTGAAACACTCCTCAAAGAAGTGATTGTCACTGAAAATGCCATTTTCATAGACTACAAAGATAGTGAAGCTCTAGCCATAGGTTCAGAAAGGGAACCCATAAATCTAGAGAGAACTAAATTTAAATCCCATATAGGTATTGGAGCAGGCCCACAAGGATAAGTGTCTCCCTTTTAAAAAAGTAAAATCAAGAAACACAAGGATGGGAGAAGATAGAAAACTCATCTACTGGTGGATGTAATGCCAAAATAGAAGCCAGATAAACTCTCTCAGAACTATTTGAGAGGTCTGATGGATTTCAAGTAGACCTAAAGGAGCTGGCACAGGTGAAGGCACCACTCTCGACAGCCCCGATGAAGCCAGAGTCCATGATGCTGCCTCTAACTGGACCCATGAGTGCTTCAATTTGTGATGCCTCATACTAGTACTAGAGGACTTATCAGATGACTGTCTGGAAGAAGACCAAGAGGTCTTGTCAGAGTCTGAATGTTTAGAAGGCTTCATGCCAGATAGAGAGGGGGAAGCTGGGTGCTTATTCTCAGACTTGTATTTGGAGTCAGAAAAAGGTGAAGGAGCACTTCTGGAGTCCCCTTGGTTACAATTGAGACTCAGCTCAGACACAGGTTGCATTGCCTTCGTCTTGAGGTGTACCTTAAGGTGACTGTCCCTCTGCTTTTTAGTACAGATGAGGGAAATAGGTAGAAATAGGGCACTTGTCCCTCACATGAACCACAAACAACTCTTGTGCCTATCTGTGACAGGGATAACAGCCCTGCACATGACACAGTTTAAAACCTAGAGATTTTTAACAAATCCTGTAAACACCATAATAAATCCTCCAGGTACTAATACAATGGCAGCTAAAATAACTATACTATACTACTCTAACTTTACACAGATCAGTTTTCTAAAGCTGGCTAACTAAAGCTAAAGTGCCAGGGAGCTCTTTCTCTCACCATGAGCAATGAGAAGGAACTGAGAGGTAAAGGTGGCCTCTTTTATGCAGTTGCCTGAGAGCACTAGGAGAGCAGGGATTCATGCACCATCTAGTGATACTGCTCACGAAAGTCTGACTCAATTGCAATGGGCACTCCTATACAGACAGTTGAATGTATACATACACTAACTTGCAGGAGAACCAGTCACTTCTTTTTGTGAGAAGCAAAATCATCTTCAGGACAGAAACTTAAGATGGAACATTTAAGCACTTATTGATACAGATGCTAAATTTTAATTGCAGCTTAATGAAGTGTGTGGTATTTAATTGTGGTTTTGGGTGTGCAGGTGTTTCTCTGAGATCACCCTTAGATCAATGAGTTCTTTGATCAATTTAATATTCATATAAGCCCTGATTCAGCAAGATGTTTAGAGCATGTAAATAGTCTCATTCAAGTCAGTGGGACTACTCAGATAATTTAAAGTGCAGTACATATTTAAGTACCTTGCTGAAGCAGGGTCTTAGTAATAAAGTAAACAGCTCTCAAAGTTGACTGAAGAAACCATGCCAATATATCGAAGATATTCTGCACAATACTGAGAAGTGGATTTTAAAACTCATTTGGATGATGGGAGGATAGCCAATGTGATGCCAGTTTTTTAAAAAGGCTTCAGAGGCGATCCTGGCAATTACAGGCCTGTGAGCCTAACTTCAGTACTAAGCAAATTGATAATTTTGTTCTTTATTATGGTTTCAACCAAAGACACAGATGAACACAAGTTGTTGAGGAAGTGTCAACACAACTTTTGTAAAAGGAAATCATGCCTCAACAATCCATTAGAATTCTTGGAGGGGGTCAACAAACATGGGACAAGGGTGACCCAGTGGATATAGTGTACTTGGACTTTCAGAAAGCCTCTTAGAAGTCTCTCACCAAAGGCTGTTATGCAAAGTAAGGACTCGTGGGATAAGAGGGAAGGTCCTCTTATGGATCAGTAACTGGTTAAAAGATTGGAAACAAGGGTAGGAATTAATGATCAAATTCTCAGAATGGAGAGAGGTAAATAATGATGTCTCCCAAGAGTCTGTACTGGGACCAACATATTCATAAAGTATCTGGAAAAAGGGGGTAAAAAGTGAGGTTGCAAAATTTGCAGATGATATAAAATTATTCAAGATACTTAAGTCCGAAGCAGACTGTGAAAAGTTACAGGGGGATCTCACTACACTGAGTGACTGGGCAACAAGACAGCAGATAAAATTCAGTGTTGATAAATGCAAAGTAATGTACATTGGAAAACCTAATCCTGACTATACTTAGAAAATGACAGGGTCTAAATTGGCTGTTACCACTCAAGAGAGAGATCTTAGGGTCACTGTGAATAGTTCACTGAAAACATCTGCCTCATGTACGGTGGCAGCCAAAAAGGCTAACAATGTAAGGAAACTTTAGGAAAGGGATAGATAATGAGACCAAAAAATCATAATGTAATTTATATAAATTCATGGTATGTCCATACCTTGAATACTGCATGCAGTTCTGGTTGTCGCCTCTCAAAAGATACTTTAGAATCAGGGCTGGCCTTAAGGAAAATAGCACCATGGGCAAATTGTATTTTGGTGCCCCTAGTCCCTGCTGCAGCCCCAAGCTCCCCACCCACCTCCTCACTGCCATGGTCCCCACTGCCTACCTGGATTCTCCACCCCCCACCTTATCCTGGCTCCAATGCCTTCCTTACCCTCCCATCTCTTATTTGAAGAGGAAAAAAAAACTCTTCTTACTCACTCACTTTCTGCACAGCATTCATGATTTTATAGACCTCTTTCATATCCCACCTTAGTGGTTTCATTTTCAAGCTGAACAGTCCCAGTTTTTTTTCTTTCAAATAACATAAGAACCAGGGATTAGCCAATGAAATGATTAAGGAGCAAGTTTAAAACAAACAAAAGGAACTACTACTTCACACAATGCAGTCAACCTGTGGTGCTCATTGCCAGGGGATGTTGTGAAGGCCAAAATAGAACTGGGTTTAAAAAAAAAAAAATAAGTTTTTGGAAGATTGGTCCATTAATGGCTATTAGCCAAGATTGTGAGGAATGCAACCCAATGTTCTAGGTGTCTTTAAGTCTCTGCCTGCCTGATGCTGAAACTGGACAACAGTGGATGGAGCACTTGATGATTGCCCTGTTCTATTCATGCCTTTTGAAGCATCTGGCATTGGTCACTGTTGGAAGACAGAATACTGGGCTAGATGAACTATTGTTGGTGTGAGTCAGTATTAGCACTTTGAAGACTCTTTTTCTGTCTTTTATGGAGTTTGATTTTTTTAATTTAATTTTTTTCTTTCCTTATTTCTAAAACAAGTGCTTCACTTTCTAGTTTTCTTTGCAATCATAGAATATTGAGTTGGAAGAGACCACAGGAGGTCATCTAGTCCAACCCCCTGCTCAAAGCTGGACTAACCTCCGCTAAATAATGCCAGCGGGGGTTTTGTCAAGCCGCAGCTTAAAAACCTCCGAAGATGGAGATGCCACCACCTCCCTAGGTAACCCATTCCAGCACTTCACCACCCTCCTAGTGAAAAGCTTTTTTCTGATGTCCAATCTAGACCTCCCCCACTGCAACTTCAGACCATTGCTCCTTGTTCTGTCATCTGCCACCACTGAAAACAGCCTAGCTCCATCCTCCTTGGAACCCCCTTTCAGGTAGTGAAAGGCTGCTATCAAATCCCCCCTCATCTTCTCTTCTGCAGACTAATCAAGCCTAGTTCCCTCAGCCTCTCCTCATGAGTCTTGTGCTCCAGCCTCCTAATCATTTTTGTTGCCCTCTGCTGGACTCTCTTCAACTTCTCTACATCCTTTTGTAGGAGGGGCCCAAAACTGGACACAATACTCCAAATCCGGCCTCACCAATGCCCAATAAAGGAGAATAATTATTTCCTGCAATCTGCTGGCAATGCTCTTACTAATGCAGCCCAATACGCTATTAGGCCCCTTGGCAACCAAGGCACACTACTGACTCGTATCCAGCTTCTTATCCACTGTAACCCCAAGGTCCTTGCCTGCACAACTACTGCCTAGCTCGTCGGTCCCCAGTCTGTAGCTGTGCATGGGATTCTTCCTTCCTAAGTGCAGGACTCTGCACTTGTCCTTGTTGAACCTCATCAGATTTCTTTTGGCCCAATCCTCCAATTTGTTTAGGTCCTTCTGTATCCTAAGTTACTTACCAGTAACTGCTGTTCTTCGAGATGTGTTGCTCATGTCAATTCCATTTTAGATGTGTGCACACCTTTGTGCAGGGCTACTGGAACCTTTTTCCCCTTGGCAAATCTCATAGGGCTGGATCCGGCGCCCACTAGAGTCCTGTACACATACTGTGGTATATGAGGTGCTGCTGGCCCTATGTCCCCTCAGTCCCTTCTTTCTGCCAAGTCCAGCAGCGGGGAAAGGGGTGTGGGTCATAGGTTGCTCATGTCCATTCCATCTCAAAGAACAGCAGTTACTGGTAAGTAACCTTGTTTTCTTCTTCGAGTGCTTGCTCATGTTCATTCCATTATAGGTGACTAACAAGCAATACCTTGGAGGTGGGTCAGAGTTACTGATGAGCTGCCCATAGCACCACTTTGCCGAAGCCTGCATCCTCTCATGCCTGCTGGACGATGGCGTAGTGGGACGTGAAGGTATGCACCGATGACCAGGTGGCTGCTTTGCAGATGTCTTCAACGGGCACTCTCTCCAGGAAGGTTATAGAGGAAGCTTGAGCTGTGGTTGAGTGCGCTGTGATTCCCAGAAGCAGTACCCTCTTCTGCTTGTAGCAGAACTTGATGCATGATGTTATCCACGAGGCGATGTGCTGGCTGGAGACAGGTGAGCCTTTCATCCAGTTCGCCACTATGATGACGAGCTCTGTTGATCAGAGATCAACAGCTTTGTGCGCTCGATGTAGAAGGCCAGGGCCCGTCTCATGTCCAGCAAATGCCGCCTCCTCTGAACCATGAGGTTGGGAAAAAACCTGGGGAGAAAAATCCTGGTTACAATGAAATTGGGAAATGACCTTGGGCAGAAAGGCCGGGTGTGGCCTCAACTGAACCTTAGCTTTATAAAACACTGTGTAGGGGGCTCCGAGGTCAGTGCTCTAATTTTAGAGACGCTCCTTGAGGAGGTAATGGCCACCAGGAAAGCCACCTTCCAGGAAAGCAGGAGCAGAAGGCATGAAGCCATAGGTTCAAAGAGAGGTCCCACATGAGCCATGAAAAGACCAGGTTGAGATCCCAGGGAGACCCTGGGTCACGGAACTTCCAGATAGAGCCTCTCCACTCCTTTGAGGAACCTGACTGGCATTGGGTAGGAAAACAGCGATCTCCCTTCTAGTGACTGATGGAAGGCCGAAATAGCCAGTAAGTGAACCTTCAACGAGGCCACCGCCAGACCCTGGATCTTTAGCAGGAGCAAATACTCCTGTATACGCGAGAGACTGGTTGGGATATCCTGGGACTCTGCCTACAGTTAAACCTTCTCCACTTAGCCCGAAACACAACCTGCACAGAAGGCTTCCTGCTGCCAAGCAGTACTACTTGGACCTGCATTGAGTAGGCTCGCTTGCCTTCCATGAGCCTGTACACCATGAGGTGCAGGAAATCCAAGTCTGGGAACAACAGGCAACCGTGGTCCTGGAGCAGGAGATCGTGCCATCTCAGGGGGCTCCAGAGGGATGGCAATTGAGAGGTCGAGCAAAATGCTGAACCAATGCTGGAACGGCACACCTGGAGCAATCGAGATGATGTCCACTCTGTCCCTGTTTGATCTTTTGCAGGATCTTGAGCAGGAGTGGATTGGGCAGGAATGCATACGTTAGGCTCCCCAAACAGTCCAGGAGGAAGGCATTGATCAACCTGGTTCCCTGACCATGGCGAGAGCAGAACTGTGGGCACTTCTTGTTCCGGGCAACGCTAACAGGTCCGCCTGGGAAGAGCCCTGCCTCTGGAAGATCATAGATGCCATCTCTGTGTGTAGGAACCAGTTATGGTGGGGTAAGAATAGATATGAGATCGAGGGCGGCATACCAGTTTTCTGGGTCCAGGAAAGGGATTATGGAAGCTAGGGAGACCATGAGAAACTTTAGTTTCTTGATATATTTGTTGAGACGACACAGGTCTAATATGGGCCTTAGACCCCCTTTTGCCTTGGGAATGAAGAAGTACCTCAACTAGAACCCTTTCCCCACCATGCCCTGAGGGTCCTTTTCTGCCGCTCCCAGGCTGAGGAGGGTCTCCACGCCTGTATGAGGAGTTGCTTGTGAGAGGGGTTACCTGAAGTGTTACCTAGTAGCTCTCTGTTCTTGGGGAATCAGGGCACAAAACCCCTACTCTCGGGCTCACCTGAATCCCCCCCTCCCCCAGCCTCTGCTTGAACCAGAAACAAAAGCAATGAAAAGGCTGTGAGACACACCTTAACCCCCCCCCACCGAACAAGGGTGATAGGATTAAGATAACACCCCTAGTCTCATTTACATCGAAGATGTAAAAAGAGGCAACTCAATAAGCACATTGAATGGAGAACAGAAGCCTCATCTACATTGAAGATAGAACAAGAATTAGAATGGAGAAACAAAATCCAAATCAGGGACCTCACTGAACTCTGGGAGTGGCAAGGCAGGGACACTCTGCTCTTGATGATGTAAATGAACTCTCACCCACACACATCCAGCTTGGCAGTTATCGCACCATTCTAGTTATTGATATGCAAAACATTGAATCTGACTGATTCCATTCGAGGAACATTGTCCATAGCTGGGAGTGATCAGCTCCTATTGTCCAGCATAAAGACCACCACTCTGGGATACTTCATTGAGACATTGTTTACCCATAAACAAACCTGGTTCTACAAAAACCCCTACCCAAGTTCAAACCCCTGTTCTGATACCTGGATACAAATGCTGCATGCTTCCCCATTTCGTGACTGATCCTGTTGTGGGCTTTGCCTCTCTCAAGTGCTCCTGACCCAAAGCTGAACAGCCTGTCTCTGGGGAACTTCTGAGCTAAAAGGAATAGTGAGTTTCCCCCTCCTCTCTTCCCTTCCTCCCGCCCCCTCCCCCCCACACCCAAAAATCTTTCCCCAACTCTCTCTCTCTTTTAGTCCAGGTATGACTTTCTACTTTTGTAATCGAACCTGGGCTAGCCTTCTCCAATACCCCTACTGTAATTTTGTTGTATTGTAAGTGTTTGTTTTTCTCTCCTTGTATGGCATTACTATTAGTATCAAGTTTTATATACCTGGCAAACTATTATAATCAAGCTTTGTGTTTGTGGCTTCCATATTTTGTTCTGCAGCAATACTTCTTTTATCTAAACCAAAGATCCCTGGAGTGCCCAAAAATCTTATGCTTTTGCTCATCAAGGGAGTTACTGCTAGAACAATTGTAGAGTTAGGGGGGAGGCAGCTGAGAAGTGCTGCTCTCTTTAGCCTACGGAGTCCAGGGGCAAGTAAGGGTGACAGTTGAAAAGTGCTGTTTGGACACAGCCTGCTCATAAGTGTGCTCTATTCTGGGGCGGTGCAAGGGGCACATAAGAGTGGCAGCTGAAAGTGCTGTCACCCAGTCTGCTAAGTTCAGGGTCAGCTGAGAGTGCTGATAGCCCAGTCTGCTCAGATGCACTCAGTTAAGCTGGAATGGTTATGTGTATCTGTGGGGAGGGGTGGGGGATTTTAATCTGGGGCTGGAGGAACCCAGCCCTGAAACCCTTAGGTCCTGCAGGATTGCTCCAGTGGGAGGGGACTTGTAGCCATATGAACACATAGGTAACACAAGCAGCACATTAATAGAATCACACGCCCTCTTTCACAAAGGTAACCCTAATAAGTAAGCATACCTCATGGTGATGGGCAAATCTGGTAATAGAAGAGGGCTGGAGGGGGAGAATTGGGGGGCGGGGGAAATTGAGGCAAACTGGAGGGCATAGCCCACTGAAACTATACCAAGGACCCAGTGGTCCAAAGTAATTTTGGCCCACTCCGAAGGGAAGGGCAGTAGGCATTTCAAAAAGACGCGTGATGGATCCAGGAGCAAGGTTGAGACGCCACTGTTAGGCACACCATCAAAAGTGCCTCCTTTGGTTGCCTGACCGCCTGGAGGACCCCAGCTGCAGAGCTCAGGAGGAACTCGGAGGTGGATTGCGTCTCCTAGACCCCCTATTTCTGTCCTGTTGCCTACAGGTTGAGAATCACCAAGGTTGGAACCTTTGCTGCTGCTGTGCCTGGAGACGTGACTGAGGCCTAGAACACTGCAGCATGTAAAGGCCCGGAGAACAAAGCCTGGCCCTCAAGTCCTTCAGACCATGCAATTTAGCATCAGTTTGTTTGGAAAACAACGCTGACCCATCAAAGGGAAGGTCCTGCATGGACTGTTGAACCTCTGACAGCCCCAAGGATTGGAACCATGAGCATCTGCACATGCAGAGGGCAGAGGCTATAGCCCTGACCACTGAGTCAGCCACATCTAAAGACAGCTGGAGCGCCATTCTAGCTACCGTGGTACCCTCTTCCACAAAGGTATAAAAGTCCAGCACCTGGTCCTGGGGCAGGGCCTCAGCAAAGCGTCAGAACAAGTCCCATAGGTTAAAATTATATCTGCTCAGGAGATCCTGGTGGTTGGCAATCCTAAACTGGAAGCTTGCCATAGAATAAACTTTTCTCCCAAAGTTGTCGAGTTTTTTTGTCCTTGTTTTTGGGAGTTGACCCCAGCTGCCCCTGCCTATCCCTCTGGTTGGCAGTGTCCACCACCAGGGTCCCCGGGGAGCGGTAGGTGAACAGATACTCAAACCCCTTGGCTGGGACATAGTACTTCTTCTGGGCCTCCCTAGACATCGGGACCACCAAAGAGGGGGTTTGCCACAGGGCCTTCACTATTTTGAGGACCCCTTCAGGATGGAGAGGGTTATTCAAGCGGGGGTAGCCACTGCCAGCACATTGAAAAAGCTGTCCAAAGCCTTTTTTAGTTCTTCCACCTCCAGCCCCAAGTTGGAGGCAAGCCTTTTAAGTAGGTCCTGGTGTGCCCTGAAATCATCCAGTGATACTGAGCAGCGTTGGAAGACTGCTTCGTCTGGTAAGGATTGGAGGGGTGCAATGAGAGGTGGAACCCATTCCCATTGACAAGTGTTACCCATAGAGGCTTCCTCCTGTGGGTCCAAATCATCATCCGAGGGTGAGTGATGGACCTTCCCCAATACCGGGGGCACCAATTGTACCCTTGGACTTAAGAGATGGGGGTCCTGGCCCTACCATGAAACCCCAGGGGCCCCAATGCAGCCACTGGAGTGGCCACTGCCCTTGAAGCCATCCTGAGGCTAACTGCATCAGGGTCTCCAGCACCTTTTTTCAACGGTAGCTCACTCGCTGACTACCATGGGAGGACCCCGAAGCAGCATCTGAAGACTCCAAGGCCCTTGCCACGTGGTACTGAGCTGGGGGAGAATGATGTCCCGAGTCACGGGTGTTCCATCTTTCCAGAGAACACCCTCTCAAAGATGCCAACCTCGATGAGGGATACCTTCAGTGCCATGATCGATGCTGGTGCACGAAGCCACACTCCGAGGAGCTAGATGTGCCAGAGCATCATCTCGCTACCGATCACTTTTGGCGCCACTTGCCTCTCAATGCCATGTCAGCCTTTGGCGACCGGGTTCAGTGCCGCCTCGGTGTGGGCTTCAAACCATGTGCCTCCTTTGGGAAGGCTTTCCCACTCAGCGACCCCCATGACAGCTGCCTGAAGTGTTTGGGGGAAACCTATCGCAAGAAGTGTTAAGATCTGCAAGGCTTTCAAACCAAGCACTCAGAAGGACAGAGAGATCCATTTGAAAACCTTGCTCATGGATGCAGCACTTCGCTGGCCTCTGAGCCGACCCGCTCTCTCTGTATCAAGTGTGGGGTCAGTACAGAGTGCACTATCGGCACTGGCCGTGACTTGACACCACACCGCTTCTGCAGTGCAGAAGAGGAAGCAGCACAGGGAGCATGGACACTCCCCTGTGCTGTCCAAATGGGCAGAGGTCAGCCCGAGCCGCACTGAGGTGGGCCACTAGAGACCAACTTACCGGAGCCAGCGTCTCCAATCAGGGAGCCACACGCAACTCCTGAGAGTGGAGGAGCCCCTCTGTCCCTGCCAGCACCTTTGACACCAGAGGCCTTTCAGGCGGCAAGAGCCTTGTTGGCCTTGCCTACGCCTAGCCCTGAGGGAGAAGGGGCTGATGCTGCAGGAGAAACCCACGTTAGGTCCCCCTGAATGGGTGAGGAGATCCCTAGTACAGGGAGGAAGATCTCTGCCGGACTGTCACCTAGGGTGGAGCAGCTAAGTTCCAGCCATGACTACCTTAAGTATCTAACTACCACTGTTGACTACTTAACTAAACTATTTCATAATACAGTGACAGAAAAAAGGCCCAGAACAAAGGGAATTAGCACTTGCGAAGCAAGGGTACTTCCAGCAACCATCACGGGCAGAAAGAAGGAACTGAGGGGGCATAGGGCCAGCAGTACATTATATACTGTGGCATGTGTGCAGGGCTCCAAGGGGTGCCAGAGCCGGCCCTACAGGATCTGCTAAGGGGAAAAAAGTTCCAGTAGCTGTGCACAGAGACTTGCACACACCTACAGTGGAATGGACATGAGCAAGCACTTGAAGAATGTAAATTATTTTCTGAACTGTGCAAGGAAGACAAGCACATCCAAAAGGCACTTCCAGCTATGTGAGCTTTTTTTTATGGGGGGGGGCGCGCGAAGAGAAACCATTGTAAGGGGCCACCCAGAAACTCAAGTCAGCAGGGGCAGACAAGCAGTAGCAACAGAGACCTCAGATGCTGATACCCTCATCAGTTCCTGACTGCTTTTTTTCAGTTTTCACTCTGGACATTCCCCCCCTATACTGACTGCATGTATGCTCCAGTTCTCTCCCACAGCCTTTTCATCTCAGCATCACTCTATCTGCCTTCTATATCTTTTTCTTTCCCCATCACCTTTATCCTTTGCTGTGTGTCTTTTAGCTAATCTCCTCCCAACAAAAGCACCTCCCCCCCCACCCCCAAAAAATGCAAACAGGAAAAAAGCCCACCAACACAAATCATGGAAATAATGTTCCTGACCATCACTCTTTTTACTCATCTTGACTCTCTCTTCCCCCTAAGCACTTAGTTTATATTATTTAGATTGTCAGCTTGTCTTTTATTGTTTGTACAGGGCCTAATGCCCCAATCTCAGCTGAGGTGGTACCATAATGAAATGAATAAATAAGAGGTGTTCTGATAATTTGCTTCAATGATTTGTGGTCCACTCCTTTGAAATTGCACAAGAGTACAGAACAAACTGTGCCACTGCCAATGCTAATCCTTTGTTTTTAACAATTGTTTAATGTTAATTTTAAGATGTTATTAAAAAATAAAAGATTTCTTAAATTGCAAGTGGAAGGTACTGTGGACTGATAAACAATACTCCTGGGGGAATTCTGCACCAAAATATTAATTCTGTGCATAATATTTTAAAATTCTGCATATTTTGTCATAACACCACATTACAATCATGCTTCTGCTGTCAGCCCCAGCTGCCCGGGGCTGACAGCAGGAACCCCAGCCATGTGTGCCAGGCATGCTGGGGGACAGAAGGGGGAAATCACAAACTATGCAGGAAAAAATCAAATTCTGCACGGAACATTAATTCTGCGTAAATTTTGCATTGTGCAAGGGCACTGAATTCCAGCAAGAGTAACACAGCCTGTGGCCAAAACAAATAACTAAACAAATACTGCTTAAAGGCAACAGTGAAAAGGAAGTAGTTGTAAACAGATGCAAGCTCTTGGCCATTGTCAATATCCCTGAGTGGTACGAAAGTACTATTATCCCCATTCTACAGATGGGGAACAGACACAGAGAGACTTAAGGCCTTAAGGTATTTAGGTTCCTAACTTCCATTGATTTACTTTTGAGGAGCTGGGCCTAAACAACTTGCCCACAGTCAGTCTGTGCCAGAGCAGGGACTTGAATCCAAATCTCCTGACACCCAAGCTAGTGTCCTACCACTACTCCATCTTTCCACCTCCCTATTTTACAGATGGAAACTGAAGCACAGAGAGATTAAAGCCAATGTATTCTGAAATCCCCACTAATTTTGGATACCTTAATGCTTGAGTTCAAATTAGATCCAGCTATAGCCTGATTTTTCAGAGTATTTAGCTATTCATTTTCAAAACACGGTACAGACATTAATTATAACACCCCCTGGGGAGACTGCTTTTAATATCCCCATTTCACAGATAGTGAAATTGAGACAAAGACAAAGTGATTCCCAAGGTCACACAAGGACAGAACTAAAATTAGGACCCAGACCCTCCTGTTTTCCAACCCTATACTTAATTCTGCAGAATACACTATTTTACTACCAAAACAGCTGAGCATCCACAACTCCCATTTACTTCAATTATGCTTCTTAGAATTCAGCACTTCTGCAGTTCAGATCCTCAATATCTCAAATTGGTCAGCCAGAAAATAAGGAATACACAATCAGTGGTCACAAGCAAACATTTTAGTTTTACGTGACTTGCTCAGCATCACACAGGAAATTGTGGCAGAGAACTGAGTTCTCCTGGATGGCATTCAACTGCTTTAATCACAAAGCAATTCTCCCCATCATCCCCTCCCTCATTCTGCATAAAATATTCCAACTTCTACAACAAATGAGACAGGGATCCTATAAGCTTAATTTGTTGTGCAAACTTAATCCATTTCCAGAGTCCCACTGCATTCAGTGGCAGGGGTTCTGTGGAAAAAATAGCATGTGTTCATGTATTTAAAAGCTATCATGAAGCTTATGCAGAATTAAGAACACAGAGATAACATCAAGGCTGGCCTTTTTAACTATTTCTATAATTTCCTAGTTTATTTTTTAAACGGAGAAAAAAAACATGTTCTGCAGTAGAAACTGAGTTATGAACATGTCAGGAATGGAGGTTGTTTGTAATTCTGAAATATTTGTAACTCTGAACAAAATGTTATGGCTGCTCTTTCAAAAGTTTACAACTGAAAATTAACTTAATACAACTTTAAAACAGTCCTACGCAGAAGAAAAATAAAAGGGAAAGCAGCTTTTTTTAGTTTACATTTAACACAGTACTGTAGTATGTTTGAAGTTTTTTCTCTGCAGCTACCTGATTGTGTACTTCTGGTTCCAAACTTCAGAGTTTTGGCCATGCAGCCCCCCAAAAAGCTGTGTGTTCTGTGAAACCAGTCATAAAATAATTTTCACCTTATAACAAGGCTAAATTTCAACAGATTTATAGGGAAGCAAAAGGCACACCCTGGACCCCAAAGTTATCAGCCCTATCAAATTTTGAAGGATTGCTGGCAACACTTGTGCTGTTGCAACTATTCACAAAAAAAGTCACAAGAATCTTTTATAATGGTGAGTATTCAAAAAATTGAAACGAGAGGTTATAGCCACTTTCCCATACACTACGTACATGGGAGCATAGCATTACAAAAACCCACTGCAAATAATATGGATCCTAATACTATCGTTAATCCATTTTGCCAGCCAATTCATATTTACTAGATGGATGCATTATAATCAATACAGAGTTTTAGAAAAAGAACCGCCATTAACTATTAGAAAAATAGAGAATTCAGTAGACCCAAGGATGAGCAATTGACATCTTTGGTGCCCGAAGATCTGTATGCTCATATGTAGTAGCTGGCAGCAGTAAACTAAAGTCTTGTCTATGCACTGAAGTTTTATTGTCCTAACCATACCAGTGTAGCTGAAGTAGTAGAGTGCTGCTCCACCCCAAAGCACATTTGTATCAATAATGATGTTTTCACACTGGGGCTTATACCAGCATAAATGCATTAATAAAAGTCACCTCTGACATTTATACCAATACCAAAACTGTGTACACAGAATCACAAACAAGTAAACCACTATGTATTATACCTGTTTATTTTTTTAGTCTTTAGATTGATGGCATATGTGATCTAGATGCAGCAAACTGTTGCACAATTATAAATGTTACTGCACTGCTATAGGCTGTACCACTTCATATTATTGTATCTTGATTCTTAACTGTGACTAGTGTTAAATACCATAGAACTTTACACACAATTAAAACGTAGCTTCAGTATTGCTTACTCCCTTAAGCAGTAGAAAAATTATATAATTTTACAAAGACTTTAATCATTACCATTACAGTTACTAGATAAAGTATGAAAAACACCATCATTTGAGTTTCTTTTTTATTGAGCATCTCATATAGAATTTGTTAGTTTGAAATATCATCCAAAAATGACAGTTAAAAATATCGGGAACTCAAAGTAAACTTACTTCCAAAGCAAGTTTTTATTTTTACAGTCTAATGACAATCATTTGCATCACTTTTTCTGGATTAGGGGCCACAGCTGTTGACAGCCCAGTAGCCATTCACAGGTATTTTGCTATCATATGCAATCTTTACAGTAACCACCATTTCATATGCAGAATTAGTTTAACATTTTCCTTCAAAAGTTTACTTAACCTTTTGAGGATCATTTTCAGAAAACAGGCAGCTCGCTTGCATTACAAAACTGACATTACCCCTGTCGCTGCTTGTGTCTGGGGTGAGTTTTACAGTACACGAAGAGCCGCCCACGTCTGCGAACAAAAAAACAGTCCTTGCAGCGCCTTCTCACTATGCCTTTGGTTTTCATCCCCATCACCGCCTGCGCGACTGGAAGCTGCCTGCTTGCGAGCAGCGGTTGGCCGGCCGGGCAGCGCGGCTTGGCGGCCGGAGCGATCGTTTGCCAGTGCCCGAAGCAGCCCAGGGACGAGAAGGGCAGGCGGAGGGCCGGGCCGCGCCGCAGGTAACACAGCGGGGTGGCGGCAGCCGCCAGCAGGGTCTTCAGCAGCAGGGCCGCCATGACGCCGCCGCAGGCAGCACGGCGGCCGCACCTACGGGAGGGGACAGAGGGCAGTGACTGAAGGGCCTCCGCCCGCGGCCAGCCGCCCGGCCAGGGCCCCAACGTCCCCCACCGCCCGGCGTCACCGCAGCCCCCGACGGAACAAACGGCCCCGCCCCGGGCATGGCTCCGTCACGGCGGGGCGAGGAGGCCCCTGGTCCCCGGAGCTGCCACGGGCCGGCGCGGCTGTGGGGGAGGCGACCCTCGACTTGGTGCCCCGCTCGCTGCTGGGGCAAGGTCAAGGGGCGGCTCCCAGCCGGGTTCCCGAACGGCGCCGGCGCTAGCCCCGCCCCGACCGAGCCACCGACCTTCGCAGTCACTCCTGGCCCGGCGCGGCCGCGCACGCGGCAGAGCAGCAGCAGCTACGGGCTGGGCAGCTACGGACTAAACATGGCGCTCAACGGCGCCGGCGCGAGGCTACAGAGCCAGCGCGGGCCGCCGCTCGGTCACGTGAGCAGAACAGCGCTGCCTCGCCCACACGTCTCTGCAGCCGCCGCGCCGAGCCCTCGGGCCGCCCATAACCAAAGTGAGTCTGCTCCGGGCCCCGCCCATCGTCCAAAGCAGGGAGCGAGCGAGCGAGCGCGCGCGCGCGCGGCCCTAGCAAGGCCCACGCCCCCTAGGCGGGCCGTGAATGTGGAGGCGGGGCTCATGTACCGCGATGTCACGTGCTCCCATTTCGCCGGGGGAGGGGCTTATTGCGCATGGGCAGTGGCACTGGCTTGCTCGATCACGTGGTTGAGTCAAAATGGCGGCGCCCTGCTCGACCTTTCGCAGCTTGTTGTTGCTACGGCGCCTCGCTCCGGCCCGAGTGGCGGCTGCGCCCTCCCGGAGAGGCTACGGCGCGCGGGTGTCAGCGAGCGGCGAGCGAGTGACGCACACGGGGCAGGTAACGTTACTCGGGCCGGCCCGAGGCTCCCGGTTCCCCGAGCAGCTCTGAGGGACGCGGGCTAGGCCGGGAGCCGTTTGCCTGTAGCAGGGTGCGCGGCCCCTGCGCCGCCCCCCACCCTGGGTTTTCTCACGGGTTCCGCCCTGACCCTCAGATCGCCGTTAACCGAGCAGCGTTTGATCTGGGTATTTTAGCAGTAGCCGGCGCAGCCCCTAGTCAGATTAGGGGCCCAGGGCGCTGCCCGTGTGCACGGTACCCCGTGGTCAGGGCTCCTTTGCCGGAGTGTTCAAATCGGCCCGCGTGTGTGATTAAGGGGTCCCCAGTAGCCCGTTCCCGCTGCGATAAGGCTTGCACATGCACCCATGCTATGGGTACCTTTTATCAATAGAGCTGTGCGCTGTCATCTTTGGCAGGGCCCTCAGGTGACAAACGTCTGTGATTCATTAGCTGAGATTGGTCTCTTGCTTCTAAGCTCTTTGCAGCCCCTTACAGTATTTCCTCTCCCCAGAAATGACCACACAGCCATTGGTCACCTCCATATATCCCTTATTTTCTCTGCAGGCCCTTAGTAGTAGAGTAATTCAGCTGTGGTGGTTGAGATTACAGGCTATATCCTCATATTATGTCGTTTCCTCTCCATATGATTTCCCCTAACTCTAGTAATTGCCTCCTGTCACTGGTTCAGCAACTGAGGAGTGTTACAGTCAGAGCTTCAGAGAACTACTGGAAGTGTGTGGTTTGCATGTGGACATATATAATAGACATGGCTGAGTGGGTTACTATGTGGGGATTATATGGTGAGAGGGTGGTAGAGTACAGTCTCATCTGACAGTGCCCAGCTGGATTGTTTGCTGAGGACCAAGGAGGTAGATTTTGAGGAGGTAACAGAAGAATGGATGGGCAGGGACGCTTCTGGGGAGAGGCATACTGTGTGGTGGTGAGCAGAAGGGATGTGTGACTGTGAGGCAGAGAGAGGCATTTCTTTACTGGCAAACAGAAGAGGTTCACTGACTAAGGGAATTGTTTCCTCTGACAGTAAATCTAAGAGACCAGTCCCTGCTTTGAAAACTTTCTAATAGAAAATTATCTTAAAATCTACAACCAGCTGGTAACGTAATATAGATTTAAATGAAAACTGAATTTGAATGGGGAAAAGCAAGGCTAAAGTTGGCAGTGTGATCACAAGCATCATACAGAGTTAACGTTTGTTCTGCCATTTCTCCCTGCCCTCTGTGTGGGAGGATCCTGTCCCATAGGAGAGCCTGCTTAATGGCAGATTTACTTTTCATCCTCGCTCATCTCTGTAGTCAATTTGACAATGCATAGTAGTATCACAGCTACTTGTTACCCACAAAATGCCATCTGCCAGCATGATTGGTCAATGCTAAGGCTTATGTTTAGTGTTTCCATTTCTTTCCCCTCACTGCAGCAGTGCCAGAGAGAGGCAGAATTGAATGATCTGATTTTCCTTCAACCTGTATCTGCAAAGTGACATTTCTTTAGTATCTCCAGCTGATGGATGCATACAATACTTCATAGGTACTTTTGTAGGGCAGAGTAAAGAGTTGGAGAGAAGTTATAAATAAGAACAGCAGTATTGGGTCAGACCAATGGTCCATCTAGCCCAGTATCCTGTCTTCCGACAGTGGCCAATGCCAGGTGCTTCAGAGGGAATGAATAAAACAGGTAATCATAAAGTGATCCTAATTGGATATTAGGAAAAACTTTCTTTACTAGGAGAGTGGTGAAGCACTGGAACGGGTTACCTAGGGAGATGTTGGAATCTCTATCCTTAGAGGTTAAGACCTGGCTTGACAAAGCACTGGCTGCAATGATTTAGTTGGGGTTGGTCCTGCTTTGAGCAGGGGGTTGGACTCAATGACCTCCTGAGGTCCCTTCCAATCCTAATCTTCCATGATCTATCCTGTCAGCCATTCCCAACCTCTGGCAAACAGCAGTCCCTTCCTATCCTGGCTAATACCTATTGATGGACCTAGCCTCCATGGATTTACCTACTTTTTCTTGAGCCCTTTACAGTCTTGGCCTTCACAATATCCTCTGGCAAGGAGTTCCACAAGTTAACTGTGCGTTGTGTGAAGAAATACTTCCTTTTGTTCGTTTTAACCTGCTGCCTATTAATTTCATTTGGTGACCCCTAGTTTTTGTGTTATGAGAAGGAGTAAATAACACTTCCTTATTTACTTTCTCCACACAGTCATCATTTTATAAACCTCTAGCATATCTCCCCTTAGTCGTCTTTTTTCCAAGCTGAAAAGTCCCAGTCTTATTAATCTCTCTGCATGTGGAAACCTTTCCATATCCCTAATCATTTTGTTTCCCTTTTCTGTACCTTTTCCAATTCCAATATATCTTTTTTGAGATGGGGCAACCAAATCTGCATACAGTATTCATGATGTATAAAGAGGCAATACCGTATTTTCTGCCTTATTGAAGAAAATACAGAATCAAAATGGTTAATTTTAAAATGGGAGTTGATTATTTGATAGAGCTTAAGGCTAGAAGGGACCACCAGATAATCTAGTCTTACTTCTGGTGTATCTCAGGTAACTAACATCCCCTTGCAATTGCACATTAAACCCAGCAATTAAAATTAGACCAAAATATTACAGCCCACAGGAGATAACACTATTTTATGTGTCACAGGCAGAGATTGGAAGGATCAAGGTGTACCAGAACCCAGGGCCCCCACAGTAGTAGGGAAATGATGTGATAATCCTGCCAAGTTTCTCATACCCACATTTTGCAGAGGAGGCAAAACCCAGAGTTACTGCCATTTGACCTGGAGTAAGATTCCTTCCTGACCCCACATATGGTTAAATCCTGAGCATGTGAGTACCTGAGTGAGAGAATGCTCAGTGCCACCTCAGAGCCCTGGCACAGTCCATCTCTACCCAGTTTCCCATTTCCAACTATGGCCATCCCTTATGTTTCAGAGAATAGAGATTTAAAACAAAAAATCCAACATGGTACATTGTATGAGAGAGGAGGATCTTTTCCTGACCCATTGCCCATGGCCTGCTGAAACCCTGAAACATGAGGATTTAGGAACATAAGACATAAACTAGAAGTAAGCCCAGAATGCTGAGTCCTCCTCCCTAATATCACAAGCAACCTCAACATATCACACTAATTAATTTGTCCTGCTCACTCTTAACATTAATTCAGTTGTTGCACACTCAGCTCCTGTAGAAGGCTGTTCCAGAATTCACCCCTCTGATGGGTTGAAACCTAATTTCCATTCTGTATGTTATTCATGGCCAGTTTATATCCATTTGTTCTAATGCTATTTATGTTCTTCAGTTTAAATAGCTCTTTGCTTTTCTACTAGTTTTTTATAAACATGTAAACTACTTCAAATTAATGGGCAATCAACTCAAGGTGAAATCTCTAGTGTAGACATACCCTGAAAGGATCAGTTACTGGGAGAAATGTAAATGAATTTTCCTTCAGAAATTTTTGAATATGATTGATCTAAATTTTTAGATGACAAATGTAAGACTATGTCTACACTGACGGCGGCAAAGTTGCTGCCATCAGATCAACATATCTGAATCGACTGAGCGGTCAGTGAAGACCCGCTCAGTCGATCCAGAAGTCGAGTTATTAATCCACCCCTGCAAGTGGTGCAGTGCAGTGAAGACGGCGTGCAGAAAAGAAGCACAGCAGGTGATGGGAGTTACACGAGTTCTTTGCATACTTCGTGTAACTCCCGTTGACTGCCGCCGAATCATGGAGGTAAGTGTAGACCAAGCCTAAGGAACTGTCCCAGATTGAGGTATCAGTAGAGGAGGTTGTGGAACAAATGGATAAATTAAACAGTAATAAGTCACCAGGACCAGATGTTATTCACCCAAGAGTTCTGAACGAATTCGCATATTAAATTGCAGAACTACTAATGCCATTATGTAATCTATCATTTAAATCAACTTCTGTACCAGGTGACTGGAGGATAGCTAATATGACACCAATTTTTAAGAAAGGCTCTGGAGACGATTATAAGCTAGTAACCCTAACTTCAGTAACAGGCAAATTGGTTGAAGTGATAGTAAAGAACAGAATTATCAGACACACAGATGAATATGAGTTATTTGGGAAGAGTCAACATGGCTTTTGTAAAGGGAAATTATGCCTTACCAATCTATTAGAATTCTTTGAGTGGGTCATCCAATAGATATACAGTTTACTTGGACTTTCAGAAAGCCTTTTACAAAGTCTCTCTCCAAAGGCTTTTAAGCGAAGTAAGTAGTCATGGCATAAGAGAGAAGTTTCCCTCGTGGATCAGAAGCTGGTTAAAAGACAGGAAACAAAGAGTAGGAACGATCAGTTTGCAGAATGGAGAGAGGTAAATAGTAGTCTCCCCCAGGATCTGTACTGGGACCAGTATTGTTCAACATATTCCTAAATGATCTGGGCAAAGGGGCTGACAGTGAGGTCGCAAAATTTGCAGACGAGACCAAACTACTCGAGACAGTTAAATCCAAAGCAGACTGCAAAGAGTTACCAAGGGATCTCACAAAAGTGGATGACTGCGTAACAAAATGGCAGATGAAATTCAATGTTAATAAATGCAAAGTAATGGACATTGGAAAACATAATCTACATGTACAAAGTGATGGGGTCTAAATTACTTGTTACCACTCACGAAAAAGATCTTGAAGTTACCTTGGATGTTTCTCTGGAAACATCCACTCAGTGTGCAGCAGCAGTCACAAAAACTAACAGAATGTTAGGAACCATTAGAAAAAGGATAGATAAGACAGAAAATATCATAATGCTACTATATAAATACATGGTATGCCCATTGCTTAAATACTGCGTGCAGTTCTGGTCACTCCATTTTAAAAAAATTATATTAGAATTAGAAAAGGTACAGAGAAGGGCAACAAAAATGATTAAGGGTATGAAACAGCATCCTTATAAGGAGAGATTAAAAAGACTTGGACTTCTCATCTTGGAAAAGAGAGGAATAAGAGGGGATATGAGAGAGGTCTAAAAATCATGATAGGGGAGGAGACAGTGAGGAAGTAAATGTTGTTTACTCCTTCACTCAACACAAGAATCAAGGGGCCACCAAATAAAATTAATAGGCAGTAGGTTTCAAACAAACAAAAGGAAGTACTTCTTTCCACACTCAACTGTGGAACTCATTGCCAGGGGAGGTTGTGAAATCCAAAACTATAATGAGGTTCAAAAAAGAACTAGATACATTCATGAAGGATATGTTCATCAATGCCTTTTAGCTAGGATGGTCAGGGATGCAACCCCATACTCTTCGTATCCCTAGCATCTGATCACCAGAATATGTGAGTGGGCAACAAGGGAAGGATTACTCGATGATTGCTAGTTCTGTTCATTTGCACTGAAGCACCTGGCACTGGTCACTTTTGGAAAGCAGAATACTGGGCTAGATGGATCATTGGTCTGGTCCAGTATGGTAGTTCTTGTATTCTAAATTGTATCATTTGTGTATTTGAAATATTTTGTGGGAAATAATTACTCTTCTCTATATCCCCCCACTCAAGATGACAATGAACTTGAAGCCCAGGAAGTCAGTTTCACTTTTGTTTAGAACTGCAAGTAGTTTCTTACTGTATTTTAAATATTCATGTGCCTGAGTCATGGTAACTGCTTTCTAATTAAGCTTCAACTTATTTTGTATTTCAGGTGTATGAAGATAACGACTACCGGAAGGTTCGATTTGTTGCACGACAGAAGGAGGTAAAACATATTTAATCTAGACTCTTCATGATACGATTTTAATTTTTGGGGGTAATGCTTCTTAAATATTCAGGTTTGTCAAAATAAATATTTTTAATGTCCACAAATTTTTTAATTTGTTATAGTGGAAATGACAGATCTCTTTTGTGCTGTGTTAGAACAAGTTGCTCCTGCAATCTCTTGCTGATGTGTACTTCTTCACTTTGATGCCAGACTGCTTATATACTCCTCTGTTTTACAGCTTTGATCTAAGGGGTTGTTTACACATGAAGCTATTCAGGAACAGCTATTAACCCATTGGGCTAAGATAAAGAGGAACAAGGCACTCTTACTCTGGATTAAGTGTGTCCACTCATGGAGTTATCCAGTATAGCACCAGGTGTAAACAAGCCTTAAATGTGTAATTACAAACCTTTAATCCCTCAGATACTGTTATTTTGGAGAAGTTCCTCTTAAACTTTTCAAAATTTCTATAAACTGAGCACACAATTTTAATTAATAACAATACATTTTATTCCATCTATTCAGTGAAAGTAGGGAAAGGGAAAAAAATTTGATGACAAAGGGGTCTCCATTCTGGCAGACAAAGGTATAGGAAGAGCCAACGACTGGAAGTTGAAGCTAGACAAATTTAGACTAAAAAAATAGGGTGCACATTTATTACAGTAAGAAACCATTTGAACAATTTACAAATGGTTGCTGTTACTGGAAATCTTGATTTAAAGATAGTATTTTTTTTTTAAATAGATGCTTTAGTTCAAACAGGAACTAATTTAGGGAAGTTCTGTGGTGTGTGTTTTATATTGGGAGGGGTCGTTAGGAGGGTGGTCAATCTTGTTGATCACAGTGATTCCTTCTGGATTTATAATCTCTGGAAAAAATGAGAGCGTGAAAAGAATACATGTTTTGGGCAGCCCTACTGCCTTAAATGCATAAGGATTGAAGCTGAAATTAATCATGAAATTAGTTTCCACTGAGAGCAGTCTCAGCCTTATTTCAGCAGATAAAGGTTTTCATTTCACTGTTCCATGGGTACTTGAAACTGGATGATGACCATGGGAAGTGAGTGTTTTTTAGGTTTATAAGTGTGCACTGAAGAAGATTGATGACGTGTGCTTGTGCACTGTTAGATTCCCAAGGAATGGTCCAGTCAGTTTAGGCTCTTATTATATAGACACTTAAGTATGCACTTTAAGTATGTGTGCAAATGTATGCAGGATTGGAGCCTTAGAGTCAGGGTTGAAACAAGAACTTCCATATACAATGTATGGTAATTTAAGGGCTGAGTTAGGGTTCCAACTGACTTCGTAAACTGCACAGGAAAAACAAGGGCTACTGTGGTGCATTAGATTATGTGAGAGTTAGATTGCAGAAGTTCAGTGCACTGTTAGCAATTTGTTGGAAACCAGCAGAACTTTGAAGTCATATAGCTGAAGCTTCTATAGAACAACTTTTCAGATATTATATATTATGGTGGACAGGCTTCATTCAGTCCCATTGTGGCTGTTCAGCTGACAGATGGGAATCAAAGATTATATATACTTGAACACTTTTTATGAAGTTTCTGTAGAACATCTTTTTAAAACTAATATCTCCCCTCCTAGTAATTCAATATCAAAAACAAATTGAGACCATTAAGGCTGCATGGTCAAGCACTAAACATTCATGAAATACTACAGCAAAGAACGCACATGCAACCTTCTTTCTGTTCTATGTGAGATGAATAGTCTTTAATTATATCATCACAAATTTTTCTACAGCCGTAGTTGCATGTGTAAAGTATCTGCAATACTGTGTGTGGTAGAGTCCATAAATCTTATTTATATGAAGAGTACTCAGTACACCTTACATTGACAAAATATTACAGAGAATTGTACAATTGAGAATTGTAGGGAAAATGTTCTGCCAGTATATAGGGCTTTAAAATTAAATTACAGCATTGTCAGGCCTCAGTTCAGCAAAACAGTTAACCTCCTCATGGAGTTACGTTGAACGCCAATAGGACTATTCATTTGTCAAGTACTTAAGTGTTTGCTAGACTACTAGAGTATTGGGTCCTGATCTTGAAAACACAGTAAAATCAACGGGACATGTGTGTGTTTGCAGGTTGGAGCCTTAGTTCATTAATGTATCTTAAAATAAGTACAATGTTACCACAGAGGAGTGAGGTTCTGGAACAACCTTCTAATAGCAGTGGGGGCAAACAACCTAACTAGTTTAAGATGGCTCTTGTTAAGTTAATGAATGGGATTACATGACTGTAGGACTAGACTTGATAACAAAGAAGGTCCCTCTTATGTCGCTACGTGAATACATAGTTAAATATGCAGATTTTTGACAGTTTATGGAAGAGTTACAATTTCTATTTATGTCTACTTGGCTGATTAAAAATATACTGAAATTAGTGTACGAGTATAAATTCTATTAATTATTTATTGCACTATTTAATATTAACAAGTACACCCATTCTCAGAGAAAGCAGTTGTCCTTTCTCAAGAATATTTGAGGATATGTGCCATGAAAAATACGAAATGGTTTCACTGCTATGTAGCAGACATAAGCCTACAGGAGTTGGGTGCCCAGCTCCCATTTCTGCCTTTGAAAATCTCCTCTATAATATCCCCCTGAGAAGCAGTTTGAGAGGTTATAGTTCCAAGACACATCTGCCTTGTGAGATGAAAAAAATCCTTTTCTTTGCTCAGAAAAACAGTAAGACAGACCTTAGAGAAAACTTCTGATCAAAAAGCAACATTAAGAGTATGTTAAGGTCAAACACTCAAGTCATGCTGAAGTTCAGGATACAAGTGCAACATTAACTCTGTCCCCTTCTGCATAGGTCTTATGTTGCAGTTTAAATTAGGTGGTCATGTACTGTTCCTCACATAATAGTTATTAGAACCTCATACACAAGGGTAGCATTTCCTAATAAGTATAGGTATACCAGCATTAATTATTGTCCCAATGGTCCAGTATAAAGCTTCCCTTCCGAAGTAACACTAGATAAAAATTATTTCAGATAGAAGTATAATTTCTTTTTAAGATTGGAAGTGTCCCTTTAAAGGTGATCTGCAAAGGAGAAAATGTTTGTGCTTTTTTCCCCTCATTCTTTATGATGTATGAAGAAGGCCTGATACGTTTTTAAAAAAAATTCTTTTTTTTTATGTTAGAAATTCAGTTCCTGTGTAGATCTAGTGGAACAGGACATCACAAAAGTCAGGAGAGTGACAGCTAAGCGGTTAAGAGGAGAAAGTTTTAAACAGCCTGACTAAAAATCTTTTTTAATAGCTATTTAATTTCAACTAACATTTTGGATAAAGGACTTTTGTTGATATTAAACACCCTTGTCCATTGAGGTATAGTGTTGGAGCTCACAAAAAAGTCCCTCAAACTTTCCTGAATTCCCTTTGATCAGTCTTGACATTCCTAGTATTTTTAAGGGTTAAAAAAAGAAAAGAAAAATAGATTTGAGAGCCTTCTTTATATATCTTAGAGAAGCAAAAATGAGATGCAAGCCTGGTTTTTGAAATAAATCTCAGCAGGATCAAATTTAACTTGCCCAGTCTACCTCTGAATTATGAAAATGGAAACTTAAAAGTTATTTGGGTGAAGGAAGAAATCTGATACCAGTTAAAATAAATCTTTCTTAGCCTACTTATATTACAGTTTTTCTTAAAATCCCTACTTTTGTACAGATATTAAAATATGTAAGTAGCCTCTCTCTTTTTTCTTTTGAATCTTTTAGATAAGTGTGCTATACTGTAATGTTATACAGTTTTTCTTTTATTAAATTCATATTTACCCTTCTGGCATAATCGGCAGAAAACTACTGGAGAAGAACCAAAAACTTCAGAATTAGTCTGTGCCTTTAAAGCCCAGTTTTTCTACATCGCATTTAGTAAGCATGCCTGCTGCACTTTTTAAAAACGGAAGTTGTTTGTGTCTTCAGTGGATTTAATCAATTCCATACAGCAGCACTGTTTTCTGAGACCTTCATATTTAGTACTCTTACAGCATGATTGTATCTGTATGTTCATGGTTATGCATATATCCCCTAGTGCCTTGGCATCTAACTACTGGTACAGTGGATTTTGGAAATTAACTAGTATTGAATAACTCTTTTTGGGGAAAGGACTCTAATCTAGAATATGCTTTGTGTTCTTGAAGCTTGAGATCCCAGAATATCCCAACTAATACTGTGATTATTTTCTGGTGCTGCTGTTTCCACTGAGGAGGTATTTTGCAGCATTTGTCCCTGTTGTTATCTGATAGGTTCAAACAGAAACATGCATGACTGTTCAAAGATTAAAAAATACCAAGATGTTGGTTCAGGAGGGGATTGTTAACCAGGGTAACCCTTTTCCAGCTAGCAGAACTGAAAAGTTTGGGCAGCCTTGGTTAGACTCTTGTCCTGTGATCAGGTGCAGCACAGGGTTTGGAACAGAACCCACTTAGCACATGGGTGGAATGAGTCAATACTGTGGACCTGAGCTGAAAAGGAATGACTGACCAACTGCTGAATAAAGAAGACTGCTTATTTTTTGTGGGGAGCTATGCTTGATATCGCAGCAGCCTTTTTACTGCTAATGTTTTGTGATTGCTGGCTGTAAATATTTAACATTGCATCCTGGTGTATCTGTTTTGATATGGGCAAGTCAAGAGTTGGCTATATTCTTGTACAGCAGGAATGGAGTTAAAGTTTTTTCCATCATGATAAATTTGATAAATTTTAAGGAACCCACTGAGGACCTCCTTGAAGTACAGCACTGTGCTTTCACTTAATTCATAAGTGGCTGGAAGTTCTGGAAATTGGAAATATAGCCCTTGAAGTGCTAAACTGCAGGGTAGATCTCTCTTTTTCCCCAAAATTTTAAGGCAACATGGTGGCTGACTGAATGTTTCAGAATTACTGATAACCATATTTTTAAATATGAAGTAGTTGAATGGCTCACTTAATCTAGATTTTTAGATAGAATATGACATATAAATGCTAATAAATCTTTGTGCCTCTAGGTTTATTGAAGTAATAAATTGAAAATACAGGGAAAGGAAAAGGGGTTTAGTAATCAGATCAAGTAACATCAAGTAACATCCATGAATTCAAATCACCTATGTGAACAAGTAACTAACTTAATCATTCACTGCAATCTGTAATACTGCAAGATAATTCATTGTACCTCTTAATTGAAAACAAGATAAGGACTTGTAAAAACACTACTTACCTTTTGAAACCTATTAGAATGCTTTTAAACCTCCATTTTTCCCCTGTTCAATTAGAAAGATAAATCTGATTTCTCTCAAACAATTGCACATCTAATTGATCATAAATGTCAACTCCTAATAATTGATCAAAAGTTAAGAGCCTTCTGCAGATTCTTTAGTGCTAAGATATTTTTTATTTTAAGGCTGGGTAGTCTGAACACTAGAATATCTCTTGAAAGTTGTTTAGGCATGAAAGGCTTACTATTGAATCGTCTAAAACAGGCAAAGGCATTGTTATATTTTATAACTATGCATTTTTAGCTGTAGTTTTCAGCCAGCATTTTCAAAAATAGCCTAAGTTTTGGCTTCTGAATCAATATTTAGGTATTTAGTGGCCTGATTTTCAGTGGGAGCTGCTGAATGCTTAGCACTTTGAAAATCAGGCCACTTAAGCAGATACTTAAGTCCAGGCCTCTTCTGAGAAATATATATTTAAATACTTTGCTGAATCAGGGCTTTATTTATATGCTTAAATATGGATTTAGAAGCCTAAGTGTAGACTACTGTTTTTTAAAATCTTGGGCTTTCGGTCCAAACTATTTAACAGTTTCTTAGGAAGATACAATATCACCAGGGCCCAAGCATAATTTTTTTGGGCCCAGTACAAACTTGTAACAAGGGCGTCCTCCCATACACATACCACAATCCCTCATCCCATACATACAATCTTATGAGCCATAAAAAAATTTTTCCTTATGTTAATGGGGGTTGCAGCCTGGGCCAGGCCCCCCAGGGCCTGTATGCCCTGGTAAAGTGTACCCTTTTTCCCCCCCCCAGGTGAAGGCCTTGAATATCACCCAAAGGCTGGGCAACAGTCTCTGAAAAAATGACCAATTGTCAATACAAACTAAAAATGTATTTTGTAGCAAAACAATAACTGTCAAACCCAAAGAGTCCAGAGATAGTGATTGTCACACTTCAGGTCCACTGCACCTATATTCCCCTTCCCCGTCCAACAAAGTTTCCAGTTCCCCAGCCATTAACTCTCTTGGGTGGAGACAAATGTTCTACTCCCTTCTGACTGGAGTATTTCCAGGCAGAACAGGTTCCCTGCCTTCACTGTGTTATTCCTAGTAAAAGACAGTCTGCCTATGCAGATTTGCTTGCTTCTCTCTTCAGATGATACTCAGTATAATTGCCTCAGTTATAAATTACCTTACTGACCTTTTTAAGCAAGCATATTTTATTCTATGGTAAAAGCAATACAGAGAAAGCATAACACTTGCTAATAAGCTTACCAGAGACCATCCCAGCTGCAACATGGGCTCTGATAGGAGCAATCCTTCAACACTGGCTTTAAATTAATGAAATCCTTTGATCTGAACAAGAATAACCCATGACTCTGAGAGTCACTCATTTATCCAGGTTGGCTCTTTGAAGAGAAAGTTAATAGGTTATTAGCCAGATAATGGGTTCCTGCTCAAAGTACAGCTGCAGTAGGATGGATTTGCGGTGGGTCATTTGCATTCCACCTCTCTTACCTTCCAAGTGTTTCCTAGGAAATGCACTTTACAAAATCCTTTGGAAGTGTCTACTATCTCCCAGAAATTGCATTAATCCTGTCTTCCCACTAAAGAAGTTCTGCACAATTCCACAATAGTACTCAAGCCTTTGCATTTTCAGTAAAATGGACTGATAAAATATTTAAATTTAAATTCAGTAAGTTTTATTCAGAAAGTTGCAGGATATTGTGACATCTGTCACACTGATTAAACAACCCACTATGTATACTAGCTTCAAGTTGCCCAAGAGTACTGCTAGTGTAACGTAGGCCACTGCTGCTCCTGAGAAAGCACGTGTGAGAGAACATAAGCTATATTACATTAGGTTCTGCCTCTGGAACACACAAGCCCTGGAAGTGGTGCTAGCTGGTCCAGTGGGGGATGGGGGAAGCAGCCATCCCTGCTCTGCTGATGCTTTAAAGGAGGAAAAGAGATTGAGGTCCGTTTCAAATTGAACTCTGCATTTCCCAGCTTCTGAGTGGCTGGTTGGTTTCTCAGTCTGAATGCTGTAAATTAATTGGTACACATAAGTCACGCAGTAAGCATAAGAGACGATTAATTAATGCAATTTAACTAAGAAAAGGGGAAAAAATTGAAACCTCCTACAAGGGCAAGTATCACTGAGATCAATTGCTTTACTTGTCCATATTTGTCAGTTTAAATTAGAGTAAATGTCTTCCATAACAATACACTAACCTAACTCATGGTCCATGCCAAAGAATATTAAAATTGCAAAGTGAGGAACTCCACTGGTAGAAAATACTGATGTCAAGATAACATTGTAACCTTAATTTTCCCCACCAGTGCATGTGCATGATGTTACTGTCCTTAATTACTTAATAGCTTATTCTTTTTCCATAGGCTCCGAAATTCACTTTCTGTGCATGTTGAAAAGTACCTGAGCCATAATTGTGTAGTGAACGAGGCAGAGATTCCTATGGCAAAGGAAATTGTTAGGCATTGACTAGGTCTTGGGAGAGAAGGGTTCTGTTCCTGCCTTTACATTGGCTATGCTTCAGAGCCACATCTCCTGTTGCCCTTTGCATGGAAGGAGACAGGACTTCTTCCATGCCCACTTTCACAAGCCCTCACATGTTAAATGAAGTTCTATCCAGCTTATGCACACATGCACAAAACTAATGGGATTCAGAGACACTGGCTCAGCAGAGATTTTGTATTTTATGATTATTTGATCATTTTAAAGTTCCATGTTTTAAAATGCAATCATTAATTTTTGCAGGTATATTATATTTGTGGGCAAATAGCTAAAATGTGGCTTGAGGCCATGCTAAAATTTGGTTCAAAATGGAAATTATTGATTAACTTCTTTAGCTGTCAAAAATTCAGTCTGGATAATTGATTTGATTAGGTACATGAATTTTCCAATCTTACATTAAAGAAATTAAATCCTGGGTGGAAGAGAGAAGTTGGGGGCAGGGAATCTGTCATGTTGCCTTATGCGAGAACTGTAAAATAATGACTTTTAGCTCTTCAGGATTCTCCTGCTACATTTGTCTCCTTATGCTTCTATTCTCCATGAGTATCTGCATTTTGCAAAACCAATTAAATTGCATGTTTTGCATTATACTTGCAAAGATGCATGTACAGCAAATACTGCCTTTTTGGATTGATGCTACAAAATATTTTATACTCTTTTGTGTATATAAAACTGATTTAAAAAAAAAACAAAAAAAAAACCACCTGGCATTTCTAGTAAAGTAGAGGCTGGGATCACACAGGCATGTATAAACTAAAGTTATCTTTTTGGGAAAAATGGTATGTTAGGCTCTGTCCAAATTTTAAAGGGAAAACTGTGTGTATGGTCTTGGTTGACAAGTACGGGTCAATTTAAACTGCTACTGTAACTTTAAGTGTTCTCCTTAATATTTTTAAATTAATTCAATAAGCTGTACTTTAAGAGCTGCAGTGTTCAGCATTTACAGATATTCTCCAAATATCTTCTCTACACTTTCTCCACTTTGGTCCATGTGATCAAAATTAAAGCCTGTTTGCTGTCCAGGAAATGGTGTGTGTATAAATATGAATTATTTATGCTGAATTCAACACTTGCTCATTTGAACTTATTAAAGTCATTGGATGTTCTGTTCAGATTTGAGGGCTGAATTTGTTCACTGGTACATCAGCAAAGTTTGCACTGTAATTAGACGTGTGTGTAGGTTAAAAAAAAAAACAGTAAGTGGGCTGAGCCTTTGAAGAGAATACACAGTGGATTTGGGAAATCCTGGACAGATAGGTTTGTGACAACCATATTTTAATGTAGTTGAGTAGATCTAAAGTTTTTTTTTTATCTGTTTGCTTCAAGTTGAGGTAATTCTTATTTTAAATGTTTATGAGCCATTTGTAAAACAGGAGGTTTCTGTTTCAAATATATTAATTTTGTTAAAAGGGTTTCTGTGCGCTTGAGTGTTCACTGTATTAAAAAGCCCCAATCTTTTCCCGAACATGAAGGAGTTCAAACTGCTACAAGTCTCCTAAAGCTAGGAAATTTACCCATAGTTTGGTAGAAATTAGATAAGCTTTGATTGATATTTAATATGTGGTTTGTTGTTCCCTTAAACAATCACAATATTTAATAATGCTTCTTTAAACATTATGATGCGGAACTTTGTTTCTGTGAGGACTAAGATGGTGATCTTTTGATTTGTGCCTTCGTGTGCTGAACCTTAGGAAAAATCTTTTCTCTTGTTCTGATATTGCAGGTGAATGAGACCTTTGCAATTGACTTAATTGCTGAGGAGCCAGTGAGTGAAGTTGAAAACCGAGTGATATCATGTGATGGTGGTGGTGGAGCTCTGGGACATCCTAAAGTGTACATAAATTTGGTAACAGGACTTTAACCTCCTTTTTTGCTGTCCAGTGTCACATATAGTATATTTTATTTACTAATTTATTTATGGTAGGTAAAATCACCCTCTCTTTTGAAGTATCGGCTTAGTGAGTTTTAAAGGCAAAGGTGACTTTCACTTTTATTATTTTTATGACAACATACAAGATGAAGGTTTTGTGCTCAGAAGAGTTTACAGTCTTAAATGACTCAATGTGAGCCTGATCCCAAATCCACTGAAATTCTTTCTATTAACTTCAATAGGTTTTGGATTAGGCCGCTAAGAGATAGTGGGAGGAGGGGGTGCAGGGGAAGGAATGTCATGCCCAAGCAAAGGCTTAAAGCTAGGGAGAGAGAAGCTAGGAACAATTAATGCCTTACAAATAAAAAGTAGGAACTTAATTGAGACTTTTCTGTCCTGAATATCTATGTTGATTCATAGTATTCTCTCCACTTTTCCAATTAAGACTATTCTTAGGTATGCTTCAATTTTTAAAAAAATTCTGTCAATTTAAGTGCTTCTGTAAAATGCTGGTTTGACAGTTCTGAAGACAAAAGTTCTTTATATATCCAAAGAGCAGGTGCAGTGCAAATTTCCCCTCACTATCTTGCTATTCATAAGTACTGACGTTTTCCAGGGTGTTGCTCTGCCAATGCATGTCATTTTAGAGGAACCATCTTTAAGTGTATGCGGATGTGATTATTGGTGGCCAGGTTTAAAATCTTCATTGCATATGCCCGCTTGGCCTCTGGCTAAGATGACCACCAAGAACTCTTCTGTCTTTAATTACTGGTTTTCTTTGGTGTCAACATTGTTATGATTTTTCCCAACATGGAAAACCCTATATGTTTTATGAAGAAAATACATGCTATGATTCATTTTATAAGCATATTTATTACTCAGACATGAAAAAGACTCAGTTACTTTCTAAAATGGGAAAGCTTGAGATTCTGTAAATGAAATTAATTAATGGACTCCCCAGTCTCTAAACAATTGAGGCATATCTCTCTCAGATCTGGTGTGAAAAATGGAGATGCTTTTACCCACTACATTGCTGTTTTAATTCCCAGGCCATTGTGTAGCTTTGAACAAATTAATGCAAGTATGCTGAAAATTTACTCAGTGGATGTGGAGTTGACTGGACAGAAGTATAGATAACTTAATTTGCAGTTCTTAATTAAATTCTCTTCTCTTCTGTGACTTAATTTTCACAATTTCTCACTGTTTATTTCAGTTCAGTGCAACAAATCGCCTTTGTAAATATAGATTTGGTTAGTAACTTGTATCTTCAGTTGTAATGGTGGAAGAGAAGAAAGAGGAAGAACTTGGATTTATGTTTCATCACGCCTAGTCTGTTTTTTCCTGTTCTTAGCTCAACCTGTGATGTTTTTGTTTGGGCTCAGCCATGTGTTAACTAATAGAAAGATCCCATAGCTTCTTTGAACAGCTTTTTGATTTTCAAGTCAGATTTTCACTGAGATGGCAACATTGATATCATCAGTCTGCATTCTGTCAAGTAACTGGAAACCTATTTGTTCTTGTGACCTTCCCGGCCTTATTGAGAGCGTCTTGTGTTTTGATCAAGCTTCAATGCAAAGCTTCAAAGTTCTCGTTTTCACTTTGCTATATGCAGAAAACAAAAATAAAGACCTAATATTTTTCTTAGCATTGTTGGATGGCATCATCAGCAATGCAGACCTGGTATCTGTGACTTCCGTTTCAGCACTAAGCAGGAATGGTATGTCATGTCCACTGCTTTCCCCACATCCACAGAGCTAGTCATCTCATCATAGAAGGCAATCAGGTTCGTCAGGCATGGTGAATCCATACTGACTATTCCTGATAACCTTCTTTTCCAAGTGCCTCAGAATAGATTCCTTGAGGACTTGCTCCATGATTTTTCTAGAGACTGAGGTGAGGCTGACCAGTCTGTCGTTCCCCGGATCCTCTTTTCCTTTTTGAAGGTGGGCACTATATTTGCCTTTTTCCAATCATCCGGGACCTCCCACATTTGCCACGAGTTTTCAAAGATAATAGCCAATGGCTCTGTCTTTTTATACTAACTAGCAATTTAAAAAAAAAGTGATTGATGCACTTTGCCTTGGATATTTCCTCCAGATGGATTTAACTGTCAAGTCCACTATGAGCTATTTCAAGTGAAGAAACAGAAAAAATACAGAAACTAAAAGAATTAATGACATTAATGCAAGTTGGCTGGTTAAATAGGAAAAAACAAAGTTAATAGCTATAACCGTCCCTACAGGGAAAAAGTTTTAGATACAGTCTCCAACAGTATTCTTATCACCAAGTTAAAGAATTCTGGGTTGGATGAATGGACTATAAGATGGATAGAAAGCTGGCTAGATCATCAGACTCAGCAGGTAGTGATCAGCATCTCAATGTCCTTTTGGCAGGTGGTAACAAGCGGAGTGCCCCAGAGATTGGTGCTGGGGCCAGTTTTGTTCAACATCTTCATTAATGAAGTGGAGGATGGGATGGATTTCATCCTCAGCAAGTTTGCAGATGACACTAAACTGGGGGGAATGGTAGATACTCTGGAGGGTAGGAATAGGATACAGAGAGAGCTAGACAAATTGGAGGATTAGGCCAAAAGAAATCTGATGAGGTTCAACAAGGACAAGTGCAGAGTCCTGCGCTCTAGGACAGAAGAATCCTTTGCACTGCTACAGACTGGACCGGCTGGCTAGGCAGCAGTTCTGCAGAAAAGGACCTGGGGGGTTACAGTGGATAAGAAACTGGATATGAGTCAATAGTGTGCTCTTATTGCCAAGAAGGCTAATGACATATTGGGCTGCATTTGTAGAAGCATTGCCAGCAGATCGAGGGAAGTGCTTATTCCCCCCCTATTTGGCACTGCTGAAGCCACATTTGGAGTAGCGGGTCCAGTTTTGGGTCCCCACTACAGAAAGATTGTGGACAAATTGGAGAGAGTCCAGTGGAGGTCAAGAAAAAATTTTAGGGGTCTGGAGCACAAGACTTATGAGGAGAGGCTGAAGGAACTAGGCTTGTTTAGTCTGCAGAAAAGAAGAATGAGGGGGGATTTGGTAGCAGCCTTTAACTACCTGAGAGGGATTCCAGCGAGGATGGAACTAGGTTGTTCTCATTGGTAGTAGATGATAGAACTAGGAGCAATGGGCTCAAGTTGCGGCAGGGGAGGTCTAGGTTGGATATTAGGAAAAAGTTTTTCACTAGAAGGGTGATGAAGCACTATAATGGGTTACCTAGGGAGGTGGTGGAATCTCCATCCTTTGAGGTTTTTAATGCCTGGCTGGACAGCCCTGGCTGAGAAGATTTAGTTAGGGTTGGTCCTGCTTTGAGCAGAAGGTTGGATTAGATGACTTCCTGAGGTCCCTTCCAACCCTAATCTTTTATGATTCTAAGGTTGGAAGGAGGGTGAGAATGGCATCAAAATGTCTTGCTGGCAAAATCAAATTTTGTGTTCTGTGTTCTGAATTCAGTAAACGAAGTAATTCTCTGGCACCTTTGATCTTAAATCCCTCCACCCCCAAAGAAACTAGTTTTCTGCATTTTCAGATGAGCATAAATACTTTCTGTATTTGTATTTAATAAATCCTGGCAGTATTTGGCTAGACTTTCCACAGTATCTGATTCTTCCAAAGTTCCCCTTCAGGATGCCCCTCAGAATTCAGCCTCTGAACTTCCCTTCACTTTGTCAGCTATGCTATGGGACTGTGCTATTGTCCAAGCTTCCAGTGTATACATGACTTAAGAAAGTTAGACTACTATTTTGTATCATCAACATAATTGTTTAAGTTTCAGTCAGAGACACTTTGTGCAAACCCAGTAAAGTTTCTTTTTGACATAACTTTGCAATTTGTGAGATTGCACAGTTGTCAGTGGGTCCAATTTGGCTTCAGAAACCTTTATTACTGTTGATGTGGTGGAATAAATAACAGGTTGATTTTTAGATCCCACTTTGAGCTTATAGAGCTGCCTTTTTTAAAAAAAAAAAGAGGGGAGAAATAACTTGTAAACTGAGCATGATGTGGAAGTCAAACATGGCCTTCTCAATGCCATGCTCATTTTTCAGTGTAGATATGAGTTGAAATATGTAAAGTTAACTATATTTGAATCAGGATATTAGTTATTTTAGGAGGAGGATTGGTAAATATACAGGTAACTTAGAGAAGTACAATTTTTAAAATTTGCAATAGTAAAATAAAATTATTTGGCAAGTCTTATATTTTTATTATATTTTCATTTTACAGGATAAAGAAACAAAAACTGGAACATGTGGTTACTGTGGACTTCAGTTTAAACAGAAACATCATCACTGAAGATCATCTCTTCATGCCCTGCAGAATTCCATCAGGATTTCAGTGTTAAAATATTAAAAATAAATAAAATTTAATAGCTGGAAGTGAGAGCCTTTATATTTGTTTTAAAAAATAATCTTGTAAGAATGGAGTTTCCGTAGCTTAACATTTGAAAAACTAAGGGCTTTTCTACATGGTGAGGTTATCTGCCCTGCAAGGGTTAAGGGGTGCTTTTTATAGCACATTAACAAGTTTCATATTAATTGGTTCATGTAGACCCTGCTGATGCATACTAAAGTTTCCCTAGTGCTCTTTAATGTAGTGATCAGTGCTATGTTAAAGCACACTGCAGAACTTTTAGTGTGCACCAACAGAGTCTATGTCAGGGTAATCAATAAGCGGATTGCAAGCCAAATCTAAACCATCAGATGCTTTTGAATAGACTCTGTTCAAAATCTTTTTATTTACTTATTATCATTGTTTTTTAATTATTTTCTCTGGAGTCTTGACCTTGACTATACCTTGACCAAGAAATTCAGACCTGGAATAAAAAGAATTGATGACCCCTTGTACATGGACAAATTAATGCAAAACACATTAGTATACTTTAGAAATTACACCCCCATAATGCGCATTATCCTATTGTTTAGATGGCCTTAAGTGTGTTTGAAAAATTAATGATTAAAAGAAGTTTTGAGGTAGAAGTTCTAATCTAGAACGAATTCATAGAATCAACGTGGTTCCAGGTTATGCTTCTGTTGTCTGGGATGCCTGTTAGTTTCAAGTCCAAGACATTTTACTGATATTGAAATCAAATGGAAATCAGATACTCTTTCCCGTGTGATAGGTTAAATATATATAACTTCTTTTCCAGGCTGAATTAGACGTGAGTTTCTAGATTAGAAGATATGTGGTTTGGTAATTCTAGGTATTTGTCTCTTGGCTTCATTGCTACTCCTGTTCACAGACTGGTCACAGTGTGCCGGTTGTCAGCTGATATAAATAACTAAATTGAAGTCCATTTGTTCTTTTGTTGTGTGGGATAGAGATTTCTCATTTTCAAAGCTGGAAGTTAATATGGCTGACTTGAGCTGGATGTAGTAGTTGGCTATATTTCTCAGCTTTCTTACATGAAAACAGTACAAATTTCTAAAATACAGTGAAAAATTTTAATCGCACTTAAATTCCCGTCATAAATACCAAAAACAAACTTTCAAAGTTTTTCATAAAAGTTTATGGTGCTGATAACCAGCAAATCTTGGTCACTTTCTAGCTTAACTTCTGAGAAGACATTTAGGGCTTGGTTCTCCATTATCCTCCATCATGTATAGTCATTTACAGGAAGATGAAGTAGATACAAAATGCTATCAGATAAAATTAGTGGGATTTTACACCCACTTAGCACTGGTGCAAATTGCTATATTTGGTGCAGTATAATGGATAACCAGGCCATCTAAATTTTTCTAGTTTCAGCATGGACTAAATTAAAAAAGTAGAACTTTGATCACCACTTTATCCTGTCATATATGTACAACTGGAAGTAGCATAATTTTGTGTTTTCCTTCATCATTTTGAGTGGAAAGAGTGAAACTTCCAAATATTTTTTCTCCGCCTGTACACTTAAAATAGTTTGCAGGTATAACTTATTTTATTAAGCATTTCTGAAATGCCCAACAGTATTGTAATACCTGAGAATAACCTTTCAAGCTTGATCCACAGCAGGGGAGAAATTAGAAGTAGATTAACTATGATAGAGAACTCCCATGTATTTGGTGGAAAGAGAGACTTGAATTTTGTGGTACCAGACTGGAAATTAAGTTTAAAAAAAAAAAAAAAGCAGACTTTTACTGAATTGAATACAAAGTGAATAGTACAATTGATACTTTAACCCTGTTTATTTTGATATTTAATTCACTTTAGGCTGTCCCTGTACTGTGTTTTTGATATAAATATTTCTGGACTGCCTACACATCCACATTGTAGAAGTTGTAGGATTTGGCAGCTGGGGATTTTGGCACATGGAGAGGCTTGGGACCCAATCCTATTTTGTACATACTGGAACATACTGGCTTTATATGAAATAATTTAAATGTCAAGAGCTGTCTTCAGGCTTCTGATCTTATTTTAAAGATTTTGATTATGAAGCACAATTCTGCAGCAAGCAATAGCTTTGCAGTAACTTCTGTGGTTGCAGGATTGTGGCATATACAATGTCTTGTGTATAATGTGGACATACAGATCAATTATTGTATTATATGCCCAGTAGCTACACAGAAGGGTACTAAAACATAATTCTTTAAGGATTTTTGACAAACATTTGACCGCCAGTGAAAAATGGAATTATGTGGTGCCGAACTGATTTTTATTGTATATGTTCGGGGCAAGTTTTTTTCCATTGGCTGTTACCAGATTTGCCCATCACTTTGAGGTATGCTCATTTATTAGGGTTACTCTTCTGGAGGAGGGTGTGTGTCTATTAATGTGTTGCTTGTGTTACCTGTGTGTTCATATGGCTACAAGTCCCCTCCTAATGGAGCTATCCTGCAGGACCTAAGAGTTTCAGGGCTGGGTTCCTCCAGCCCCAGATTCAAATAAACCCCCCACAAATACACACAACCATTCCAGATTAACTGAGTGCATCTGAGTGGACTGTGCTATCAACACTCTCAGCTGACCCCTTATGTCCCTGAACGCAGCAGGCTGAGTGTCACAGCGCTTTCAGCTGCCATCCTTATGTGCCCCTTGTACCACACCAGAATGGAGCACACTTATGAGCAGGCTGGATCAAACAGAACTTTCAGCTGTCACCCTTCTGTGTCCCTGGACTCTGAAAGCTAGGCAGAGCAGCACTTCTCAGCTGCCCTCTTAATATGCCTCTTTGCAACATACCAGAATAGAGCACACTTCTGAGCAGGCTGGGTCAAACAGCACTTTCAGCTGCCACCCTTATATACCCCTGGACTCGATAAGTTAGGCAGAACAAGACTTCTCAGCTGCCTCCCACCTTGCTACAATTGGTCTAGCAGTAACCCCCTTGATAAGCAAACCCCATCGGATTTTGGGCATTCCAGGGATCTTTGGCTTAGATAAAAGGAGCGTTGTTTCAGAGCAAGGTAGGGAAGCCAAGAACACACAGGAGTAAATGCATTTGGAGAGAGAGAGAAACTGGCAACCAGCTTGATTATAATAGTTAGTTTATTGCCAGGTATATAAAACTTATGATACTAATAGTGATGCCATGCAAGGAGGGAAAAACAATCAAACGTTTACAATACAACAAAATTACAGTAGGGGTATTGGAGAAGGCTAGCCCAGGTTTGATTACAAAAGTAGAAAGTTATACCTGGATTAAAGAGAGAGAATTGGGAAAAGATTGGGGGCGGGGAGGAATCTCGCCACTCCTTGCAGCTCAGATGTTCCCAGGAGACAGGCTGTTCAGCTTAGGGTCAGGAGCGCTTGAGAGAGAGGCAAAGCCCACAACAGGATCAGTCAGGAAATGAGGAAGCATGCAGCATTTTGGATCCACGCATCGGAACTGGGGTTTGAACTTGGGTAGTGTTTTTTTGTAGAACCAGGTTTATTTTTGGGTAAACAATGTCTCAATGAAGTACCCCAGGGTGGTTTTCTTTATGCGGGATAATAGAAGCTGATCACGCCCAGCTATGGTCAATGTTCTTTGAGGGAGCTCACAATGCAACCAGGCAGATTCAGTGTTTTGCATATCAATACTAGACTGGTCTGATAACTGCGGAGCTGGATGGGTGTAGGTATGAGTTCATTTACATCAAGAGCGGAGATCTCCCATCATGCAGTGCGTCCCTGCTTTGCCAATCTCAGAGTTCAGTGCGGTCCCTGCTTTGGATTTTGATTCTCCATTCTTCATGCTAATTATTGTTCCATCTTCCATGTAGATAAGACTTCTGTTCTCCATTCAATGTGCTAATTGAGATGCCTCTTTTTACATCTTCTATGTAGATGAGGCATGTAGAGTTGTCTTAATCCTATCACCCTTGTTTGGAGGGTTTCTGGTTCAAGCAGAGGCTGGGTGGGGGGAATTCAGGTGAGCCAGAGAGAGAGATGTGGTTTTTCGCCATGGTTCCCCAAGAACACAGAGCTACCAGGTAACATGGTCCTGACCATTGCAAGGAATTGGTTTATGCCCTGAAACATGAGATTAGACTACCTTTATTAGTCTCTTAGAATACATAGCCATACATTTTAATGTTAATATTCTTCTGTCAAATCTGGCTTCAGTGACAGCAAATTCTATATTTTGATGACATACTGTGTAAAACAGCATTTTTCTGTCATTGGTTCATTTGTTACTCTTCATGAAATAATATATGTTTGATTCACAATCTAGGGTTTGGTTAAAATGCCTCCTTAGAACTGTTCACTTTCTTTCCCCTTTTTTTTAAATGTCAGAGGCTTATCAGACATCAGTACCTATTTGTAACCTTTTTTACAAACCAGTATAAAATCATAGGCCTGGTCTACACTGCCAGCAAAATTTGGCAGCAGTCGATGGGAGTTACGCATGCCACACAGAGTAGCTTGTGTAACTCCCGTTGACTTCATAACTTCTGTTTAATGCACCGTCTCCACTGTGCTGCACCTATAGGAAATGCTTACCTGTCGATGCAGCGCTACACTTTTTGGGAAGGTGGTTTTATTAGATTGACTTCCGGATCAATTGAGTGTATCTTCACTGCTGTTTAATCTAACTGGAAAAATGGACCTGACAGTGGCAAATTTGCTGCCATCAGTGTGGACATAGCCATAGAAGATTAGGGTTGGAAGGGAACTCAGGAGGTCATCTAATCCAGCATTTCAAAATAACATGGAATCCTAAGAATCCTAAAAAGAAGAAAAATTGGCCTTTTTGCTATAGGATTGCAGTGGAAGATTGTGTTTAATTGGTTAAAACATAATCCCTAAATCCTTTTCAGTCACTGCTTTCCTGAATAGTCTGTTGTCTCCTCTCCCACCCCCGCCCACCACCGTCCTTTAAGTAAGCTCTACTTTCTTCCTAATTGTGATCTTCCCTTTGGCTTTATTACATGTTTAATTGCACTCAGTTTACCACATGATCTGTGTTAGAAATAACCCAACAGGTTGTCCCTATGGTGGACTGGGGAGACAGAACCCTTTACTGCCTGCTCGTTCCACCTTGACACTGTGAGTGAGCAACAAGGGGGTTACTTTACAATCCTTTTATCTATAACAATTTGTAAATGTATATATTTTCAGCAACTCCCCATAACCCTTATTTGGTTACACTGACACCTATAAAATGAATATTAACAACTACATAATGAATACAATTATACTCGTCCCTGTTTGTTGTTTACAGGATTACCATACAGAGGGCAGGCACATCACCTTAAAACCTATTAATTTTACACTAACATTCTTTGCAGTAAAAGCATACTGGGGGGAGAAAGGAGGATAATGCTTTCTTCCCACCCTGGCCTTGTGCAGGAGTTGTGATAATTATTTGGTTAGCCTTATCCCCTGCGCAGATGGCCAGGAAGGGAGGAAAAGAAGAGAGAGAACAGACTCTAACTAGAATTCATACCAATTGGAAGAAACAAGGGATGCCTGTGCCATGACCCCGTTCCCTGTAATTTAGGCCTGACCATTTGCCCAGTTTTTAACTCTTTACTCTCTGAATGATTTCTTTATTATTTATTTCTAGTACACCTCCAATTTAAGAGCAAGCCTAGGACTTCTGATATCTCAATGTGTCTGTTTAAAAAAAACAAACAAACAAAAAAATTTTTTTGTTCTCCAGTTTTACTGAATATATATCTTTTAAAAAATTTATCATCTTAAAGTGATCTAAAGCAATGGTTTTCAACCAGGGGTTTATCAACTCCTTTAGATATTTACCTCATTTTACAACAAGTTACATAAAAAGCACTAGTGAAGTCAGTACAAACTAAAATTTCCTACAGACATTGACTTGTTTATATGGCTCAATATACTATGCACTGAAATGTAAGTACAATATTTATATTCCAACTGATTTATTTTATAATTATATGGTAAAAATGAGAATCTAAGCAATTTTTCAGTAATAGCGTACTGTGACACTTGTATTTTTGTCTGATTTTGTAAGCAAGTAGTTTTTAAGTGAGGTGAAACTTGGGGGTTTGCAAGACAAATAAGACTCCTGAGGGAGATACCGTAGTCTAAAAAGGTTGAGAGCCACTAATCTAAAGTGACCTCTTAGGGACTACTTGGGGTAATTTTGAAGAGCTTAAGCAGCTGGGTATGTGGCTAGAACTGTTAAAGCCTTGTGTGGAATAAGAAGTCAAATCTTTATTTTCTCATGTAGTTGAGACAGCAAAAAACAAAACAAAACAGCCTTTTATCTATAGAGAAATTACAAATGTGGAGGAGGAAAGATGTTAGGAAATAATAAAGCTCTAAAATGAAGTTACGGTGAAGTGAGCTGGGCAAATAGCGCAAAATCTCTACTATGGATATCCAGTAATTTAAAAATGAACTTGTTTCAGCTTTAACCATGTATGTCCCTTGTGTTAGCTTTCCTCAAATATTTAAGTAACTGAGCTTCCAGGGGCACAAATGAGTGCTGACAGCAAATTTCAAGCTTGCATCTTTTCAGTACTTATGGATAATACATTTTAAAATTGCATGTACCTGCAGTGATTTTATTTGGGATAGAACACAGTTTGACAAAGGATAACACACCAACTCACTGCAACCTGGAAAAGAATTAGAGTGCCTGAAATCTGACATCACCTTTCACAGCTGAGCTACATCTACATGGAATTACTTTGTGAATGTAATTAGAGATAATTTAAACTCTATACCAGATAATAAAAATTTAGCCTAATTTTTCTTGGAGTAATACCTTGGCTGCAGCAAGTAAGGGTTTGGAAGTTCATAAATTTCCCTATTCCCTGTGTAACTGCTACATCTCTCTATAACCTACCACCTCATTCAGGTTCAAAGTTCCACAGGCATTTTCATTTTCCCTTTTTGATTATTATGGAGGAGGTAGTACCCAACCTCAACTTTAAGGTTGCAACCCTGACCCTCAGCCCCAATTTTCACCTTCCTCTGACATCTGCAAATAAAAGCTGACAGGTCTGAAAAATGGCATGGCAGAGCTGGGCCTTAGACTGAACTTCTCTTACAGCATTTTAGTACTGTTCTATCTCTGAGAGTGGGTTAGATTCTTCTACTTCACACATTCTAGAGACTTTTTGCTGTCTCATAATGCAAAAATTACATGGGTACAGATATGCAAGTCAGTGGGCACATAGCATTCCGTTGCATTTAGAATCACCCCAATAGCTATGGGGTTCTGTTCTGGAATGACGTTTCTGGCAAGCCACTGTCAGATTGCCTACATACTACAGTTTTCTCTGGTTTGTCAGCTTAGTACTTCCTGCTCATCATTCATAACAGGTTCATTATTTGGGAAGCTGAATTCCTGAATCGCTTATTAGATGAGCCCATGCTGCTTGTTATGATGGAGGTGTCAGGCTTTCAGCTATACAGGGCATGGGCATAATGAATGACCTGCTACTGCTTCTTTTCTTCATCAGTACACCATTTGGCCTAGATCAGCAACACTGGGCTGGAAGCCAGGAGACAATGCATCCTGGTTGTATCTCTCACTGAATGGCATTAATAATTTTCTTTATTTCACCACCATTAATGAACAAGACCACATATCCCTACCCTTCATGGAGCTAGCTATGAGACTCTGATCTCCCAGATAGGGTAACTGAGGCCCAAAAAGTTAGCATAAGAGTAGAGTTCTTTTTCCAGCTGTAACATAGCAAACCCAAGTTTCATCCACTTAGCCAAACATTTAGATTTAATATATTCTTTCTGAGAGGCTGTGTGACTGTTAGTTGCAGAATGAGGCTGCTTCTACATACTCACATTTACAAAACATTTGAGACCTACAGCTAGAGTATTATGTGAATGTAAATCATAAAAAATAGGACCTGATTTTTAGAAGCAGTGATCACTCACCACTCCCAGTGAATACTATGATATCTGTGGGTGCTCAGCACCTCTGAAATATTAGGCCCTTGATGTTTCAAGCTGAGTGAGCACCTGATACTGAAATCAATAGCTCACCATAGTATCTCAGAGTAACAGTGTGACACGAGAGCCTAAATCCCATTGACTTTTTCTGAGATGCTACAATTCTTCATGCCTAAGTCTAAGGGAAATGGGATTTAGGCTCCTAAATCAAGCACTTGTGAAACAGTTCTCCTGTATTGCAATGCACATGCATATAATTAAGGTTGCATAGGCCACATAATTAATCTCAGAAAAATATACAGTCAGTATGAAAAAAATTCTGTTTGTGCCCCTCCTGAACATCAGAGGATCAGTTCCCAAAGTGAGCTTAAAAACATGAGAAATGGGGGAAAACGCAGAATTAATTTTACTTTCCTCAGAATATAACCATACACCTTTCACTCTAGTCTCATAGGGATGTAGCGAAGCAAACGTCAAAATGCCTACCTCCCCTCCCCCCAAAAAATCTGCCATTTTTACTGTAACCACTGGAATTTCAAATCATAGTCACACAGTCCAGTGAGGCCTTCAGTGTGATCCTTGTAGCAACACTAATCAGGAAAGTAAGTGCTGCAGGTCAGAGATCTCATCTGAGACACTGAGCTGCCTCTCTTCCTTGCTTCCAGCTGTATGAGTCCAATGAAAGAGGCTGAGAGTATGTTAGAGGATTTTGTTGAGTCTTTTTCCTGAAGGCAAATATTCCCACTTCCAAAAGAATGATGAAGCAAGTTGTTGGCAGCTCAAATGGGGTGGAGTTAAGGGCATGTGGTTGTGTATTAACTCTGTTTTCCGAGCGTTTTAATGCTCTTGCTTTTACTGTAAGTCTAATACTCTTAGAAGAGACATATCAGGGAGCTTTAATTCCACATTTCCTGGCTTTCCATTTCTTGAGGTTTGGGGATTGAAATGTACCTTCATCAAGAACACAAGCATCACAGAGCAGTGTTGTATGCTTGTAACCTTAACTATTAAAGAAATTGTTGCATGTGAATAAGTTATGTTCACCCTCTCTGGGAATAGAACCAATCACAATCAATTAACAGAACTCAAATTTAAAAATCAAGACTTACCAAAGCAAATTGTTCACAATCACCTTAAAATAACTAAACCCCAAAAAGTTATTGAGGAAATCCTAATAATGAATACAGCCAAGATGATGATGATGATTTTTTACATTCTATGAGCAGAAAGAGGATTGAGGCCAAAGTTTTGCTGAGCACCTACTCCTCAGTGAAGTAATTGATTTCTATTTAAAATCCTAACTCTAACTTTGTGAAGTTTAAGTTCAGAAGTGTATCTTGAACAGAGAGAGAAATACCAAGGGCTCATAGTTAGGTTAGTTCAATGGTCCCATTCCAACTGCTTTAGCTCTACATTCTGTTCCTTTCAGTGTAATTGGTATGTTGGAGGAAGCTGGAGAGGCTGTGGCTGGAACATTCTTTCTACCATCAGTTTAGAACAGTACTTAGGCTGGCAGGTAAGCTGCATTTATGGCTGTTTTATGTTGCTGTAGAGGTGCAGAGCAGCTGGAGTCTACTGGTAAATTCTGAATATGTCTTTTGTAACAATAAAAGCTATTTTAACAGGTGCCTTTCTTAAATCTATACATGTAATGTGTGATGGATTTAGTTTGCTAAAATGAAGTGGGGCAACCTTTACTTAAAGTCAGCTGCCATTAGATTAGGTTTCTGGATGACAAACCAAAGTTCACCGCAATAACCAATCCACCATTTTACCACTGAGCAATTCCACCTGATTTCCTGGAGCTCTCAAATTTTGGGAATAATACTGATTTTAATTTTCTGGACCAATATTATGGAGAGGTGGTCACGTTTTTTGGATGGTATGAGTATATCAGGCATGTTACTTGGTATCATTAACTAGTACATAGCATATACATACGTTGCAGTTCCTGTAACTTTTCTCTGTATCCTCCTCTTCCAGGTACAGTCTGAGTGTCTGCACTGAGGACAGGGGCTGGACAAGGGAAACCCTCAGACCAATACTTAGATTATCTTGAGACCCTGAATTTCCACTTTGTGGTCAGTCTAATTCCCAAAGGCAATCTTTGTTTTCAATTAAAGACGAATTAATCACTGCACTAAGATGAGTGTTGCCTAGTTGCAAGTGATTGAGATCTAGTTATATTTATGTGCATACAGAATATCATCCCAAACAGTCATACATCTTTTCAGTGCTTTAAAGCGACCAAATTCCTGAAGCTGAACATAATTATGAGCAAAACTGATCAGGATGAAAAAAATTAAATAAAACAATATAGATAATATTTGGGTGGTGTGTGTGTATATGAAAATGTCATCTCAATAAATTTTGCTCATAGTTGTTTTATTGCTGCCCTCCATCTTTTACTAGACGCCCCATGCCCCACACTTCTGGGATCACAAAAGGCGACTTTGTCCATTGAAATAAATAATTAATTCTGGTTAAGAACAGAAGTGAAAGCAACAATAAAAAAGTGATGTGTATAATTGGGTATTTTTTGATTAAGCTTGAAAAAATGATGAAAGTAGAAATTTTCCCGAAAAAATATTTAGTCAGAAAGTAATTTTGTCAAGTTTTTTTTTTAAGATAATGTTTTTACCAGCTCTAGTAGCATACCTTCCTGAACTAACAACATCTAGGGTTGACTCGTCAAGGTGGCTGCTACTTTCCATTTAATTATTTGAGAATTAGTCTTTACAGTGAAAATTATGCCTTTTATACAATATAATTAAGAACTATTGATGATTTTCAGTTCAGTCTTTTTGGAACAGCACAAGTTATTTTCCAAAAAAAATTGTGAACCAAAAATCCACGCATGACACCCTGCACATTTTTCAATGAAAGGGGGGCTGTATCTGGCTTTCCTGTCCTGAAACTGAATCCACCTTGTTAGTGGTATAGCATTTTGAATTTGCTGATTCCCAAAGTAGTTATCAAGATTAAAAAAAAGATCAAATAAGTTTTGTGCTTTCTTCTTTCAATATGGCAACTAAACGTCTTTTTCGACTGTCAGATCCTCAAATCAGAATATTCTGTTCTCTAATAGTTACTTGGTAGACAGTATGTACTGGTAAGTTTCCAATTTTATCTCCATTAAATCCAGTTTTTTTCCCTATCTATCTTGACTAAGTCAATGTTCAGGACTTGAAGGAAAGCTGATGTTATATATCTGGCTGATATATATGGTCTCAAAGGTCTGTACTCTTACAGAATTACAGAAAAGGGTGCTTCCTAGATCCAATTTTCTTGCTTAACTTCAGTTGAGAAGCTTCATAGAATCACATATATGTGAAATAGACATTGGCCTATGTTTTCACTCCTGGAATCCAGCCTGGATACCCAGGTTCCTGTATATCTCTCGTAAACAAATTATTAATTAGAACAGGAACTTTTGTTAGACCTCTGATTAGAAGGGTGTTGGAATGTTTTTGACAGGAGCTTCTCAGATCTGTCACTTTTGCCTTACAATAATCCTATAGACTGGATAAATGACTTCCCCTCTACTTTATCTCCATGGAACTCAATATTTCTGCACATCATCTCCATGGAGGGAAGCAAAATTACCAAATTACATGAAATGGACAGTCGATACAAGGGCTGGAAATCATTCTGAACTCTTTCTCTGAGTGAATTCAAGAGATAGATGCTTCAGGGATATAGTCCACAGCAAATCCATAGAAGTTTAGAGGGAAGTTTCTCACCCCGTCAGGGGATAGCATGGGCAGAAAGGGTCAGATCCTTAGCTGGTGTAATCAGCATTGCTTAATTGAATTCAGTTTTACACAAGCTGAGGTTCTGGCCCCGAGTCTTAAGACTATTATTACTATGGTTTGATTATTTTGAGGAAAGGGAAGGAATTTGGGACAATGAGTGCAATTAAAGGCACTCATTCTGTTGATCTTATAATAGAGGGCACTCATCTCTTGAGCACTCCTTGCTGATGCGTGTAGTACTGCAGGCCTTTTCCCACTTCTGGCACCCTCTGTAAGTTATCAACTCCACTTAGCTGAAGGGCTGAGCCACTGAAGACCTGCCGAGTCATACAATCAAAATGAACCCCTTCGGGGTAGACAGTTTTGTTAGACTTCTGCTATCCACCCTCACCAGCATCTTCAGCCCTGGCTCTTGGCCCTTTAAATTAAGCCCTTTGCTCAGGCTTCCAAACAAAACTTCCCCCTCTACTCTCCTTTTCTCAGGGTTTACGCCGTTTTGCCAATGGTGTAACCCAGGCCTGTCCATTATTCTAATCATTATTTCAATCCTGGGATCCTATGAACAGCAGCCACATACCAGTCACTTCAGTTCATTGCTGCTACTTCCCTGGATCTCTTCACCCCTTTATCTTCACCCTTTATCTCAGGGTTTAAGTCCTCAGGCCTTCCAACTAAAGCAAATGAACCCAGAACAAAACTCTGGTTATTTCTCAAGCACCTTTGGCTAAAGAGGACAGGAGGAACATCCATCCGTGCCCTTCTGGTGCCAGCAGGAACTGTACAGTTACATTTCCTGCAGCTTTTCTTATCTGAGCTTGCTGGGCTGGGATTGACTGCTTCTGTGCAGCTTTTCTAGTGTTATGAGAATGTTCGTTCTCTGCTCTGGTCAATGAAAAAGCCGGAAAACAGGAGGAAGAATCACAGGTTTATTAGCACCACAGAACTACTGGGTGCGGCCGGCCCCTAGGGGCCGTTGCTTAAGGTATTTATACAGAGGTACAAACAACTTTCAGAAAGAGGGTGCCAGGGCACATTTTCACATATAATTGGAGAAAAGTAGAAGCTGTCAGCTTACGTGGGAATAACATGATACTATTCTCTACAAGCTTATCAGTATATGAAGGTCAGGGCTGTTAATTGGCGACTGTTGCAAGTTAGAATAGCTGAGGCTGCCAAAAGATGCCTGCAGGCAGTCAAAATATTTTGCTTGGGCTAAAAACACAGAAAAGGGCCTTGCTTAAGACAATTTCCCCCTCACACTAGGCAGGCCAGCAGGGCCCACTTTTGCTGCTCTTTTCTTAGGGTGGGGTGTAATAGGACTGCAGGGCCTCCTGTAGGGAGCTGTAAAGACCAGGCACATGTACACTTTTGGAAAAGCTATGCTGGGTGGTGTGCAATGGTACATACATTTTGTGCTTTTCTTTTGGTGAATAGCAATAAAATAGTATTTTTAAAGGTACATATAACAAGTAGTGGAAAGATGGATTCCAGCATAGGCCAATTCAGTGAAAGTGCTAGATATTCACCTCCTAGGTAAAGTCTTGTGCCAAGATGAATATATAGCATTCTTTCCTTTTACCTTTTCTTGATTATTTCACATCAGTGAAAGTGTGGAACCAGAGTGGATGAAACTACAAATAAAATAGTAGATACTATGTGAATTTAAAATAATTGTCTTCTCAGAGATATTTGGGGTTGTTCATCTTCATTTCTTCATACTTTCATGAAATCTTTTCTTAATCATATTTATGAAATGAGCACTACAGTAGGTGGTAATGCGCAAGGTATATGTATGCTTCTCTATGTTGGTAAATCTTGTCTTACATACAAGGCAGTTATTGGTTTTTTTATATATATATGCTATATTTGTTCATCATGTGTAGTGGAGTAGATCGTCTGTCTTTTAAAAATATATAATTTAAGAACAGTTATAGACCTTATTTGTGAATGTGTACAAAATTAGATAAAAATGGTTTAATAAAATATTTGGATAGTTTGCCAGCAAAGCCAAGGCAACTCACACTGGCAGCTCATCACTATGAACCCCAGGGTACCATCTAATATGTTTCATGTATCATTCATTACAGCAGGTAGGGCAACATGAAAATGTGGTTCACTTTAGCAGTGTGTTCCTTTGGGACTATTAGATTAAGTGACTTAATAGCTTATTCTTAGCGTTCTGTTCTTTTATCCTGAGACCTCATAACTAATAATGCCCCAAAATAATTCAAATCCTTCTTTGCAGCAGCTCATCTATGAAATATTTTCTGTCAAACGTTTATTATTTTTTAATACAAAATGTGAAACAAAACTAATACATTCTATTTACGTGTCCTAGTATATATGTGACTTTTGATAAAAATACACATCTAGGCAAAAATCAATTTCTCCCTTCCTCCTTCCAAACAAATTCCACTGGGAAAAGTATGTGCTAAATACTCACTAAAATTCCTGAGTTACTTTCTGTTCAATAGGTATTAAACTCTACGAATTGCCTGCATGGTGTCCATTTTTAGAAGTTCTTTGTTGTCAAGAGCCATGGTATTCTGAATAAAAAATTACATATGCCACCACATCCAATGTACTGGGGGTTAATGATATTCATACCAGGTTATTTTAATTACTTTTGCTCGGATTTTCTCAGATTACAGAAAATAGTATCTGTCATATGTCAGAAGTTTTGGAAAACACTAAATACCAGATACCATAGGGAAAAAAATTAAGTATGTTTCAAATTGATATACAACAATACTACTTGGGAGATATCCATAGAGGAGATATTAAAAATCATAAAAATGGACAACCCTAAGGAAGTCTTCAGACCTGGCTCCCACTTTTCAGACTAGATGTGTCCTTACCCACAGTGAAAAAGGCAGAAGAAAGCTGTACCATAACCTATCAGCAATCTGTCAGAAAACAACATGTAACTTGCATGAAATCTTTCTTGGGAATATGATTTAAAACAGAATTGAACAGTCAAAGTGAACAGTTGACACAGATGAAACTTACCTTTAAAAAAAAACCCTCTCTCCGTTAGATTTCAGTAAGATACGATATCTGTAACTATCACGAGTCCAAGGACTAGGTTGTTTTGGGCTCCATAATCAGGGACATCATATTACAGAGCAAATGGCTAATAGTGCTTTTTTGTACAGCTCTGGTTAGATTACATCTGGAATAAAGTGTTCAGTTCTGCACAATACACTACCAGACTGCCAAATGGTTCAGGCAAGAGTAACAATAAATCCAACGGGAAGGAGAGTGACTATTAAAAGACAAAAGGGGACAATGCTTTATAACAGACCACAAAACCTCAATATTTGTAGACTGTAAAAACTTAGAACAAAAATGAATTTTTGGCTGAGTGAAGTGAGGCCCTATACTCAACTCAATGGCATTTATCTCTTTGTCTGTCTGTCTGCATCAGGACCAGCCCTAGACCAAGTGGAGCACCAGGTGAGGAGCAACTTTGGCGCCCCTGTTCTCCATCTGCTAATCTTTTGAATACCTTTTTTTTTATTGCAGTTGTAGCCCATTTTATGACTTTGATGCATGATTTGCATGCATGATTTATCCCTGTCATATAAGATGATAAATTTGCATGCTAGGATCTGTAAATCTGTAGTTATTCATGCCACAATTACAAAATTAAAAAAGGTTCACAATAGCACAGCTTGTCTCTCATTTCACTTCAGTTTGTTCTTATATCTCACTGACTGACTGGTGATATCCTGCCCCTTATATACCCATGAGAGCATGGCTGGCGGCATTCTAGGAGGTTCAAGGAAAATGTAGTTCTCAGGAAGGTCTGAAAAGTTTCATGGGTTTCTGCAATGGTCCAGAAGGTTAGTGAAAAATGAATTAACACATGGAATACTTGAAACATTTTACTTCAAACATTTTATTTTCCCTTTTGTTGCTATCAACAAAAACAGCACTCTGAACCCAACACCCTCCAAGCCAGGCACCCCACGTGGTTGCCTGGGTCACCTGCCCCTAAATCTAGCCTTGGACTGCATATAACAAAACTTCTAAAAACTACGTCCATCCAATTCCATGATTTCTGGGACTGTTCTAGGTATCAATAAGCAGAATCTTACTGATTTTGGAGACAACTGGAAAACCAGAAAAGCCTTATATATACTAAAAATGGTTGATTGACTCATTTGCCTCTGTCATCACAATAACAGTGGGGAGCTTCTGGTTGCTCTTGAGGGTAAAATGGGTTAAACACAGAGATCTTGGCATGGGGCAGGAGAATGGGGTACACTTATGGGAGTGAAGGAGCACACAGATTTAGGGAGATGGGAGTTTGGGACAGAGTTGAGGTTAGGGGTTAAAACAAAGAGAGAGACTGAAGGATGGAACACAAGGAGTTTGTGGGGATCAATGGAGGGATGCAAGCAGCTGTCGGTGTGTGCAATAAACTTGACCTACAGAAGTGACAAAACATGCAGCCTTCTAGAAGGGTACATATTGATTACTCACATAGACTGAATTCTGTGTGTTTTTCAATTTAAAGTGCAAGAGTAGGCAGGGCTGGGAGTGGGGGTGGGGCCTCTGGCAGACAATGGCTGACAAGAGTGGGGATGACTGGCCCAGTGAGGGGAGACTTGCCAGAGTGGGGGTGAGGTGCCCACCTGGGATGTGGGGCTGGCTAGAGTGGTGATGAGGGCTTGGCTGGGTATATATCTTGCCCTAGATAAGCAACAAAGTGTGCAACCCTCTAGTTTGGGATGGTCACATAAAAGTATAAATAGGAGTAAGGGGAAGAAACTAAAAAAAGAAAATGTAGGCTGAATATCAGAAAAAAAAACTTCCTGACAGTAAGATTTTTCTAAACTCTGGAACTGATCGATGAATGACAACAACTACCGTGGCAACTCAAATCCTTCTGGCTCCTTCAGCCTCTGAGATTGGGCCATCAAAATGACCTCCATGGGAAAGCTGACCACCAACCCCAAATTCTAGGCAGTAATGATTGGCTCAAGATGCATGTACAATTTCCATTCTCCTAACTTTCAATCTCAACCCAAACACCAACTCCCAAGTTTGACCAATATTATGAGTTGATAGTCTCATGGCAGAAGAAAGAGAATTATGTGGATATTGACATCACCAAGCACAATTAGACTGGATTACTCCAGTGTAATAGCAGTAATACATTCTATCAGTTTATGGGACCTTACTAAGACAAAGTCTTTCCAACATTTCCACAAGGGCTGGAGCCCTGCCTTGAACAGAAAGTCCTGTCCATTTGGTAGGTCAGAAAGAAGACCTTGATTCAGTCTACCTTTTTATATAACAAATCCTTTCTTTGTCTGTTGGTCTCTGGGAAACTAAGTTTGAACCAGTATATACAAGTCTCCCTGGGAATGGTTCTTCTCTGGAAGTGTTTAAAACCTATGTAATTCACCTTAACTACTCCATAATGTTTTTGGTTCCTGTAGGCGTTGTGATACCCATTCCCCCTGGAGTTTCATACAGTCTGTGGCTCACAGAGATACCTAAGCCATTCATAAGCTTTTATGGTCCCCAAAAATACTGCGCATAGTTGCAATTTCTGTGACAATGTCATCTTCAACTTTTGAATTTCACTGCTCATCCCCCTTTCCAGTTTAATAAATATGTTAAACAATATCAGTTTATTATTATGATGATGATACTTTCTGGCATTAAAATATATGAATCTATTAATCATTATGGACATAGGTAGTGCACTAGCTGACAGAGCTGTTGTTACTGCTCTTGGTAGTGTTGTGGTTCTGCCACAGCTCCTTGGCTTTACTCCTGCACTGGAACTCATCTCTGCGATAGCCAAGGTCTTGCATTTTTCTGATAGCTACTGGTAAGTATTAGCATTCCAGCAACTATTGGAGAGATAAAACTAGACATGCTCCTTTCTCCACAGAGCAAATCTATAGATTAATTATAGGTGGAGATGGTAGCCCTGCCTGTTGTTAAGGTGGCCCAAGACTTCCCCCTATAGGACCCTCTTTTCTGTTGTTTATAACTTTACCAAACTTTAATCATTTGGGTTGAAATTCTCCATGCCAGGTGTCTGTCTAAAGCTAAACCAAGAATGAAACTAGGGGAAAATACATTATTTTATTTGCCCATGTTCAAAAATTCTGGTGACCTTTTCTTTGAAAACCTGTAGGGGCCCCATGCTTTGGAGCAGACAGTTGAAATGTTGTAGCAGGAGTGGTGTTTGCGTGCAGGGGTGGGTGTTGACTTTGTATCAGGGATGTGGTTTGTGCTGTCCTTAGGAAAAGTTATTTCAACAGTTACTTGCTCTTAATGTGAAAAACTGGTGCCTTATTTCTAGCCTGAATTTATCTAGTTTCAGCTTTCAGCCATTAGATGGCTTTAGATTCTACATGCTTGCAACAAAATCCAGTTGTGCAAATGGTATTTGAACAAAGGTGGACATCCTGCTCAGATGACCCCAAAGCTGAGGAATGCAGAAAGGTAAACATTTATTTTTTAATTCTATCTGTTGTTACACTAAATGTGCCTGCCATATAGTATTTGATTTTTAAAGCCTTGAAGTGCTGCTATTCTGAGAAAGGGAGAGAGGTGCAGGTTCTGTTTTTGCCAGTGCTGATATAAATTATGAGAATAAAAGGTCTCTTTCAAATGGTTAACACGTGTCATGTCTGATTTCCAAATATTTTCAACAAATGTCCATTGTTTCACCAAATACATGCCATGTATGTTTGTCTGGTATATATATGTATTTCATTCATTAGCTTTCTGCAAGCACTCTGCTGGAGCAAAACACAAATATCTTTTTCAAAGTGCAACATAATACATCACTTGCATTTCACAAACACGTTTATTTGTCAAAGTTTAAACCACTGAGAAGAGATAGTGTCTAAGTATCGTCACTAGAAGAAAACACCAGATATTAAAGGGCACAGCAAGAACCAATAGTTGGAAGTGGAAGTCAGACAATTCAAATTAGAAATAAAGCACAAATTTTTTACAGTGAAGGTGATTAACCATTAGGACAAACTACCAAGGCTGGTGGTGGATTCTCCATCTCTTCATATCTTCAGAGAAAGACTGAATGCCTTTCTACAAGATATGTTTAAGCCAAACGTAAGTTATGCTTTTGTCAAACTCAAGTTATTGGGTTCAGTACAAAGGTAACTGTGTGAAACTTAATGGCCTGTGAGATACGGGAGATCAGACTGGATGATCTAATGGTCCCTTCTGATCTTCAACTCTTGAATCTATGAAAAGTTTCTTGACACAAGATACCAAAGGCGGGCTGTCTGGTTTAGTAGTATGTGTTCTGTACTGGGCAAGAGATTGTATCCATTGCAAAAAATAAACATTTCCTTCAGACTCCCAGAGAATTTCACCAGGTCTCTTGCTTAGGGTTAGGTATGCCAAAGAGATCTTGGCTGTCCAAGGGAATCTCCTCCTGGTAGAGTCAGTTGAGTGCCTTCTACAGTGTACTCCAAACTGTCAAGACCCCCATGCTGTGGTTTGATGGTGGCCTCCCTTACAAAAATCCAGTCCAGCTTCTCTTAGGACAGGCAGGTATTGGGAGCATTACCCAAGGTTCTGTTCTTGTCCCTTGTGATCTTATAATTCTGCGAAGCCCCTTGTTTTGTAGCAGCACTGGTCTATGTCTCAGGAGAAAGTTTTCTTCTGAATTTGCTCTGCCAGTCACTTGTAACTCTTGGCATTCTGGTGACTAGTCTTACAATGGGAGTGAACATGCTCCTCTCTCTTGAAGGTGAGGAAATCCAGGGCTTCCTTATAGGAACATGTGGAAGCACAGAATCTGGCTGCTATAAAGGTATGTGACTCTGGATGTGAATTCGCCATAATCTGCAATCACCAAGGAGCACATGGGGAAATAATATCTAATAAAAATGGCCCTGGCATAGATGAGGGCATATAGTGCATGGGTCAATCCAGTTTTGAAGCAATGCAGTGTGGGACAACAGTGGGAGGACTGCCAGGTGTGGAGTAGAGAGACAAGATGAGTGAGCTAATATCCTTCATTTGACCAAGTTCTGTTGGGGAGAGAGACAAGCTTCCAAGCTACACAAAGCTCTTCTTCAGGTCTCGGAAAGGTACTAAGAGTATTACAGCTAAGTGCAAGATTGAACAGATAGGGAGATTAAATTCATAATTTGTTAGACAGTAAAAATCATGGTCTTAATAAAGACACTGAATTTGTGGCTTATTACAACAATTTGTAACCCTCAAACCATCTCTGTATCCTATGACTACAGGGGTGTTAACAGGCCACTTCACTTGAATGATCCCTTAGAACATGTGCTAGCTACTTAGGCTACTTGTCCAAATTTGTATTTAGCTGTGACACTCTTAGGGGAGGTCTATGCTAGAAGCACTACATTGGCACAGATGCACCCCTTTCATATGTCTGGTGAAGATGCTGTATGCTGATGAGAGAGTGTTGTCCCATCTGCATAATTTTTCCACCTTCATGAGAGACAGAACCTATGTTGGTGGGAGAGCATCTCCCATCGACAAAGCGCTGGTGTGGATGGTAGTTAGATCACTGTAACTTGTGTTGCTCAGTAGGGTGTCTTTTTAACACCTCTGAGTGATGTAAGTTAGATCAACCTAAGTGGTAGTGTAGACTGACCCTCAGTACCTTTTCAAGACCTGGAGAAAAACTTTGTGTAGCTCAAAAGCTTGCCTCTCTCACCAACAGAAGTTTTCCTAATAAAAGATATTACCACATCCACCTTGTCTCTCTGATATCCTGGGACTGACATGGCTACAACAACACTGCATACAGGATATGAAATAGTTAATCCAAGATACAGGTGTGTCTGCATGTACCTTATACCAGTATAACTCATTCCAGAATGGATTTAATTTGTTTTCAAAGCAGATTAATTAAAGCAGGATAGGAGAGCAGTTAAATCAAAAAAGAAAATTTTGTGTGTAGACATCAGACAGTTTATGCTAAAAAACCCCAAAAGTTGTAGCCAAAAAACTTCCCATCTACATAAACTCTAAAAGAGCACATTGCAATTAAAATTATGGGTTAGCGTGTTCTCAAGGCCTAGGCTATTAACAGTGTGCAGGGAGGTAATTTCAAAACTGTGAAGGAGATGAAAGTTTGCAAGAAGGCTGTGTTGAGAAAGGTACTCAGAGAACAGATAATATAAACCCTTCATTGTAAAATATTTGGCCTGGGTTATTTCTTTAGGTGAAACAGGGCTCAAGCAGGAAAATTTGCCTTCATCCAGAGAACTACAGTACGTTGGAGATAAGCACAGGAAGCTCACCAGCACAAACCATTAACTAAGTGCTATATTTTCAAGAAGCTCAGGACCAGATTTTCAAGTGCTCATAAACCACTACTGGGCCAATGTTGTGCAAAAAGAGCACTCGGGATCCTTTCAAGGGGAAAAGGCAGTATGCCGCATTTATTACCAGAAACTAAATTAATAAGTATCTTAAGCCTATGCACACACACACACACACACACAAACACACACGCGCCCAAACACACCAGGAAACATTCTGTAGTTAGCATAATAGAATCATAGAATGTTAGAGTTGGAAGGGACCTCAGGAGGTCATCTAGTCCAACCCCCTGCTCAAAGCAGGACTAACCTCAGCTAAATAGTTATATAGCTACCAGTCCTGATCGTGGCTTGAGGTCACAGCTTGGATCCGTTACTGAAGTTCGTGGCTTATGGCAGCTACCTGGCCAGGGAAGCTGGCCACGAGGAGAGCGGGGTCTTTGTCGGGCATGCACTGACGCTCTTCTTTGATGGTTGCAAAATGTTACTCCCCCAAACCCTTGCAATTTCACCCAGTCTTTTATAGGTTTTTTACATCAGTGCAAACTTATGAGTTTGGCTGTGTCACGTCACTTCTCTGTGACCATTGATTGCCGGACAATAGCAGACGTGACTTTCAGCTCCTTCTTGGTCTCTTGATTAAGTTTGTTCTTTTGTTTTCTGGGGTGGATTCTTCTTTTGCTTTTTAGGGATGTGTTCACACTCTTCAGCCGTTAGGGTGGACTCCACACTTCATTAGGACAAGCTGGCAGTTTGGGTCTGGTTCGCACATACATACACCCTCCATTCATGCCTTGTTCAGATAAGGTTACTTATTCATTTAAAAGTTTAGAAAGAGTTTTGTACAAGATGGAGTACATTTGGTCAAAATGGGGTTTTACATTTACAATATGGAGTACGGCTGAGAGGAGTTCAAATATTACATACAGTATTGTGAGATGGTGATTATACATTCTGGGTAAGAAAGGTTGAAAACAACTTTAATAATAATAATAAAAGAAGACACACTTATTACCTAAGGGCAGATAGGTATAAACGTATACAGCAAAGCAGGCTGGGAGTGAGTGGCTCAGAGGAAAAGACACAGCCCTCCCACCCAACCATGAGAAACAAAAGGACAGTTGCTCGACCCCAGCGCTCCCCAATACCTAACCAAAGAACAGATGGGGACTGCCTCAATTAGCAACAAAGTTGCAAAAAGCAGCAGATTGTTAATTGCCAATAAAGCCACAAACAAAAAATCAGAGATGGACAAACACCTCCAGGAATGAATCAATTATCATATCTATATCTAAAGGCACAATTCTAGAAAAGATTTCATTATTAACTAAATGAAGACTGACACAAATAAAGCTTTAACTAATTAAAACTATATAGAGATTGACACAATTAAGGGTATGAATGAACAAAGTTATGAATGAATCTACAGGGTTACAACTTTATTCCTTCACCAATACTTTACAGATCGATTCTTTGGGATCGATTGAGCAGAAGTGGAGACCCACTTTATCAATCCAGAAATTAACTTAATTAATCCACCTCTGGAAAAAGAGTAACGCTGCATTTATGGGAGGGCATTTCTGTCGGCACAGCATAGTGTGGATGCCGTGCTCATTAGAATTTAGGAAGTCAAATTTCGCGATAAGTGTAGGTCAGGCCAAAGTCCATCATCTCCTATTAATACACCTAAATAAAGGCCAGATTTTCAAAAGATCCACCCCCTTCATGCATTCATCATGTTGAGCTCCTTTGAAAATTTGGCCTCTATTTGTCTGCCTGAGTTAGGAGCAGAGCCATTTGCATCTAGCCCAAATGTGGTTGTTGAGCCCTTCTGAAAATTCAGGCATAACTGCCTTCACTGATTATACTGAAAGCACTATCTCCTACTTGCATTTTCAACGACAACTATTTTAGAACCTTTTATAAAATTGTGTGGTTCAACTCCGGTGGGTTTATCCAGGCCTGAAAACGCTACTCGCATGACTTCTTGAACATTATGTTCTGAACTTTCACTATATCAACTACGTCTAGCACATTATGAACTCTAGCAATGACAGATAGCTAGAGCATTCATATTTGACAGGACCTCTTTAGTCATGCTAAACTGAGTTTGATTCCTGAGAGGCTAATATCAGTATTATAGTACTAATTTATGAGACATGGCTAGATTTAAAATTTTATTTTTGTACAGTTATTTAAAATTTAAAATGATTAAGTCTAAACAAATTAAATTTCAGTTGATCATTCTCTAAATGCATAAAAAGTTTTATAAAATATGTATAAAGATTCCTTGGAACTTTTATAACAATTTAATCTTCATATAAATGATCAGTCTTTCAAATTGCCATGTCACGAAGTAAAGAGTTGAGCTATGATCAGAAGGGATATGATATTGAAAATTAATTTGACCTAACTTGGCAATAAAGTCATTGGCCTGTTTAATGCATACTATATTCCTACGATTGCACTTTAATAGTCATAGCTATACATTTGATGTCTCCCTTTGGGAATTTTAGTTAGTTTCATAATTCAGACTCAAAAGCTATGAGAGCTTATTTTCAGCTGTGTAAACATGATTAAATATGTATGCTGACAATGGAAACTGATTCAATTTAAAAAAAAATTGAGTGACAGGATTTGCCTAAAATATTTTGTAATTTTATGCCCAGAAAAATACTGTATTTTACTTTGCATTTTCACAGACCTGGCCTCTTTTACTACAGATCAGGTGTCATATTAGATGAATACCTGAATATCTGATATGTCCTCTTTCAGTGCCCGTGTCTTTTACTTGGAATGTGATGACCTCACTGTCCTAATAGACCTCTTCCATTTTATAACTTCTTCTACTACTAATAATAATTGTATTAAACTAGCACCTAAAGGCCTCAGAAACATTTTTGGCCCTTTTGTGCTTGGCAAAGCATGGGAATGAAAACAGGCACAGAGAGCTGAAGTGGCTTGCTTATGGTCACACAACAGAAGAGTAGCAAAGCTGATAACAGAATCCAGTGCTCCTGACTGCCAGTCCAGTGCTCTGTCCATTGTACATACTGCCTCTTCATTTTAACATCTATGAATCTGTAACATAAAACGTATATGTACTACTCCAAAGATTTGAGCTGTGGAATAACACATGCTTTCCCTATATTTTATTTGTCTCCCAGATGAGAACAGAGGGAGAAATAATTGCTTAATATTTGTGTACTGTGATCTGTATCATGCTTTTCTGTCATAAAACCCTTCGGTATGGACAAAGTACTTTTTACCATGGAACTCAGCATTTCCAAGTAATGTTCATTGCTCTTCCTTAGGAAGAACAGAGGCCCATGGAGGAACATGGGGCACAAGGAAAAGGAAGTTTCAATGAAGAGATGCCTCTCCCTGGTGCACTTTGGGTCCTTCCTCCCTCCCTCCTGGCATTTGGGTCCTGTGAATAATGCTGTCAGAGAGTTGAGTGGCAGTTAATCCTCTTGCTAGATGTTTTTGCCATTCATTTTTCAGTTGTTTTGGAACAGAACATACTTCACACTGTGGATGTTTCCTGGCTCTGTTCCCCAGCCATAATGATATGTGTAAGTCATAGTCTTAGAGTCCCAATGATGTGGAGTTGATTCTGGAAGGCTTTTTGGGACATATGAAAAAGGAGGGAGGGAGCATGCTAGAGCTGGGTGAAATTTTTAGACAAACCTTTTTTTCACAGAAAAATGCAGATTTGGGTTGACTGGAAAATTTATCAAATGTGTGTTGAATTCACCAATTTTTTTTGTGTCAAAAAAAGCCTAAACACAAAAAATTCCAAAAGAACTGAAACATTTCATTCCGACATTTTCAAAATAATACATTTTGACTTTTCAGTTTGAAATGACTTTTTGTTTAAAATTTTATTTCAATTTTATTTTAAAAAATTCAAAAAAGGTATCTAGAAACCCCTCAAAAATGAAAGGAAATGTTTCATTTTATCCAACATGATTTTAAAAAAAATTTTTAATCATCAATTCCAAGAGCTCTTTCATGTGTATATGGCTTTATTAGGGGGGTTAATTGGGAAAAATGGGCTGCAATGTCTTCTATATACATATGAGATGTGGTTTTGTCTTTATATGCCAAATGATCTAGCAGGAGTAGTTGAGATTGTCCCACAGTGTGGTGAAAACTGAGACGTGGCTGAAAATGAGGTGGCTGAGGATTAATGCAGACAAGAAAGAAGTGATGTTGGTAAGTTGGAAGAAACAAAGAGAAGAAATGGTAGAACTTATATCTGCCCCTCGGACTGAAGATGTTCAATTGTCATTGGCAAGCTAAGTGTATAATTGGAGGGTCTGCCTTGATAAAGCTTAAGTGCCAGCAGAAGTCAAAAGGGACTTTTGTTATTTATACCTGGCAAGATGGGTACAGCCTTATCTTTTGGATTAGGTTATTGCTACCAACAAGGCTAAACGATTGCAGTGTTCTGTACCTGGGGCTACATCTTAATCTATTTGGAAGCTGAAACTGGTGTAGAAGATGACTATCCATTTGGTGTCATGACTGAGATGTGGGTGGTCAGAGCAGTAGTCAGGATGTGTAAAGTACCAGAAGATAAGAGTCCAAGATGGGCCAGTTGGCAGACGAAGAATCAGTCATCAGGAATCAGTAGGCAGTCAGAGTCAGGTTACTGGGAGGTTGTAGTCCGAGACAGGCTAGAGGGCAAACTGAGAGTCAGGTATCAGGAAGTAGGCAGGGTCATCGGACCAGTAGATAGATTGGAGTCGGGTACCAGGTTGCAGACAGAAATCAAAGAGCAAAGTCGTAGACAAACCAGAGTTAGAAGCCAGAGTCTAAGGTCTATTGCAAACAGGATCTGGAGCAGAGATGGGCAGGCAGTCTGTCTAGTTGCTCAGACAGCTCTCCTTCATGATTTCCCAGTTTGAATACCAGTACTGGCTAATCAGTGGTCTGTGAGGGGCCACCATTCAGGTCCTGCTGGCCAGTACTTCTTGCCAAGCCCAATCTCACAGAGGCCTCCTGTGGGAACCTATCCTAAGCCTCCTGTGGTGATGCTGAGGCATTAATAGCTGAGAACGCCCACAAGCCCAGGTTCAAACCCTGCAGATTCTAACATCCATCCCTGCTTTGGTTGGTGCTAGCCCAGGCTTGTCTGGCTGAGTCTTGTGGAATTCCTCCACAAGGACAGGGGCATGGAAGTAAGAGGCAGGCTTCCAAGTGCATTCTTGTGGACCGTAGACTTCCCAGTCCACCAGATAGTACAGGCATCTGCACATTCATTGGGAATCGAGGCTGGCATGTGCTTTGTATTTCTTATGACCCTGGATTTTAACTGGTGAAGGCGGTGGTGTGGTTTGGTCAGGGAAGGGGTTCTTAGTGTAAGGCTTCAGTAGGGAAACATGGAAATCTGGAGTTTGGAGGCAACCAGTTTAGTCTGCTGGCATATCAGCAAGGGTTCCATGTCACTTGATATGGAGATGTTTGGTGGAGAGCCATACCTTGTGGCCTAACATAAATAGTGGAACTTTTTGTCGTCAGTGGTCCATATGCCTCTTGTAGGCTTTCTTCACCTGGTTTTTGAGTTCTTCCTGAATGAGATGAATCTGTTGGACTTAGTCAGTGGTGGCAGAGTTCAGGGAGGCTGCTGGTAACACCAGGTGGAAACAAGGGTGTAACCCTTAATTAGCAAAGAAGGGGCTCTCAACCCATAAAGGCATGGTTGGCATTGTTGTAAGAAAATTCTGCATATGGCAGGAGCATGGACCAGTTATCCTGATGATAATTTACAAAGTATTTCAATTACCGCTCCAGTACTTGGTTCACCATTTGTTCATCCGTCTGGCATGGCATGTGGGAGAGGTGGCTATGCAGATGTCCAGTAGCCTGAATGCTTCATGCCAGAAGCGAGAGGTGAACTGTGGGCCTCGATCAGAAATTATGTGGTCTGAGAGTCTGAGGAGCTACACCAGCTTGTGCAGTACATGCTGGATGGTAGCCTTGGTGTAGGGCAGCTGGTTGCAAGGGGATGAAGTGGGCCATTTTGGTCAAGCAGTTTACAACCATTAAGACTATGGTGTGACTATCAGACATAGGGAGTTCCACAATAAAGTCTAGGCTGATGGCAGACCAAGGCCTGGCTAGAGTCTCCAAGGATAAGGTGCCGAGGGGTCTGGTTCAGGGTGTCTTGGTATGTGTACAAAGAGTATACTTGCAGGAGTCCATGAATGCTTGGGCCACCAGAAAATGTGGGACATCTTCCAGCAGCCAAAGGGACTTCACCATCAGAGCATCATGGCACAGCCATAGTATCTCCAGTGCCATGGGGCACATATATGTGCTCATTGAAATACTTTATCCCATACTTCACAGAAAGATGCATCTTAGTCCCCAGTGGCATGGACTGTATCCCATGGGCAAGTGGGTCTTCTTTTGAGGCAGACCAGATGAGAAAGAGCCAAATCTTGCTTAACTGTGGTATTGGCAAAATTGCCAGCTTCTGCGTATCCATCTGGATTCCCTTTGGGGAGATGATGTGTCCCAAAAATTCAGTGGTGGCCAGGTCAAAGATGTACTTTTCCAGTTTGGCATGGTGGCTTTTAGGCTGTACCCTGCTACTGGGCCTGGGCTGCTCTGTTTCCTGAGTTCTTCTGACCTGGGCAGGAGACAAAGCATGTCCTAGTCCCCCAATGGAAAAACAGAGGTTCAGCTGTCATGAATGCTCTCTTTCCTCTGGGATCAGACATCGGTGACCCAGATTAACCTGCATGGGTTCAGGACTCAGTTCTACAGGCCTAAGTGTGGGGGGCAGGCATGGGGGTATCAGGCCACCCTCCTTTCCTCCTTCCTGTCACAGAACCAAGAGTCAATTCGCAGGGCAAGATCAATAAAGGTGGATGGGGTTTTTGACATGGGCTAGCTCATCTTTTATCTCCTCATTGAGCAGCCATAAGAAGTGGTAAAGATGATCTGCCTCATTCCATTCAACATCAACCGTAACCCATAAGAAATAGGTGGCATAGGAAATGGCCAGCCCTTGCCATGGCAAAGCTTCCAGAGGGCAGCCTCTGCAGAGCAGAGATGATACAGGTCATTGAAGATGGTCACAAAGGCTTGCAGGAAGGCATCCCAGAAGAAGAGCACTGGGCTGTTCTGTTCCAACAGGGGCTGGCGCAATTGAGCACTTCTCCAGAAAGATTTGTTCATTTTAAATAATTGTCAGGGTGCTCAAAGTCTGTGTAATGGCACCTTTTATTGTTCATAAGGGGCAGGACGTTGTCAGTCATTCTGGCACAGGCTTCTAAATGGTTCAGTTTTCCACACTCATTGCAATGTTCTTTGAGCACAGGACACTTTTCTTTTACTTGCTTGCGCCATCTGCTATAATAAATACAAATTATAGGTATGAGCCACTAACTACTTCAGTTCCAGACTGCTCTTACTTGTTTCTTCCTGATATCATACACAACTGGCAGTGGTCCCAGTGCTGAAAATTATTCAGTGCCAAATCAGGGAATCATCCAGAGCCCTTCAAAATTACACCACCACAGTGTATAAGGCTGTCACATAGCAGGCTATCCCTTCCCCCTTATGTTTCAGAGTGCAACACCTTCTTTGCCCTGCTCCCTCACTTAGATAAAATAACATTTTTACTTTTTTACTTCCAGCATCTTCCGGCATGCTTGGTCTAAGGCTCTTGTCTTCAGAATCCTAGTGGCTGGATACTTCAGGCCCAGTGCCATGGTTAACATTGATTATTGCTGCACATGAAACCTCAAAGGAATTGTCTAGGCTAGGATTTAAGATGTGATGTTAGCATGTTGGCTAGCATGTTAACACATTTTTAAAGTCTGCTAGAAAAGGCATACTGCTTTTAATAACGCAAAACTGTTTGAGCTAAAGCCTAGGCTTTCCTGTAATCTATACTAACATTGCACATCATTCCGGAAACCTGGGATGACCAGCAGTGGCTTCAGAACTTCAGAATGAGAAAGCAGACCTTCAAAGAGGTGTGTGAGGAGCTTGCATCAACCCTCCAGTGCCAGAAGACTCAATTAAGAGATGACACACCATTTGAGTTGCTACTGCCCTGTGGAAGCTGGCAACACTAAATTGCTCTTGGTCCATTGCAAACCACTTTGGGGTTGGACCATTCACTGTTGGGACTGTGGCTGTGCAGGCTTGTGAGGCAACTAACATTGTGAGCAACCAGAGGTGGTTGTCATCAGAAAAGCTGAAGAAAAAATAGCTGGGTTTTACAAACTGTGCAGGGGCCATTGATGGCACATACATCCCAATACTTTTCCCACTACAAGGAGCAAGTGAGTATGTGAACTGAAAAGGTTCTTCAAGGCTTAGTGTCCCAGAGGGAAATTCATGAATACAAATGTGGGAGACACAGGAAAGGTTCATGATGCCAGCATATTGAGGAGATCAGGATTGTGTATGAATGGAGAAGAAAAGACTTTATTCCCCAGAAATGATATTGTTCTGCATGGTGCGTCTGTGCCAACTTTTATTTTGGGGAACGCTAACTTTGCTTCTGAAACTACCCCGACATCAATGACCCTGGAAAAAAGGAATTCAGTTACAAGTCAGTAACTGCAGAATGATTGTGGAGTATGAGTTTGGTAGACTGAAAGCTCATTTGTGCTGTCTATATGCCAATGTGGCAAACATTGTTTGTATAATCGTTGCCTGCTGTGCACTCCATAGTGTTTGTGAGAGTAAAGGGAAGTGAGTCTATCCGAAGAGGGCTCAGGACAAATGTGGGCACAGGACAAACTGTGTATAGATAGCCAGATCCCACCCACATGCACACTGGTCCTGGTTCCCAGTCACAGAGATGCACATACATCTTGGTACAGCAGGGAAGCAGAGGATGTCATCTGTAGAGTCCTGAAAATCCACAGATATCCACTTTATATCCACGGACCATTTTTTGTAGATGGTGGATCGGACGTGGATCTCTAAGGCAGGGAAGCAGCTATCTGCAGCTCCTAACCATTGAGGCTGCTTCCCTACTTTTGAGATCTGGGGATGAAGGTTGGCCAGTGATCAGCTGCTTGGCGGGGGGGCCAGGAGCAGACTGCTGCAGGCTGCCAATCAGCTGTTCTATGGGGTGCCCCTGATCACCTGTTTGGCAGCTCCCTGGAGTGGCTGGCCAGCAAACAGCTGATCAGCCAGGTGGTGGCAGGTGCTGGTCTCCAAACAGCTAAGCGTGGACCCCAGGGCTGCAGGTGTGGTGCAGGTGTGAATGTGATAGAAAAGATAGACTGAGGATGGTGGGTCAGATATCAATTGATTCTCATGGATGTGGATCCACAATTTTGTATCTATGCAGGGATGCAGCTTTGTGAGGTTTTATTTCCCTAGAGCTGATGATCATTAGTCATTTGTTCCTGTGAGGTTGCACACATCACAGACAATTATAACAGGACACCTCCACTGGGTTATCACCTTGGGGTTGGGGTTGGGTTTGTGCTGTGGAGGATGGTGGCCTCATTGTAATAAGGTCATTGTGCAATGTTTTTGTCTTTACTAGTCACACTTTCTTTTACAAACCTCTGTTATTTGGAGCACACAATCTCTTAAGGACCTTACAAAGATTTGCTTGAGGTGGGAGGTAATGCAGCCATTTTTTAACCTTTCATTGTCAGCGATGCTAACTGAACTTAGTTGTTAGCTGTTATAGATCACTTATCCGTACTACAGTTGAAATTGTTCAAGATTTTGTAGAGACAGGGAAGGGACCATTTATGTGTAGAGTAGTGGAAGATGCTGTCATTGCCGGTATGGTTACTGGAATTATATTTCAATTTTCTGCATGTAAACTAAGCCATAAAGTTTTTCATGTACCCTTTTCTGTGTTGTAGAGTTCTGCTGCACTGAACACTAGCAGTGCTTTCTGTAAGCACATCTTTCCCCATCCTTCCCATGTATCCTTGGAACTTCAGATTTTCTGAACCTGGGTGTGGTTGGGTGTGGGATAAGGCAGAAAAGTGTTTGCAGTATCATGGCACTTGACAGTTAAACACTATTCAATTTCATGTGCTGGGAATCATGGGGTCCAATCCTGAACCTGAAAACATCTTCAGTTAATCATTCATAGGTGGTGGCATACACAAATCAAGGAAACTATAACATTTATTAAATGAACTTGATGGAACATGTAAATAAAATATTTTTAAAAACATAGGTCAACCAAAAATCTTTACAACATTCAGGGAACGAATCCATCTACTCTGGCCAAATGTTACTGTCTCTGCACCCATTTTCTTATCCTCCTCTGACAAGGGGGGAATGATGGAGGGAAATCACTCTAGGGAAAAACGGGCCATCTGTGTGGTGTTTGGGGAGTGGGCACTTGGTGGGGTTCTGGGAATCCCATAGGCTCTTGGATGTTCCAGGGGAGGTCCCTTTGTGAGAGGTTTTGGGTGCTGGTGAAGGGTGAGGTCCCTGGTGTCTTTCAGACTCCATGTTTTCCTCCTGTTCAGTTGGAGATGGGGAGTCTTTGAAAGATGGTACTATGATTCAGCAGCACCCTAGGTGACATCCAGAGGAGGAAGAAGAGGAGGTGTTAGTTCATAGACAGGTTCAGACAACAGGTGGACCCTGAACTGGTTTGGCCACCAATTTGATTAGCCTGCTTCCATTCCCCATGGTGTGTCTCCTGCTCCATGAACTGGTTCATCAATGTCTCTTCCTGCTGAAAACCCTGTTCATCCCAGACTCTGTGGAATTCAAACTTCTGGTTTCTCCTGTCCATCCCTATGAGCAGCTCTTCTAGGATCCTTCTCCATCTGCCTCAGCTGTCTATGGGGTGCTGCATCTGCCCTTCTGGAATAGTTTCCCACTTAGGAGCCTGAAGGTCCTGCCAATTCAAAGACAAGGGTTTATATTATAGCATTATGTTCTTTTTATTTTGGAAGAAGCTGAGAAATCCCCTCCACATAATATAACTTTCCTGTAGAAGGCCACAATTTTTTTACTTTTCAGCATTCCAGGAATGCAACTGAAAGACTATCTTTGGCTATTAAACAACTTTTGCAGCCCATGAGGAAGGAGAAGAAATAAAAACAATGTTTTTAAAAATTTTAAATGTTCATAGTGTCTCAAGGGGAAAGGATAGGTTGTTACCAGATTTGCTCATCACTTTGAGGTATGCTTATTTATTAGGGTTACCTTCCTGGAAGAAGGGTGTGATTTTATTAATGTGCTGCTTGTGTTACTTATGTGTTCATAGGGTTACAAGTCCCCTCCAAATGGAGCTATCCTGCAGGACCTAAGGTTTTCAGATTCAAATAAACCCCCCACAGATATACACAACCATTCCAGATTAACTGAGTGCGTCTGAGCAGACCGGGCTATCAGCACTCTCAGCTGACCCCTTATACGTCCCTGAACGCAGCAGGCTGGGTGACACAGCACTGTCAGCTGTCACCCTCATGTGCCCATTGCACCGCACCAGAATGGAGCACACTTATGAGCAGGCTGGGTCCAAACAGCACTTTCAGCTGTCACCCTTATGCACCTCTGGACTCCGTAGGCTAGGCAGAGCAGCACTTTTCAGCTACCCCCTTTATATGCATCTTTGCAACACAATTGTTCTAGCAGTAACCCCCTTGATAAGCAAACCCCATAGGATTTTGGGTATTCCAGGGATCTTTGGCTTAGGTAAAAGAAGCGTTGCTGCAGAGCAAGGCAGGGAAGCCAAGAACACAAAGGAGTAAATGCATTTAGAGAGAGAGAAAAACTGGCAACCAGCTTGATTACAATAGTTAGTTTATTGCCAGGTGTATAAAAGTTATAATACTAATAGTGATGCCATGCAAGGAGAGAAAAACAATCTAACACTTACAATACAACAAAATTACAGTAGGGGTATTGGAGAAGGCTAGCCCAGGTTTGATTACGAAAGTAGAAAGTTATACGTGGATTAAAGAGAGAGAGAGAGAATTGGGAAAGATGGGGGTGGGCAGGGGGGAATCTCACCACTCCTTGCAGCTCAGAAGTTCCCAGGAGACAGGCTGTTCATCTTAGGGTCAGGAACACTTGAGGGAGAGGCAAACCCCACAACAGGATCAGTCAGGAAAGCATTTGGGTCCAGGCATCAGAAGAGGAGAGCAAGAGAGAGCTTTGAACTTGGGTAGGGGTATTTTATAGGTTTGTTTGTGGGTAAACAATGTCTCAATGAAGTACCCCAGGGTGGTTTTCTCTATGCTGGACAATAGAAGCTGATCACATCCAGCTATGGTCAATGTTCCTTGAGGGAGCTCACAATGCAACCAGGCAGATTCAGTGTTTTGCATATCAATACTAGAATGGTCTGATAACTGCGGAGCTGGATGGGTGTAAGTGTGAGTTCGTTTACATCAAGAGCAGAGATCTCCCATAATGCAGTGTGTCCCTGCTTTGCCAGTCCCAGAGTTCAGTGCGGTACCTGCTTTGGAGCTTGATTCTCCATTCTTCATGTTAATTCTTGTTCTATCTTCAATGTAAATGAGGCTCCAGTTCTCCATTCAGTGTGCTAATTGAGACGCCTCTTTTTACATCTTCTATGTAGATGAGGCATGGGGAGTTGTCTCAATCCTATCACCGTTGTTGGGAGGGTTTTAAGTGTGTCTCCCACAGCCTTTTCATAGCTTTTGTTTCTGGTTCAAGCAGAGGCTGGGGGGGATTCAGGTGAGCCAGAGAGAGAATAGGGGTTTTTCACCCTGGTTCCCCACGAACACAAAGCTGCCAGGTAACAAGGTGGCAGTTCCTTAAAGGTGCTATGTTACTAGTTTGCAATTTCTTTTTTAAAGGTTGGCCAACATTTGGAGAACATTTGATTTTTTTCTAAAAGTTACACTCTAGGAATTATTTTGGGGAAGTTCTATGACCTGTTATATACAGAAGGTCAGACTAGATGATTAGAGAGGTCCCTTCTGGCCTTGGAATTTATGAACATAGTTTTCAAGGTACCAAAATTGAAATTGGCTTTCCAGTCCAGTTGTGGAGGAGATCCAGCAAACTACTGCAAAGAGATGTTTCTGCTAATGGTCACTTCTCTGCATATTGCTGAAAGGAGGGGTTTGGTCAGCTATGAAAGTGGACCAAGCAGATTTGCACTGCTTTGAATCTCAAGACCAGCTGGAGTTTCTGATACACTAGAATTTTTTTTAAATAAGCATACAGGACTTGGAGGCAATTTGACTGGAAACTGACTGTATTCTCTTCTAGCATAAAGATCTTTCATGCAAAGGAAAATGAGAGCCACAAATATGCCTGCTCACCCACCAACCAGAAAATCCTGCCCCTGTGCCTGCCTAACAACAGTGAAGTGGACAGGGAAAGAATGAGACAAACCACAACTTTATTTGGTTCTCTGAAGTTTCAGATCAGCACCACAAGCCCTTCACCTCTCCACTGAGAAGAGGCACCACACAGTGTTTATTCAACTGCCACACTGGATCCTTCTCCCACTCCTGTTGCCTCGGTTTGTGCAACATGGCTCAGTGCAGGGAGAGGCCAGACACCAGGGAGAGACAGTAAATTTTTTATAATCTTCCAGAGGAGAAAGAACTGCTGTGATTCATCAGACAACCAAAGCATTCTACCTTCTGTTCCCTTCCTGGACCTAATCTCCCCCACCCCCCGCCCCGCCTCCTACCTAATTGCCAGCCTCCCTTCTTCATGGCTTCTGTTGGTAAGGGGACAGTAAGATGGGGATAGGCAGAGAGCATTGAAACTGTAAATTTTCAAGGAAAAAAGACAGCTATTATTAATTTTAGACAAACAATTATACAATATCTACAACTGTCCCATTCCCAAACTGGACCTTTCTAACCCACTCTCTCTCTTACTGCACCGATTCCGTGGCCCTGGAACCATTGCTGCCTGACTACCAGCCGAGAAATGCATAGGTACAGGGGCACAATGATTTTTTGTTAGTAAGCTCTTTTTAAGACAGTTTCAGCCAAATGCATAGTAATGGGAATCATTATTTATAACTGTCTCTTCCTTGGGGACCATTTTGGGGTGGAGCAGAATGGTGGCTGGATGAAGGGGGGAAAGTTGGAGGAGTTTGGTAAAGGCATGGGCATGACAAGGCTGTGGCTTCAGTGTTACAGTGCAGACACAGAGGTACTAATGAATGACATATTATCCAGGGAGAAAAAGCTGGTGCACAGTACTTCAAATGCTCTGGATCTTAAAATCAGGAATTTAGCAAAGCAAAGCAAGAGGAGATACTAGTGAGGAGGGTGGACATGGTAGAGGTATATCAAATAATGCATGGTATACAGAAAACCAGTTGGGTACACCTATTTATTCTCAATAAAAGAACAAGGGAACTCTCAATGAAATTACATAATAACATATTTAAAACAGATAATAGGAAATACTTTACTACACAATGCAGAAGGAACCTATAGAACATAGAAACTCAAGGTATGTAATTGAGTCAAACAGGATTAAAAAAATCTTTAGAACCACAGAATCATCGAAGACTATGATTAGGGTTAGAAGGGACTTCAGGAGGTCATCTAGTCCAACCCCTGCTCAAAGCAGGACCAACCCCAACTATAACATCCCAGCCAGGGTGTTGACAAGATGGGTCTTAAAAACCTCTAAGGATGGTGATTCCAGCACCTCTCTAGGTAACCCATTCCAGTGCTTCACCATCTTCCTAGTGAAAATGTTTTTCCTAATATCTAGCTTAGACCTTCCCCCACTGCCGAATAGAGGGGAATAATCACATCCCTCAATCTGCTGGCAATGCTCCTACTAGTGCAGCCCAATATGCTGTAAACCTTCTTGGCAAAATAGGGCACACTGTAGACTCATATCCAACTTCTTGTCCACTGTAACGCTGGGTCCTTTTCTGTAGAACTGCTGCTTAGTCACTCAGTTCCCAGTCTGTAGCAGTGCATGGGAGTCTTCCATCCTAAGTGCAGGATTCTGCACATATCCTTTTTGAACCTCATCAGATTTCTTTTGGCCCAATCCTCCAATTTGTCTAGGTCACTCTGTATCCTACCCCTGCCCTCCACTGTATCGACCACTCCCCCGCTTATTGTCATCTGCAAAATTGCTGAGGATGCAATCCATCCCATCATCCAGATCATTAATGAAGATGTTGAACAAAACTGGCCCCAGGATCAACCCCAGGGGCATTCCGCTTGATACCAGCTTCCAACAAGACATCAATCCATTGATCACTGCCCGTTGAGCCCAATGAGCTAGCCAGCTTTCTATCCTCTGTAACAGGGTAAGGGGGGGGGGAAGGTAGACATACTCCACCCCCCCCCCGTGGGTCCTGCATTCTTCCAGCCCAGCTGGTGGTGCAGCTGGGGGAAGGTGAGCCGGAGGGGTGGGGAGGAGATGGGGCCTGCTCTGCCCCTAAGTCCTGCTACCTTCTTCCCCAGCTGGGTCCTCTGCCTCCAGTGTTGTAGCAGCAACCATGGGAACTCCAAGCTTCTGCAGATTGCAGACTACCAACTCCATGGCCCCCTTTTAATTGACTCCCCCTAGTTTTGTTGACCCCCCCCTTCACACACTGCACCCCCCCCTCCTGAGTTCATTTCACCCCAGCCCCCCCTAGTGCAGCCGGAGGAGCCACCGACATTCCATCTGGGCTGGTGAGTGCATTACCCCCTGCGCCCCTGCCTGGCTTGGCTCCCCCTCTTCTTTTTTCCCCTCTGCTGGTGCCCTCCTCTCCTGCTTCCAGCCTAGCGGGGAGGAGCGGTCACCCCCCTTCCCCCTCCTTCCCCTTCCTACCCCATCCCTTCCCCTCCCTCTTCCAATCCCCTCCCCCCATACTCTCCCTCCCTTTCCTTTACCCCCCCCCCCAACGAACCGTCCCCACCCCTTCCCGAGATGGCGGGTGTGCCTGGGGCCGGGCCCCCCCCTATAGACACTCCTGCCCCTCCCTCCCACCCTGAAGCCCCGTCCCTGCCCTCAACAACCGGTCCTCCTGCCCCCGCTGAGCCGCCGGGAGTTACGCCCCAGGAGCGGGCGGAGGACGATTCTGGCGGGGACACCAGGGACTCTGCTGCCACCACGGCTCCTGCCCCCCCTAATCTGGGGGGGGGCGCTCCCTCGGTTGGGAGGAAAAATCAGGGGGGCAAAAAGAAGGGCAAAGGCCCCGCCAAAAAGACACCATCTCCTGTGGCTGGGGCCTCTCCTCCTCTCCCTCCATCCTCTCCCGCTATCCCTTCCACCAGCTCTGGGGGTGACGGCGCCCCCAGGGCGTACGCCCAGATGGCCGCGGGCCCCCCGCCTGCCGCTGCTAAGACACCTGCCCCGACCACCGCCTCCAGCACCATCCCAGGTGGCCGGGGCCCCTTCCCCACCCTTACCAGGAGGCATGGGGTCCGGTGCCTCCTGGTGCCTGCCTCGCCCCACGTGGAGACCTACGTGCGGGCGATGGCGCGGGTGGTGGGGTCCGCGGCCGGGGTGGCGGCCTCCCGTATGTATGGCAAGGTGGTTGAGGTGACAACAAGGGCCAGCTTGCTGTCAGGTTCGATTTATATGGATCCCTCAAATAAGGAGTGACAAGGATTGCTTTGCATACAACTTTGTTTTACTGACAACAATCTATACATCAATAATTACAATTTAAAAATCACCATTGATTCTTATTTAAT